>MU227577.1:1346594-1368313 GCA_018584345.1 Thuja plicata | reverse complement strand
TGAAATTTATTTCATATTCTTTTTTTAATGAGTATAAACAAATTCATAATTAAATAGTGATAAAGTCCAAATGTGATCATGAAAAGATGCATTAGGATGCAAAACTGGCTTTTTTCATATCTTCTGAAAAATGTCATTTTTCTCCTACATTTATTAAATTTAAAATTTTAAAATTCCTATACAATTAATGGAAAAAATAAGAAAATTAAAATCTCATAAATTGAGTGGATTTTGACAATGAAACCTTTTCCATTATGGGTGAAATACCTTGAATATTCTGTACATTTTTTAACAACACTCGCTAATCTTAAGAAATAACTTTTTTTGTAAACTACCTGTGGTATATGAAAATTGTGTCAAGGAAAAAATGTAAGTTTTACAACTTTGATCACATAATTGGTTTCCTAATGCTAAGAGGTGCTTTAAACAATCAAAACAAACACCAAAATTAAAATTAGAACTAACAAATATATTTATGAATGCAATATCTCATGTGGATCTAGATGCTACTACATTAGACACGGTGGGTAAGAAGAACTTTATGATTATGGCTCACAAGATGAAATTTTGAGTGGTTGAAATAATCTTCCAAATTGTAAACTAATTGTAGCATATTCCATTTATAATATTGGTACAATGGTCTTTATTTCTTCTTGAATATATAAACATCTACTTGGAACTCTTTCTGTTTTCCTTTACCAAATTTGTTCTCCTATTTTATCTTCATTTGTGGATCTTTCTCCACCATATATCAAACCCCTCTTCCATAAAAAATCATCTTTCTCTTTTCTCTTATGGGCTTTAGCCCATGATAAACCGTCCACCTCCACCATGTTCTACTCTTATCTTCCATGTGAATCATGAGAATCAACTCGCCATAACTTGTCCTCCTCCACCAAGAACCTTCTTCTTATTTTTTACTCACCATTAAACCTTCAAATTAATATCTATTTCAATATTATGGAAATTAAATATTTCTATTTCCTCTTCTTCCTAACACTCTTATACTCCTACAACCACTTTAGATTAAAAAATTGACACCACTTCCCTTTTCTTTAGTAATAATAGATCTTTACCACACACTTTCTCACCAACTACTTCTTTCATCTTTTCCACATGTATGTCAACATAAACATTATTTTTATAAAATTCTAAAAATAAGACATTACCTCTATGATCTTTGTCTTCTCATATATTGATGTTGTAATTTCTTTTTGCATATGTAACCATATTATCCTACATTGTTATGCCTTTAAAATGACATCTCAACTAACACCAAGTCCATATGAAACTTCTCCAACTAAAAGAGTATTTTTATTCTTCTCATATCCTCTTTCAACATAAGATTCTTCTTGTCCTCATCAACTTAATGATCTAACACACTACCTTGAGAGTGCGTCCTTGTATCATATTATGCACTTAGCTAGGCCACATCTAACAATACCTCTATGTTTTATTCTCATAGTTTTTGCTCCATATTATCCAATATATCTATGTCCTCCAAAGGACCTACTAGTTTTGCAATCATATTTTGTTCCTCTTAATGCCACCTGCAAAAGTGACTACTTCTTTGTTTTTCACTTTCCTCTTTCATTAAGATCTCTTCTTTCATTGACTTCATAACTTCTCCATGTTTCATTGCATTGAATATGTTTAGCCTCAAATGAATATCCATCATTATCTCAAGGAGTTTCAATGTTCAATACTACTTCATAATTGTACAGTCAACTAGCCTCTTCAATAAAATCTTTCTTTAATTTTTAAAAGAATCTTCATTCACTTTTGTAGTGGTCTACAAACTTTTTTCATATTGAAACATCCTCTTCCAGTTGCAAGTTTTCACTTGCCACAACCCTTCAACTTCTAAGGTGTTAACCCTCTACAGTCACACGACTCTACAAGTGGATCAAAATCTTCACCTCAACCACAATGGATTTTAATGGCATTGATGTCCTTCTCAACCATCTACAATTGAAATAATTTTCAAAGTTGGAATAAGTCTTAAGAGACTTTGCAACACCCCTCACCACTTTGAATCCTCACAACAAGTCTTCCATATCAACACAGCCTTGCAAGAATACCTTACTCTAATTTTACCATTTTATCATTCTTTAATTTTTTCTCAACACGTAGAAATTTACTTTGATATCAATTTATGTGAACAAGATTGGGGGATCTTACTAAACTACCAAATATTGCAACCAAATCAACTCATTTCACAATTCCACATATTTGAAAATAAAATAATCTCAAAAAATTAATCTTATTAATTTAAATCATAACAAAATTTATTATGAAATACCAAAGTACAATTTATAAATGTTTAAATCAATGAAATAACAAATATTCCAGTCTTCAAATCCACACAAATACTATCCTTAGCATTCTCTCTTATCTCAAAGTGCTATTGGGGTTACAATCCAAGTTCAATTAAGGTGAGGGTGTTGGATGAATGAAATGATTTGGGGAACTCAAGATGGCGATTGTGGATGGAACTCATGATGGAAACATGAAAGAGATTTAGGATGTTGTCTCTAAGGATTATATTTCATATGAATGAGATGCACCATTTTGATATGTGTGGTTCATGATACAATACTAAAATACTTACTAAAGATGGTCTAATTTTGTTTATTAATTATCACAATATACTATAACTTGTTGCAAATGATTTTGACATATCAACGTGTGTCCCAAAATATGTATCAATATCTTCTTCACTTCCTTATTCAAGAATACAAATAAGGACCTAAGATGGATGGGTATGATAATATATGTGTGTGAATATAATGGGTATATTGATATGTCGAATGTGAATGATAAAATGTATGTACAAACTTATTATATTTAGTGCTATTAAATTTCCACAATCCATGTACAAATATTAACTTTATGCTTCTGGATTCAATTGTGTATGGAATTTTTTAAGGATCACAATCAAATTCAAAAGCATAAAATTGTTATTATATTTATATTATCGTATTCAATAAATACTGTACATATTTAATGATGTCTAAATTTAACTCTCCTGAATGACATTGTTTCATCTTCGGAAAACACTTGGGGCAATTATTTGGTGGATTATGTTTCAGCAATATGCTTTTTCTCTAGGAAAGTGATTTGGAAGGATCCAAACAATCTGCCTATCTCTCCCCAGGACAGAATAAGATTGGCCAAAATCTTTTCAGAAAAAGTAGTTTATTTGTCAAGAATGGAGGATAAGTTATTTTGGGCTCCGAGGAAAGATGAAAAATTCTCTATTAAAGAAGGATACAGACTCATTCAGCAGCAGGAGTCTAATTTAGTCCCTTGTTGTACCTTCTCATTTTGCTAGAATCATGTAACCCTTCCAAAGGCAGGTTGCTTTGCTTGGATGACATTGAAAAAGAGGGCTTTAACAAGTGATTGACTATGTATAAATTTCATATCTCCCAACCTTTTAAATGTCTGCTTTGTGATCTAGAGATTGAAGATGTGGATCATTTGTTCTTACACTATCCATTTGCACAACAGTATTGGTGGTTTATGTTAGAGTTCATCGAATTCATAAGCCAAGATCACCTGCAACAAAATAACTTGTCACAAAGTAAAGAATAGAGACACAAATCAGAATGTCCAAGAAATATGATAATCATTCAAAGAAGGAATTGAGGGAATTCCTGAGAGAGATTCAATAATTATAAAGTGATCAATCCTAATAAAGGAGATCAAAACCCTAAGAAGGGTGGAGAAACCTAGGTTGCATGAATAATTAATAAAGCTAAAGTTTAGCTTAAGTGAACTAGAGATAAAAAGTGACTTAACAATTAAATCAATAATGATCTAATTAATAAGTAAAAATACATTTTTACTCTAACACCCTCACCCCCCACTTAAGATAAACTTAGGGAGAAGCTAAAAACCAAGAAACAACTACTAAAAGCAGGAAATGGGTCCCGACAACAAGGCATGATCAGGTACCCAAGTACAAAAATCTCTGTAAAGAGGAGAAAACCTAGTGGGAAAATCCCCTCTCCGAAAAGAGATGAAGACTAGTGAAGGACTAAAGAATCCTCCAAACTAGAGAATGTCATAGAAGAATAGGAACAAAGAAAGAACATGTAGAACACCTCTAAAGCATGAAACTGCAAACACTATCAAAGAACTGCTATGTATGAGTGCCCTCAAATGACACTACTCGAATCAGGATGGAAAACAAGGCAAACATCAGAACTCAAAGATACAGATGGAAAAAATTACCAAGTTTGAAGCCTCCAAAATAGGAATGAAAGAAGAGTGTCCATATGGTAAATGATCCATCTCTCCGAAATGCATAGGTACCAGCCACTACATCTGCCTAGTATATAGGATCAAAAACAGAAAAATAGCTCACTCCATTGAACCAAGGAAGCATATAGAACCAACAGCAAATACCCCCATAATGCTGATCAGGGAGATGTATAATAGATACACTGAGAGACTGCCAAGAATAACTGCATGATGAAGAACGAACAAGCACAAATAAAGTATGTGTTGAGGATAATCAGTTGCATGACACACATGAGGCTAATGTTGTGGAAGGAAAACTCACTTGACAAGGGTTCAACAACCCTCCATGGCACTTTATAATATAGTGCAAGTACAATCAAACACAAAATGCGTGGGATCCCAAGCATGCAAGATGACACTTTATCTCAGTGCGTTTGCAAAAAATACTACAGAAAAAGAAGTATACAATATCCAGGAATGAATGAAAGCTAAAGAAACATATGTAGAAGCTAACAAGGAGTCATCCCATGTAAAGAAAATGATCCCAAGACCTAAAAATCCAAGATATCCACCAGAATGCCAAAAAGTAAAAACCTGAATAAAATGTACCTAGAGTAGATTCTGGTAATGAGACCCATACAAGAATAAGGAGAACAGAACCAGCTTTCCGATGCCATGCAAAATTCAAAAAAAGGAGTCTGAAGGAGCAAGATATATTGATCGGAGCACAATATGGAACCCTAACTTTGATAGGAAAAAAACTCTACAAGGCGGAAAAATTAGATAACCAAACTGGAAAAATCAGATCGGCCTCAGAACCAGCTTTCCGTCAATATCTCGTTTGGCAAAAAAACACCTCCGTTTTCTCAAGTTATGAGCGAAAAACCACCAAGAGGTGAAAAACCAACTGAACCTCAAGAAACCTAAACCAAAAATGGTGGAGCCCTGCTAAACTGGCAAAACCTCCAATTCTGGACTACCTCCAGATTTTCGGCCAAATTTGGAAGAAAATAGAAAATTGTTTTTTATTAAAAAAATAATAAAAAAATGCATGTCCTTTTTTATTAAAGAAAAAAACAAAAAAAAATATAATTTTTTATTTAAAAATTTATTAAAAAAAACTTGGGGCTGGGCCCGTGGCCATGGGCCAGCGTGGCTCCCATGGGGCCCGTGGCCTTAGGGCCTACGCGGCTCTCTTGGGGCCCGCGGCCTTAGGGCCTATAGGTACTCTTGAGGCCTGTGGCCTTGGGGCCTACGCGACTCCCATGGGGCTCGCGACCTTGGGGCCTGCGGGTACCCTTGAGGCTCGCAGTCCTTTGGCCTACGTGGACCCTGTGGGGCCTGATAGGCCATTTTAATGGCATCTTTTAGATACCTTAGAAGAGCTTTTGCTAGGTCCTTTCTTATGTTTTCCTTTATTATTCCAAGACTTTGTACTCTAAAACTGTTATTATGTGGTAGTCAACCACTGAACCTATGCCATTGACATATGCTACTTAATGTGCTTTATCGGGATGAATATTCTCTGTTTATTGCTATGAAATTATGATCATGTTTTATGAATGAATTGATTGTTTGAGCAATATATAATTTATGTACTTTGAATAAATTGCCATGAATGCTTTTATCCGAACTGTGTTAATACAGTGCATCGAAGTGGCAACTGTCATCTTGTTCAAGTGATCACATCTATGTGTTGGACGCTTGACTCGATCGTGCAGCAGACACACACGGATGAAACATCGGCATAGTAGTGGTGGAAGGTTTAAGGTTAATCCAGGTGAAGACGGTTGAGCGAAGACTTGGCAAGTGCAATAATTTCCTTGATGAAATCTAGGAGAGAGTGGGAAGTTAGATCTGTTGTCTACGCAATTCTTTCCTCTCTTCTAGACCGATTCTATTTCCTATTTTCTAGTTTTCCTTTCTGTTAGCTGGTTGTAATAAAAGCTCTGCCTTTTCTTAGGGCATGTGGAGTTTAGCAGTTAGATGTTTTTCCCTATAAATAAAGCCTCATTCCTGCGTGAGAAGGAGGGCGGTAGTAGTATTATTATTATAGTTGCATTCTGTTATTTCACTGTTGTTGAGAATTCTTGTACTCTGTTATTCAATCTAATGAGCAAATGAAGTTTTGAGTTCAATTCTGTGTAATTGAGGGTACTCACCCAAGGGGACCCACTTGGTGATTAATCTATAGTTCGATTCATTCTAATTAGCTGGATTTCTTGCATTTCTGTTATTTCAATTCCTATGTTGAACAACTCCTGCAGCTAGAGCCACAGGATAGCTACCGCTTCCTATGGCCGAGCGGCAGAGTAACTAAGGCATTATAGTTGTTTGTGTGCACTCTTCCATCCTGCTAGCAACATTCATTTCTGTCATTTGCTTTCAAACATCTACTTTCACAGCAATAGTTCATCTTTCCTTTGAGTATTCATTTCATGCAGCAATAGTATAGTTTCCTTTCGAAAGCATTTATTTCCTGCAGCAAATATAGAATGATTGGTTGAGAAAGTGCTTGGTACATATATTTTTCTAGCCCATTTCAAGTAACACGTCCCTAGGTTTGACATATTAAATGAGTTTATTATAAAGTGGATGAAGTACTTAGTTGGATGTCCAATCCCTAAGTTTTAAAGGATTATGCCTAGTTTTTGAGCCTTTATAACAAGCGATCATTTTTGGTGTCGTTTCCAGGGATGGTGTCGATCCTGGTTCTTATTCAACCATTCCTAGAATTTGTTTTCATGCTTTGATTTCCTGCTTTAAGTAGATTAAGCCTTATCTTGACAAAGCAAACTGCTATTCACATCATTCCATATTATCTACATGCATAATAGACGAAGAGACGCCCAAGGATGGTACTTTCCAAATCCACACCACAACCTATTTGAGAAAAAAAACCAGTTCATTGATGCTATTGTTGAGCTCCCTGAAGCCCCTTCATCATCCTCATCTTATGAGGGTGACTTTCGTGGGTTCTTCCAGGAACAACAAGAAGCCAATCTATTTGTTGAAGCCTTTGCCAATCGAGAACTACGGAATCCTCGAGAAGAAAATCCTTGGTAGTTAGTCATCTACCAACCTCAGAACCCCCCTCAAAATCCACCTCTGCAAAAACAAAGGATGGCTAATCCTACTACATTTCCTTTCCCCATCTATGATCAGCGAGATAATAACAACCTCAAAAATATTCCCTCTTCTGCTCTTCCAAAATTTTACGGCCTTGTCACAGAGGACCTAGATACCTTTCTCTTTGAGTTTGATATCCTTTGTAGGAGCTATGACTACACCACCGATGCCCACAGGCTTAAGCTCTTCCCTGCAACACTTAAAGAGTCTGCATTGCAATGGTTTATGGGCTTAGGAGAGGATGTTGTCCATAATTAGGATGAAATGAAGGATGCTTTCTTGCTGAAATATAAGGAGTACTGTCGAGGGAATGATATGTGAGGGGATGACATCTTTAAGATGTCATAGAAGGAGGATGAGAGTCTTGAGGATTATTTCTCAAGGTTCATGTTCAGTTTGCAGAAGAATACTCAGCACGAGCTCAATGAAGAATCTCAGAAGTTTCTCTTTTTGCAAGGCATTCATGATGGATGCACAGAGGCACTAGACCTAATGGTCGGAGGAGATATCACCAAGGCATCATGGGATGATATCCAGAAGATCTACCTTAAATACTCAAGAGGTGTTGTTAAGAAACGAAGAGGATATAGGTCCACTCTGGGGAAGTCCAATGGTGTTGGTGCTTCACGGACTGAGATAACCAATCTCTTGTCTGATTTTAAGCAAGATATCATCAAAAACATGGCCACCCAACTGGACACCATGTAGGCTAAAAAGAAACATGAGGAAGCAGAGGCCATGCTAGCAGATTTCTGTCCACATTGTAGACAGAAGAAGAGAGACTACAGATGCAAACTGGTTGCTAACATGGAGACTACAAAAATGTCAACTGATTACAAACCAGTTGAACCAGAGGACAAGCAACTATTATTTGTCACTCAATAACTACCATGGGTACAAAGACAATGTATGCCTCGAGATCCTCTTTCATTTAGTGATCCGTTTTATAGTAATCAATGGAAACCGCCCATGAATTACCAAAATCCTCCCTGGAATAATCCCCAGAATCAGTGGTAGAATTACCCCAATCCACAGTGACCAAACCCTCAAGGAGGTTGGAAACAACCTCAAGGGGTGTGGTAGCCACCGCAAGGTAATTGGCAGCAAAACCCACAGTGGCGAGGCGGCCAACAATGACCAAATTAACCACAAGGATTTTTTCCACCACCTATGCAGCCTCCACAGTAGCAAGCTCTTTTGCCACCTCCTGCGGCTACTAATCCACCTCCTAAGCCTACTCAGTTACCTACATAGCCATATTCAAACCCTAACAATCAACCTCCTCCACCGCAGCAAAATGTGTATGCTACAGACCAGTCGCAGTATCCCATGCAATATCCTGCCTATGCAATTAACCTCGATGATATTCATTTGTGGTCTGGTACCACTATGCCTGCACCTGAGCCTCCTATAATTATTGAAATGCCTCTTAAGGAGCCCAATCAACCTAACAATCTGTCTAATCTAGTAGCCCCTACATCACCAGCTAAGACCAATCAGCCTACCATTCCTCCTTTCCCACAAATATTGCAACAGAGAAATCCGAAGACCAATGATGAAGCAACTTTCAATATCCTTGACCAACTAAAGAATGTCAAAGTCCAAATTCCCCTTTTCCAGGAAATCAAAGATGTTCCCACATATGTAAAATCCATCAAGGAAGCTTTCTTTAAAATGCATGGCCGCAAGAAGAAGGATCCCCAGACTATCCATGTCCTGGGAAAACTAACAGACATCATGTTAGGGAATCTTACCATCCCAAAATATTTTGACCCTAGCAACCCTGTTGTCGAGGTCATTATTAATGGGACTGCTATAAAAATGCTTTGATTGATCTTGGAGCCTCCATTAATGTCATGACCAAGGACATTATGCAACGCCTTGGTATCACCAACCTTTGCAATACACCTACTGTCATGCAGCTCGTAAACAGTTTGACTGTAAAGCCCTATGGAGTAGTAGAGGACATTGTGGTTGACCTAGAGTCTTGGTCCTACCCTATAGATTTCATGATCCTCTTGCCAAAAGCTACCCTAGGAGGCTATCCAATTATTTTGGGACGTCCTTGGCTGGCTACTACTCATGCCTACATTGGTTGTCGGTCATGAGATATGACAATTTCTGATGGCCAGCACACCAAAACTTTGGCCTTGTATCCTCCTGCTCAACCTCAGATGGAATTAGCCTCTCCCATATGGCCAGATGTAGGAGAGGAAGCTAAAGTTATTAATTTAGTCTTCCAATTAATTATGTTAATAAGGGATCCCTTCCTACAGCTTCAGGAGGAAGACAAAGTAATCACCAACATCCTCCATAACCAGTATGGATCGAACTTGGACCCTTTGGATAGTTCCTTCCAAAACTACTCCCTGCAGCCATTGTACTCTGATTACCAAATATCTTCCCCTATATCAAACCAGCTCTATCGCCAAATGCTTCCCTATGAGATCTAATTACCCTCATTAACCGATGCATCTATGGTCGAGCTCACCAAGCAACTAGAAGTTTCCCCTGAACACTGCTTAAACATTAATAGCAAACTTTCTCCTTAGCAGCAAACATCATTGACCAAGCTACTGAAGACTCATGCTACAAATTTTGCATGGGATTAGGCTGATATGAAAGGTCTGGACCCAAATTTATGCACTCATAGGATCTTCCTAAAAGAGGAAAAACCCCCAGTAAGGCAATTTCAAAGACGTGTCAACCCTGCCCTTCGTGAGATAGTCAAAGTCGAACTCCAAAAACTCCTTAAAGCCGGTTTCATATATCCTATATCAGACAGCCAGTGGGTTTCCCCACTAGTCATAGTTCCTAAGAAATGTGGCAAGTGGAGAGTGTGTGTGGACTACATAGAGCTTAACAATGCCACCCAAAAGGACCATTTCCCTCTTCCATTCATTGACCAGGTCCTGGATTCTCTAGTAGGAAAGAAATAATTTTATTTCTTGGATGGGTAGAGTGGATACAATCAAATCTAGATTCTTCCAGAGGATCAGGAAAAGACCACATTCACATGCCCATGGGGGACTTTTTCTTATTCACTTTTGCCATTTGGCCTCTACAATGCTCCTACTACTTTTCAGCGGGCGGTTATAAGCATTTTTGCTGATATTTCCCATGATTGTATGGAGATCTACATGGACGACTTTACAACTTATGGGGAAACTTATGAGGAAGCATTGTAAAGTTTGGAAAAATTCCTCACCAGATGAAAAGAACACAACCTGTCTTTGAACAATGAGAAGTGTTTTATGATGATGCAGGAAGGAGTAGTGCTTGGTCACTACATTTCTACTCTTGGCATTCAGGTAGACCCAACCAAAATTGAAGTCATTGTGAATATGCCTACCCCAGCCAAACAAAAGGATGTCAGAAGCTTCCTTGGTCATGTTGGGTATTACAAAAGATTCATAAAGGACTTCAGCAAGATGGCCAGCCCTATGTATTCACTGCTCACTAAAGATGTTGACTTTATCTGGACATCAGACTGTGATGAAGCTTTCCTACAGCTGAAGTCTGTACTCACTCAGGCACTTGTCCTGTGAGGTCCTAATTGGGCACTCCCATTCCACATACATATAGATGCCTCTGATCATGTCATTGGAGCAGTTCTTGGACAGAAGGAAGGTACAAAAGAACACACTTTATTTTATTAGCAAAAATCTGCAAGGAGCTAAGTTGAACTACACAGTTACCGAAAAGGAGCTATTGGCTGTTATCTATGCTCTGAACAAATTCCGCCATTATGTCACTGGTTACCAAATCTTTGTGCATACAGACCATGCCACTATTAAGTACTTAGCTAATAAACCTACCATAATAGGAAGGTTAGCTAGATGGTTGTTGCTGCTACAAGAGTTTGATATTACCATTGTAGATAAGCCAGGTAGATCAAATGTGGTGGCCGATTTTCTCTCACGCCTACAAAATACTGATGAACCTATGACAATTGATGATAGTTTCCTCAATGACCACCTATTCTCCATTGTTGCAAAATCACCCTGGTATGCTGATATTGCTAACTATCTATTTTCACAAAAGGTACCTCCACACTTCTCTCCAAAGGAAAAGCGGTTACTAATAGAGAAAACTTTCAACTTTTCATAGATTGTTGATTGTTTATTCTATACTGGCCTTGACCAAGTATTGAGAAGATGCATTCGAGAGGATGAAACTTATGACATCCTTCGGGCTTGTCATGATGAGCCTTGTGGAGGACATTTTGCTACCAAAAGGACAGCCATGAAGGTACTTAATACTGGTTACTACTGGCCATCCCTCTACAAGGATTTAGCCAATTACACCAGGAAGTGTGATCAATGCCAGAGGATGGGGCGGCCTACTAAATCTGATGAAATACCACTCTTTCCTTAGGTTGTAGTGACTCCATTTGATAAATGGGGAATCGATTTTTTTGGTCCCATCACTCCTGCATCTTATGACAATTCATACATACTTATATGTACTGATTATGTAACCAAGTGGGTGGAGGTTAGAGCCATGAAGCATGCTAGAGATAACAGAGTTACACAGTTTCTGTATGAGGAGATATTCACACGCTATGGTGTACCTATGAGTTAGTCACTGACCAAGGAGCTCAATTTACCTCCACATTGATTACTGCTCTGATGAACGAGTATAATATTCGCCACCAAAAATCAAGCCCCTATCACCCACAGGCGAATGGTGAAGCATAAATCACTAATAGGGAGATAGAAGCTATCCTCACAAAGACGGTTCAGTTGCACAAGAAAGATTGGAGCAGTCGCCTCCAAGAAGCAATATGATCCTACCACACTACATGGAAAACCACAACAGGGTTTACCCCTTTTGAGTTGGTATATGGAAAAACAGCTACGATACCAATTCTGTTTGAACATAAGACTTTACGAACGACATTGCAGCTAAACATTAATCTAACTGAGGTACAATGCGACAGGATCCTGTAGCTTAACTAGGAGGATGAGATAAGGAAGGTAGCCTTGCAACACATAGAGTTGGTTCAGACACAGCGGAAAAAGTGGCATGATTCTCACATCCTTTCCAAACAGTTTTCTCATGGTGACTGGGCTCTTTTGTATGACTCAAGATTCCAAGAAAACCAAGGTAAGCTTACAACACGTTGGCTTGGCCCTTATGAGATTATTCATGTTTATTCTAATGGAGCAATTCAACTATCCACCATCGACCCTGTACATTTCAAGTTACTGGTGAATGGTCATATGCTCCACTTATACCATAAACCACAGACAAAGGTTGATTTCCTGTGGTAGTTTGAGATTTCTCCTACAGCTGTTGAACCTCCTGCAGCCACAGAACCTCCTATAGCTGAAGAACCTTCTCCTCGTGCTGACAACTTTCCTACAGTTGAAGGACCTCCTGCAGCAGAAGAACCTCCTCCACCTGAAGATTTTCCTATAGCCAAAGGACCTCTTCCTATTGAGGGCATTCCGGCAGCCAACCAGAGTAATTATTTTCTCTGGTCATCTCTTTGAAAATTTACCGCATGTAGTCATAAGAAAATTTTTGTTTCCCATGAAAATCTCTTTTCCATAATAAAAACATCATTCCATCTTCTTTTTCATCATCTATTTCTATCATCAACACATTCACATCACCTCATTATTGCGCCAGCTCAAACTTTTACTCTACCAACGTCATCAAATATTTCCGAATTTGGGCATTTAACGGTATGATATTCCAACGTACGCATTACTTTATTGCCTCAAATTTTTTTTTTTACTTCATTTAATATGATTATGACACATTGTAATTAATAAGAGCGATTCATCCATGATTTTGCCGTACATTGCCATGCAAGTGAGGACACTTGTCACTTTTTCGTAGGGGGCAGTAAATAGGGTTTTCTGTATAATAAATTAAATATCCCATCATCTCAAAACTTACATTATTTCCAAATTAGCTGTCATAATTGCCAATCTTTGTCATTACTATTTTTCTACCCAAATTGTACTGAGTCGTCATATCAGAAATTATGATTTGACAACCCCTACATGTAAACTGTCAAAACTAGCCCTATTTTTAACTCAAAATTTTAGCTTAACTTCACATCATTATTTCAAAATCTTCTATTGTGTCTTGTCTACCTGGAAGTACTAGAAAAATTGCATTCCAATTCTGGGCACATCAGAGAGATTTTCAACAAAAACAGAACAGAGAGTATCAGTGGAGTAAGGAGATTTTTGAGTCTCTCAAACATTGTTGGAATTTCAAGCAGCAGAATGGGTGGTTCTCCTATACGGCATGAACCATCAAACCACTTGGTATTGTTACAAGACCAGGACAACATTCAAGTTTTTAACATAGTAGGTTGGCTCACCTATTTTGTTAGGTTAAATGGGTATGACGAAGATACGACACTGGAATTTTTGAGAAAGTACAACAATGGAGTTGCATATGTTAAGGGGTTGCAAATTGAAGCTTCAGAAGCACGGATTGCTGAAGTCTCTAGACTTCCATCTACAGGTGAAGCATTTCCACATGGGCACGACACACGAACAGCTAGAGTGGAACTTGCGTTGCCAGCAGACGCCCCAATGGATTACAGTAAACAGGGAGTAAAGAGGATATCTCTTCCAAGGGAATTTCCTCAGTTGCCCATTCATGTCATAAGGTACATTACTTGTGAGGGCTACTTTTCCTTCTTGCATGCAGTTCACTTTAAATTATTGAGCCATTTACGACATAACCATTTAGTAAATGTTCCAAATTTTCTTTACGCCCTTTTGAAGTTAAGTGTTGAAGAGTTACGGAAGGGGCGACAGAATGCAATGACCCACCATGGTTTAATCAAACTGTTGGTGGAAAGGTCACTGATTGATGTCTCTCCCATGTCCTGGGACAGATTTATCATGGTACCTCATGTTGAATTGCATGGAGATGGGCAACGACCCGAGAATCAAGAAGAACAGTGAAATAACCCTGATGAGGAAGAAGAATTTGTTGAAAAAGATGAACCCTTGAGGAATTCTTCTCCTTCGGGAGTTAATGAGGAGAATGTGCCCTCCAGACATCCAAACCCTACTTCAGAGAGTGGAGAAATTGAGGTTCCTATAATTTCTTGGCAAAAAGATAAAAAGGGCAAGGGCAAAGCAAAAATGGCAGAATATATGAGTCGGGATATTCCTATTTCTATTGTTTCTCCTATAGAAACACTGACCAAGAAAAGGAAACTTTCACAGAAGCAACCTGCAGCCTTTGCAGATACCCCATTGCGCAGAAGTGTTTGTTTGAACACGACACAACCAGACGACAAAAGTTCCCCTATTACGGCTGACGATTCTCATGTCTCCTCGGAGGAACCCTTACAAGAACAACCACAACCAAGAATTCCTATTGCCAAATGTCAGGGCATAATGGAAAAGGATCTTGTAGTCGCTGAGGTGATTCCAGAAGCATAGTGTGTAATACTGGAAGTAGCAGAGCCTAAAGGTGCCAGAAGAGAATCTTCTTCTCTATAGGAAGGCAATCACGGGGAAAGGCCCCTTGTTCCAGAAAATGTGCCTATTTGTCCAAAGAAAGAGGATGACCCACAAGCAGTCAGGGTGGTCCCACATCAACAACCTGAGGAGGTAACTGTTCACTCTCTCTCAGTTGACTATTTCAATGCAATGCAATATCAAAAATCGATATGGGAATTGGAAAAGACAAAATTAAGAAGGGAGCTTGAAAGAAAATAGCAAGAAATTTAATTTCTATAGAATAAGATAAATAACATTGTAGATATAATTCCAGAATTGATAGAATGCAGACCACCCCCACAGGTTTATGCCCTATGCCTCAAGGAGCAGTTTTTCCTGTTTAAATTAATAAGAGTCCTCCGGGATGTTAGCTCAGGCATAGAAACCCCACATGAATTTGTGGCTACATATAACACATCACCTAATTGTGTTCAAAATTTTCTATGTGAATTATACAAGCACAATTATGTTGTTCCTTTTAATACTGATTGGAATCCCCTTATTTTTATTGGTGATATACATTTGTCTGCCCTTATTTCTTGGATTCAGAATGAAATAAATTATGGTGAGAAATTACATAATTACATAATCTTGGAAAAGTCCATCTCATTGCCCCTACACCCTGAAAATCAATCACCACGATGGATTTATTGTGATTGGATGCAAATTGTCACCGAGGAAACGGATTCCAGAAAGCTGCGAGGAAGTTTTCTCAGCATCTGAAAAATTGTCATTATCAGATGGGGACAGGGCAGTTGAAGGGTTAAAGTAGAGATGGGAAAGAATTACCCTCGCACTTAAGAAGGCAAAGCCACACAGTCTAATTAACTTGCGGGCTACAATGCAGTGTGTTAGTTGGTATATACGCCAGGGAAGACAACCATGACCTGAGTGATGGTTTCCACTCACCTTCCAGCCTCCCCTTCTTTTTGGCCATTGTACATTTGTGTGGATGATGAAATAGATGAACAACAGGAACTGAGCAGACGGGTAAGATGGAGTACACAAATGAGTTCTACAGATGAGTTGGCACCTCCATGATGGGAGAAACACAGGAAGGAGACCTCCGGGTTCTTGCCAAGATCTAGAATGTCTCAGTGCCTGAGGACCGACACTAGTCTTCGTAGGAGCCAGACTGATAGGCCATTTTAATGGCATCTTTTAGATACCTTAGAAGAACTTTTGCTAGTTCCTTTATTATGTTTTCCTTTATTATTCCAATACTTTATGCTCTAAAATTGTTATTATGTGGTAGTCAACCATTGAACCTATGCCATAAAAAATATGCTACTTAATGTGCTTTATCGGGATGAATATGCTCTGTTTATTTCTATGAAATTATGATCATGTTTTATGAATGAATTGACTATTTGAGCAATAGATAATGTACGTACTTTGAATAAATTGCCACGAATGCTTTTATCCTAATGGTGTTAATGCAACGCATCGAAGTAGCAACTGTCATCTTGTTCAGGTGAGCATGTCTATGTAATGGATGCTTGACTCGGTCCTGCAGCAGACGCACACAGATGAAACATCGACATAGCAGGGTGGAAGGTTTCTAGTTAATCCAGGTGGAGACGGTTGAGCGAAGACTTGGCGAGCGCAATAATTTCCTTGATGAAATCTAGGAGAGAGTGGGAAGTTAGATCTGTTGTCTACGCAGTTCTTTCCTCTCTTCTGGACTGATTCTATTTCATGTTTTCTAGTTTTCCTTTATGTTAGCTGGTTATAATAAAAGCTCTGCCTTTTCTTAGGGCATGTGGAGTTTAGCAGTTAGATGTTTTTCCCTTTAAATAAAGCCCCGCTCTTGCGTGAGAAGGAGGGCGGTAGTAGTATTATTATTATAGTTGCATTCTGTTATTTCATTGTTGTTGAGAATTCCTGTACTCTGTTATTCAATTTAATGAGCAAATGAAGTTTTGAGTTCAATTATGTGTAATTGAGTGTTCTGGGTACTCACCCAACACTGCTACATATAAGGGGGTTTTAAGACAATATTTAAGACAATTTACGAATAAATTGTCTTAACCCCAGACAAAATAAAACTTGTGTATTGTCTTAATTATTGTCTTTAAGCATGTGTCTTAAAGTATTGTCTTAAACAATTGTCTTATAAAGACAATAAAAAACACTAGTATTATTGTCTCATTATCATCTCTTAGAGACAATTTTAGTTTCGTCTTTATAGAAACAAATGTCTTTAATCTCACTTGTTGTCTTTCTTGATAAAAGTTTTCTCATTAGAGGGAATGTCACTTTTGAAATAATATTAAATAATACATTTTAAGAAATAAATCAATATTGTTCAATATAAACTACAATATAGTTAATTAATTCATGTTAAGGCACAATGGATTTGAACCATCATCCTCCTGCTTGTAAAGCAAGTGCTCTTCCATTGAGCTAGCACCCTTAACTTTAAGGAAAACTACAAGTCTAAGGTTTTGAAGTTATGAGCTACATGAAGGGGGAAGACAAATTAAGCCACCAAGAAAGCCTACTGATGTTATGGCTTTTGCCTGTTAAAATTATCCAACAAATGGAGAGCACATAGTATCAATGAAATTCTTAGAATGCAATCAATAGGAACATTGGTGTGAGCTGGGTGTTGTATGGATAAATGGTGCTAGGTTTTGGCAGGTTCAAATCCCAAACTCAAGCTTGCTAGCTCATCGTACAAATGTTTGAGCAGATTACATGGAATTTAAACTCATTTTAATAAGACTATAAAATAGAATTTGAAATATTGATAAAAATCAACATGAAAAAAGAGATCACATATTTAAATTCAATCTAATTCCTTTTAGAGAAACAAGACACTCAGAAAGAACTCTCTACAATTATATGTATATCATGAACTTGAGTATGCACAGAGGAAATAATTCATGATTCATTTACTTACACCTTTTACATGCTAATAGTTATACTGAGTTGCACTATCGTAAGCATACCATAATGCATCTATCAAAGTGTATGTACTCTTAGGAATCCTGGAATATTGGAGACCAATTATCTTTTGTTATTCATTTCTTTGACATGATTTTCTAAAACATTAGAATACTATTTTAATGTTTGCCAAGTTGTGGTACAAATTTGATATTCTTTGATTTAAGTACTGTAGACATGTCTGTAATTCTTAAAAATTTGAATTTTAAAGAAGACTTTTTGAATGCCTTATTAGCTATATACATGAAAACATAGAGTTATGCAATTCAAATATGAATCTTATTCTCTTCCTTTTCATGTTAAAGATATTGTGGCATAGTAGTTTTTCATATTTGTGCATCATTGATATTTTTATAAGGTGTGTAATATTTTTCCATTCATTTTGTATATATGTTATATACTTTATAAATGATCAAATAAATATCTATTCATAAAAAAATCTTATTGGCAAGTATCAAATATATTTGCTACAATTTTTAGATCATTAGTTGTGGAGCCAACCTTAAGC
Organism: Thuja plicata; assembly: GCA_018584345.1. Taxonomy (NCBI): domain Eukaryota; kingdom Viridiplantae; phylum Streptophyta; class Pinopsida; order Cupressales; family Cupressaceae; genus Thuja; species Thuja plicata. Next base: position 1,349,995 of record MU227577.1, on the reverse strand, counting down.
TTTAAGTTTTGACTTGTATGAGTGGTTTATCTAAAATCACATTAATAAATCAATCCTTGGTGTAGGAGCACTTGGGTGCATCTACAATCAGCACAACCCAAAAAATATTTCAGATTTCTTTTATTTCAATTTTTGTTTGACTGATTATGGTTTGGCAGCACTCAACTTTGCAAAAGCTCGACTCTAGATATGGAGGGTGAAAAGGAAACTTTAAATGCTTGAGTCATGACTTGTTGGATTGTAACTATTGTCTCATGAATGCAATTGGCTGATGAAAAGCCAATTTCCACAACCACTATCAACATCCTCCCTACTTGATTAAAAGATTTTGATGATTTCAAGAAAATGAATCCTGATTCAACAACCTTTATAAGTATGCTCTCTACATGTGTCGACCTGTGGCTTTGGAACTGGGCATGAACATACAACAGTTGAGAAAGATTTTAGTTGCAGCCGCTCTGGTAGACATGTATGCCTAATGTGGAAGAAAAGCCAAGCATGTCAAGTGTTTGACAAAATGTCTGTACACATGTCATCACCACTTATTAAGAAACCTTTATTAACATTCTCTTTGCATGTGTCGACCTGGGGCTTTGGAACCGGGCATGGACATACAACAATTCAGAAAGATTTAAGTTTCAGCTAATTTGGTAGACATGTACGCCTAATGTGGAAGAAAATACATGCATGTCAACTATTTGACAAAATGCCTTTACAAATGTTGTCACCGCTTATGCTAAAGATCGAATGCCTTTAAAAGTAACTGATATATTAAATTGATTGTGAATCATTTCATGCTAAGAAAATATTTCAACTCTAATTTGAAACTTGACAATAAGCACCAAATAGAAGCCAAACCACCTTAGGGAAGATGACAAGAAGGAATTTAAAAAAAATATATCAACTTAAAAAGAAGCCACAACCAGTCTAATAAAAGAGGGAAGTGCGCTGCAAATTAGGGGGGTTGTTGTGAACAAGAAAGAGAAGTGGGGTTGTGTGGTAATGACAGGGAGATGTCTGCAGGAAGAAAAGAGGAAAGAAGGTTGTAGTTAGAGGGAAAAGAACCCAGTACTAGTGAACTAATAAGTGTGTGGGCATATTAAAATAGAGTAAATGGAAGGACAAAAGAGTGCATACTATAAAAAAATACAAGAGTGCAAGAAGAAGAATGTGTGGTTGAAGAAAGACAGAGGGATTGTGTTTTGAAGACATAACATACATAGAAGAACTGAATTGACCCATAGGCAAAAATAAATAATGCACAATTAAATTTGGGATTAGAGAAAACATAGAAGAGCAGCACTAAGAAAATAGACAAGTGTGTAGAGAAGAGCACTAAACAGAGGAAGATAGGTGGAAAAGAAGATTTATTGTATTAAGTTTGTAGTTTTTTATAATATATATATATATATATATAGAGAGAGAGAGAGAGAGAGAGAGAGAGAGAGAGATGAGTGTGCACAGAAAGCTAGAGAAGGTTGTGCTAAAGCAAAGGTGAGAATGTGAAATTGTGTGAGAAGGGGATAATAATGATGTGCAGAGACAAAAATCCATGTAGCTGATTTGCGAGTGATGACAATGTTGAGCAAAATAGATGGAGGGCATGAATTTTACTTGGGTCTCCACATGTAAAAGAGGAATTGAAATCTGTGGTTCTAAATTTGAATTGAACAAATTTATTGCTTATTTTCTTTTGCTAAGAATAGAGAGTATTTATTTTTAACTCTATTATGTTGAGATTTAAATTGAATTCTGCTAAGTAGAGGGAGTTCTTCTTGCATCAATCCTTCTCAAAAAAATTATGTTGTTTCAAATGAACCACCTAGATAATGTCAAAACTAAAGTATTATATTTAAATATTTAAAATATATGAGAAAAGAAAAGACTTTGCAGTGCAAGAAATGTGGGAAGACTTATTTTGAAGTCCCTGATAACAATCTCTGCAAAGACATCTAGAGATTTTATATGGTCAAAGTACAAGACAGGTGCAGATGACATTGGTGCTCCTATTGCTGTGTCAATATTTCAAATGAAACCAACCAGACAACACTTTATAACCAATATCATAGACGATTTAATCAATATTTGAATATATAATATTTTTTCATAAAGCTTATATTTTGTTTAAATAATACTGTATAAGTTTTGATTTGTTTAGACGGTTCATTTGAATGGTACTAGTAGGCGGAATATATTAGAAAAGTATGTACAATTTTAGATGAACCACCTAAATAAATCAAAACTTAAAACATGTTTAAAAAACAAACAAACTACATAAACAAATCAAAGCTTAAAATGTGTTGTTTAAACATGACTCAAACTTTTAAAAAAATGGCATTACTCTAATCCTCTCCTAACATACTACTTACTTTCTCCATAGGAGCCACCAATAACAATGACTGGACAATCTTGAGTAGACATGTTCATTTCATAGGCTACTTATTAGAGGCAGCCTTTTCTAGGAGAAGATGATTAATTTTCCCCATCACTAGGATACTATATCCATGTTCCCAGTCTAGTAGAGTGCTAGAGGTAGGCCCAAGAAGTGACACAAACAATGGGATGACCTACCATTACTACTAACTAGCTACCGTATTATAGCCCCGTGGAGTTGAAAAAAACAACTATAGTTGCAGGGGGGATTGCAAGATATTTTAGTTTAGTTTGTTATGATAGGCCCTGTATTGTTAGAGTTGGGGCCATTCCTACCTCAACTATTGATATGTTAACATAAATAATAGAATCAATTATAGTTGAGCTAATTCTATACAATAGTTGACAACCTCTATCAAACATAATGGTCCTACCCTATATAGTTTTTATTTGAGAGTATGACTGTATAAACACTCACAAAATAGTTTTCATATTATTATTTCTTACATAGAATACATCACTTCCCCACACACCATAAAAATCCAAGTTGATGTAAGTGTAGAATGTGCCTTTTCACACATATAAGAACAGAGTTAGCAACCCATCAAAATACATGTGAGACAAATTTCTCTATTAAGCCAACATAATGAAACTAACAAAGAGGACTAAGATTGTAGATATCTTTGAGAAAATAAATTCAAGGGTATGAATATTTAGCATTCCAAGCTAAAAGTAAATGCAGTTAAGTCCTAAAAAGGCACAAAGTTTAATCAATATTATTAAGAGCTACATAATCCCAAATAGCCACGTGATTAAGCATAAAATAATAAAATTTGACAATTTATTATTATTCTTGCCCATAAATGAGCCATATGTCAACATTAGATACCATAGAGCACTCTTTTTATACTATCCTATGGTAAAATTTATAAAAGAGGTAAGCGTATACAAGAAGTTAAGAACATACCAACTTTATATACATACAATATTAGTCATAAATTTTGAAATAATCACAGTAAAAACATATA
>MU227577.1:1315116-1346492 GCA_018584345.1 Thuja plicata | reverse complement strand
ATAATTGATACATAATCTTAGTTATCCATAAAAAAAACTGACAATAAAAATTCTTCTCAACTTCTTGAAATTGGATAATAACTTTATGTTTTTACATTCATTGGACTTGCAATTATATGTATCCATACACACAAAAGGAAAGGGAAAAAAACTAGAAATTTGAAGCTACCTTTCACCCAATTCGAAAAAGCTCTGCAAGATCATGAAATTGACCGTGAATGTTGCCACATAGTGTACCTGGATGCTTGATAGGCTGTAAAAAAAGTTAAATCATCACATAAATTAGATGTCAGTACATAAGGAACTAAATAGGATATAAAGGAAGACTTCCCAACTTAGAAAAGATGTACATAAACCAAAATTTTAAGATGTTTCATATGAAAACAACTGACAAAAGGACTTGTATGTCTGCAACAACTTGTTAGTAAGAGGGAGTGCACATTCATTGTATTTAGAAAATCCCAACGTGGCCTTAAATCGAAGAAGGAAATGAAACAAACTATTTTTTGGGTTACTTTTATACCAGCCACCCATCTTCTACTAAATTTTGAAATCAAATTCATGTTTGCAATATAAGATTCCATAACATATTTTCAAATTTCAATGGTCAAAGAAATGGGTGATCATATAAGAACTGAAATCCCAGGAGTACTTAAGCAATTCCAAAAGTTAATGTTTTCACACAAGATTTTACTTCATAAATTTCCACATTTCTTATATTAACACGACCTTAAAACCAAAGAAGGAATCAATAAGAAAAATGAGTTGATACTAAGATTCATGGTGAATGCACAATTCAAAATCGTTTCTTATTATGAATAACAAGAAATTTAAATATACACATTGCCTAAAATGACTTGTAATCTAATAAGACCAAATACACAGTTAATTTATTTCCTATTGTCTCTTTAATAGGAATATTTTTAACAAGCTGTAAGGAAACTTTTTGCAAAGATGCAGAAAATCCATGTATTTTTTTACTATAGAAGCAGGGCCTTAATTATGGCACATACTTTGATATTATAAATTCAAATTTACTTTTTTTTTGTAATAGTAAAGAAAACTACACTTTACAGAAGACAGTACATCCTCAGGGCACTCTAACTATTTCATCAAATGTGACAAACAAGTCTTCAACCTAATCAGTTCACACTTGCTACCGTACTCCCAACCTGTGCCAAAATAAGAGCTTTGGAACAAGGTATGGACATCCATCGAACCATAAATAATAGATAATTTCAATCAAATGTTGCAACCTGCCTTGGTAGACATGTATGCAAAATGTCAAAGTTTAGACAGGTTACGTGAATTGTTTGAAAAAAATACCTCAAAGAAATGAGTTCACATGGAACACAATCATTATAGAAGATGCACAAAATGGATGTGTTTTTGTTGAAATTGCTTTACAAACTTTCAAGAAATTGCAAAAATGAGGTGTAAAGTATGATTCCTAATCTTTACGAACGTTCTCCCTGCCTATACTAAAATGGGGCTTCATACCAGAGCATGGATATCCATCAAAATTTAGAGGTAAGGGGATTTTCGTTAGATGTTACAGCTACGGCTATCCTGGTAGACAGCAGCATAGACAAGGCACGTGAATTGTTTGACAGAATGCCTGATAGGAATATGGTGTCGTGGACTACAATAATTGCATGATGTACACAAAACTGGATGATTTTATTTAAAAGGCTTCAAAATTATTCAATAAAATGCAGCCCGCGAGAGAAAAATTAGACTCCATAAACATTGCCAGGATTTTCCATGCCCGTGCTAAATCTGCCAATATGTTCTTCTATGTTTCCAATGCTATAGCATTTAATCCTCTACACCATTATAGCTTAATTAGCAGGAAGTCTCTCCTAAATAGTGGATTCTGTAAATGAGGTATCTTAATTGTGATATGAAATTTATCCTAACCATCCTGTAGTGTTCAGGTGTATGAAAATCAATTTCTTTTGATGTAATTCTAGAATTCCTTGTGATTGTTACATGAATGTTTGTATGGTAGACAAATTTGGATGAAAAGATTTGATGTCTTGGCATTGTCATGACTATGACAAAATTGATCATTCATCGACAGGAACAATAGTTTAGAGTAGTTATAACAATAAATGAATCATGTACAACGGTTTTGAAGTTTGTAGATTCAAGTTAAAGTTAAAAAGAAGTGTGTCGAAGACAATACAAACTTGTGTCAAAGAAGTGTCATGAAGAGTATGAAATATAACACTGAAAAGATCTCTCATTTGAAGAGAGTGTGATAGAGGTCTCTTAAAGTAAGGTTTCTTATCACAGAGGACATGATGATTCACAGAGGTATGAATGCAGAAACAAGCAGAGATCAAGGTGCTTTCATGAAAAGAGAAAATGGAGAGATGGAAATTGTCAAAAGGAAATAGCAGAGAGTAGTCATGTCATCAAGAGAAATGATACTGGTATCAAAGAGCATAAAACTTATTGATACTAGCCAAGACAAGGATAGTATAGCCATTTCATGTATTTCACAGCTATAATAGGGTACAAAATAGTAGCTAATTAACATCATTGACATGAAGACTCTTAACAAGCTGTAAGAATAGATGGGTAATTCAATTCGGTTTTTGTATTTTGTTACTTAATCACATAATACAATCATATCAGTAGCTAACATATTAAAAACTATTACATTCCTTTGGTTCCTTGGATGACTTGTGATTCAACATTATGCTTTCTAATGTCTTCTTTCAGTGATAAATTTTCACCATCCAAAATATCTGTGAATCTTTCATCTACAACTGTAGAGTAGGGAAGATTTTGATAATAATCATGGCTGCTACTATTGTCTCCATGCTTACAGTAATTGTAACTCGAATCAAACATTTGCCTTTCATAATAACAATCAGTATATGAAGTGTACTCAACATTATGAGGATAAGGCCACAACTTTTCCTTTTCCTCACATCCTCTCACAACCTTGACAACCTGTTTACGATCGATATAACTAGTAACCATAATTTTTTGGATTGCCATGTTGAGCTCCATGTTGTTTACATCTATTTTTGCAAAAACCTGTTGGCAAATGATACTGAAGCCCGAGTCTCACCACATGCATATCCCCTTATGCTTCGTTCAATACCATGCAAATCTCCCACAGTGTCATGCGTAGATGGCATGTTTAGACTTTGTAACTGATAGAAGATCTATCACTGAGGTTAGGTATCATAATCTGTTTTGTAGTTTATCTACCAGTGAAATAGATATGTGATGCATGATTGTTGTTACTAGAAATTGAGGATGCAACCTTTATAAAAAAAATGCGTTATTGTGTTATTGAAATTATGACCTGCAAAAAGTAATTTATGAGTCAGAATCTTTTGTAAAAAAAATTGTGTTATAGAAAGATTTTTGTGTTTCTGATTATTTAAATCCAAAAAGTGAAAATCAGTTAGCTCACAAATGGTGCACACTGGCTTCATGTTACTTTTCCCCCCAAAAAAATCTCAAATCCAAAAGAAGATTAATCTAGGTAATGAAGATCCATATATACTATTCAATTTTGATTAGCCATTCAATATATTCTTGGATCAACTTTGGCAATCACTCCAAGATTACAAATGAAAAATATCACATTACCTAGAATTTGATATATATTTTACTATCGGCTTAATCTTTGCACCCCTCAAAGGTGCAAGTGCTAGTTTATAAGTACATCTAAATAACAAAATGATCTCAAATACCTTAAAAGCATGTTCCACATCTAAAGAGTTTTCTTCTCATTTTTTCAAGTAAGATCCATTGTTGAATTTTACCCCCATTCACATAAGATATTAAATTAAGTCATTTAATATTTTAATAATGGTGGATAGAAAAACTACAACAACTAACATGCAAAGTATATCATCCATAAATTTATCCCCAAAAGGAAAGTCCATCAAAAACTCAACAAATATGATTCTCTGTTATGAACAATTCTCATCAAGTAAGACAAATAAAGGAAAAAAACATTAAAAAATCACCACACAATGCATACAGATTTTAGCTAGTCTACTTCTAGGTTTAGAATATTCTTGAAATCTGCAAGCTCTTGTGGAAAGGAGGGAAAGTATTAAGTTGTAATAAAAAATCTCCCTATAGAGTATCAAAGCATATAAAAATCTTTATTACAAAATAGTTCTTTGTACTACTACTAAATAATGTTGCCATAGCAAACAAACTTAAATTCCTTAGAATCTTGATACTCCAGATAACTTTGAAACCCAGAATAGCTATGGAAAACATGTAAAACCTACATAAATTAAATGTAATCCTTACAAAATGTTTTGACTAGATAAAATAATACAAACTTGTCTATAAGTCTTCATTTGAGTGTCAAGTTTACCATGTCATCGTTGCAAATCCTAAAAAATGAAAAAGCTAGGAAAGAATTACTATAGATATAAAAAAAAAATTGCTATTTGGAAAACATGTATAATGGGGTAAGCAATGTAGAACCTTTTTCAGGTTGTGAATTCGACCAATCAAATCTTCCCTTGAATCACACATCCTACAAATTTAAAAAAATACATAGTCACTAAGATTCAGAGAATGCAACTTAAATGTTTAGCATGTCCTATGTGAGAATGATACCCAACATCTGGCTTGGTATTTCAAAGAAAAGAGAAGGGGAAATAGAACTAGTTTGTAGGCTTATAGGAAAACCATAGAATGGTGGAGCACCATGCTTTCCAAGAATAGAAATATGAAGGTGTCTCTAAAGGAAGCATGGTTTCTAGGCAAGAACAGAAGCCATAGCCTAGAAGTATGACTTGACAAAGACTGGGGTGTTTGAAAGAAAGGGTTGGCAAATGCAAGTGGTGGTGAATCCATACAATGCCCAACATAACGGAGGGAGGTCCTATGTTCAAGATTTAGGATCCATATTTTTAATCAAACTGATGAGTGGCTTCAGTCTGCCAATCAACAGTGGCGGGAGGAGCTTTTGTTTAGACTTCAAATGCCTTGAAGGTCACAGGCAATTTTGGCCTATGTGTGCTATTTTGGCTATATTAAGGTTAAAAACTTTATAAATCCATTCTTTGATGTTGGAAGAGGACTGCAAGGGCTTGTAGGAGTAGCAGTTCCAGAAGGAGAATTTGTTGCGAAATATAATGCATGGAATTTTCTTCTAGGCCTCTGCATTCTACAAATCAGACCTATAGAGAGCTTCCATTGAGATATTAAAATAGTTATTGATGCCTCATATATTTCAGAGTTTAATGACTTATTATAAGCCCTTGTTTGAAATGCCTCCAAGGGACCAATTGATGCAGGAGCATCCCGATCATTGGACGCAGCTGAAGAATATGGAAGACAAAACATGGAGAATGAAGTAGCACAAGAAACAATTTGAGTTTATCAATAAAGATGGAACACATGAAATAGGAAATCAATTAGTGCATTTGCAGGATAAAACCAAGAATTTAGTATTTTAAACAAGGTACAAGGAGATAAAAAATTTTGAGTGCAAGAGACAAAGGAATTTAAAACTCAAGAGACAGGAAAAATGCTACGTGGTTGGAGGTGCCCTTATATAGAGAAAGAACTAGCATGAGAAAATAAAATAGCCAAGAAAAGAATAAGAAGAGATATGAAATTGCAAGGCTGCATGAATTTTGGAAGACCATGGGAGGAGAGGGGGCTCTAGAAGCCACAAAGTATAGGGATAGAATAGAAAATGATAGAAAAGGAGAATAATCCATCCAAGAAGCCTCTGTGGTGTCAAGGCAAGACCATGGAGGCAAAAGAAAGTTTAGATTAAGTGTTGATGAGTACTCAATTGATAAGGGGAAATTAAGACATTAGAAAGAAAGGAGGCAGGGTGTGGGCATAGTGCAATGAAATAAAAATATTAAGCATCGAAAGAAAAGGGAAAGGAAACAAATATTTAGAGAATTAAGATTGATAGTGTACAAGAATGGATGGTGAAGCTGAAAGAATTAGAGAACTAAAGAAGGAATTAGGAGCAGAGTTTTGAGATTAAAAAACTACATGATCAATTTGGTGGACTTAATTGATTATTTTAGTGAAAATAAAGAAAAGAAGAATTACTTCCAACAAATTAAAGAGGATATCTCATAGGACAGGGGTGTAGTAGTTAGAAGAATTAGATAACAAAGTCAAACCATTCAAATATAGCATGTTGCGCTAACATAAAGTTTATAGAAAACAAAAGAAAAGTTGTGCAAGTATTTTAATGGACCGAGCATGTAAAGGGAGGTGCATGGCTAGTGGATAAATGAAGACACAAATTTGATAGAGATAAATGCAAAGGAATAATAGAGGTAGGTGTATAGAATTAGGTGGAATATAGAATAGAGGTCAATGTCGAGGATAGTTTTAATTTGCAGCTGAGAAAAAATGATGATGGGCAGGAGTGCATGGATGATTAAAAGGTAGCTTAAGTAAAAAACAAGAAGAAGAAGAAAGTCCCAAGTTATGTGTAGAGAAAGGAAATAGAAGAGGCATTACAGATGCACAAGCAAGAGGGAAAGTTGTAAGGAGTTCAAGAAGTGCATTCCTACTTGTTGGGATATAAATTGCATAGAAAAAAAAGTTAGAGTGAAATAAAGGAAAAGATTAATGAGAGTACCAAGAAGGAGAAAATCAAACACATAAAAGAGGAATTTAAGACGAGAAGAATGCAAATAGTTCTACTTGTATTGTCTCAAGGTTGAATAGAGTTTGTAATTTAGTGTTTGGATATTTTATTTCTAAAAAAAATTGTTTAAGAAGTTATGAGTTAATGTTCTGATTTGAAAATAAATGTGAGTTCAAAGCTGTGGGATTGGGCAGTCTAATAAGGCTCCTTAATCCTTTCTGCTTCACCAATATAGAGAGTAATGACTCTTAACTTTTGGCAATTAATATAAAAAAATGAATCAAAGAATAAGAATGAAATGACAAAAATGTGGATAATCCAGTTGAATTTCTTAATGGAAAAATCAAAGATTTCAAAGGGGCATGATTTCATTCAGAAAGTTTGTCACAAAACACTACAAAAAATTGGGACTCGATCTGCAACTAAAAATATCAAATTTGGATATAAACAGATGAATTGTTCTACACAGGAAGACACCAATTAAGGAATGGGTATGGTAAAAATGCATATTGAAGAACATGTACATACAAATTTGATGAAAGTACTATAAAAGAGACCCAAAAATATAGGAATTAATTAAAACTCGAAATATAAGCAATGCTCAAATGGATTTCTAGAAATTGAAAGATACCCAATAAGATGGTTTTGGGTAAAACCAAATTTGAACAACACCCAGATGGGTTTATTTATTGCAGAAGGCATCCACCACAACTAGGGTTAATAAGAACTAGATCTAAGAAAGACCAGATGAGTTTATATACCCTGAAATGGATCAAAGCACTCTAAATAAAAAATAATCTCATTATTTATAGGATCTTTTTGCACCTGTGTAGCAGTAGGAGAAACAATTTTTTCGTGCTCTTGATCATTTTTTACGAGCTCTTCAAGATTTGATAGGAGGAAGCTTCTTTGCTTTTATGGACGAGCTCTAGCTAAGCGAATGAGGAAGCCCTGAACCAACGTCGATCCTAGGCACCTGGGATTGAGACCGGGACATCATTGTCAGTGCGTTACAATTCCCAATCTTGCCTAAATTTGAACCTCTTTTTGCAGACCATTTCAAACCAAATGGAATTGCTCCAATAGGGTGAGGAGCCCATTTTGCAAGGTGCGCATCCATAATATGTGATTATGGACAGCAACGGCATATGATCCATACCATCCAACTGTTAATGCCTCTGCTATCTAATCGATTGTACATAGGCAACTCCTTCACATGATCCAGTGGTTTCGTTCAAGAGTGTAGTTTCTAAATGATAGACAAACTGACCTGCCTGAAACCCTCGATGATCATATTCTCCCCCTTTCAATCCATTCATTTTGTAGCGGGTTGAAATTACTTTCCCACTCCCGCTCAAACTTTTTTTTCGCAAACTTAAAATCAAAATATAAATTAATAGAATAATTATAAAAGAAAAGAAAAAACAATTTAAAGACTAATAAATTTTCGTCTTAAAGAATTGTCTTGAAACACCTAACCTTGTAGTAGTGCAAGGGGTCCCACTTGTTGAGGAATTCGTAGTTAGATTCATTCTAGTTAGCTCGCTTTCCTGCATTTCTATTATTTCAATTCCTATGCTGAACAACTCTTGCAGCCAGAGCCACAGGACAGCTACCGCTTCCCACGGCCAAACGACAGAGTAACTAAGGCATTATAGTTATTTGTGTGCACTCTTCCATCTTGCTAGCAACATTCATTTCCATCATTTACTTTCAAGCATCTACTCTCACAGCGATAGTTTATCTTTCCTTTGAGTATTCATTTCATGTAGCAATAGTATAGTTTCCTTTCGAAAACATTTATTTCCTGCAGCCATAGAGTAGTTCCTTTCCAACATTTATTTCCTGCAGAAATTATAGAATGATTGGTTGAGAAAGTTCTTGGTACATATATTTTGCTGGTCCGTTTCAAGTAACAAATCCCTGGGTTTGAGATATTAAATGAGTTTATTATAAAGTGGATGAAGTGCTTAGTTGAATGTCCAATCCCTGAGTTAAATGATTATTCCTAGTTTCTGAGCCTTTATAACAAGCGATCATGGCCCACGGCCTTGGGGCCTGAGTAGCTCTATGGGGCCTGCGGGTATTAAATTTTTTGTTTTTTTCTATTCGCCTTTTCCCACCTTTGCCTCGATTTTTGTGCCTAGAAAATGGGCATGTGCAATTTTTTTTTGCCTTGGATGACCTAACTTTGCCCAAATATGACATGCCTTATATGAAAATAGGGGTTTTTGGGCATTTTGAGCACATCTATGATGTCCATTTGTGCTCAAAGTGCTCCAAATAAAAAATCCCCTCCATATCCACACAAGCAGATCTAAAAAATTGAAAATCTCAGCACTCCAAAAAATCTTCAAAAAAACTAAGAACGGGCTGCTCCAGCAAGACTCTGATACCATGTTAGAATTCATTGAATTCATAAGCCAAGATCACCTGCAGAAAAATAACCTGTCACAAAGCAGAGAATGGAGACACAACTCAAAATGTCCAAGAAATGTGAAATATCATTCAGAGAAGGAATTGAAGGAATTCTCGAGAGAGATTCAATAATTAAAAAGTGATCAATCCTAATAAAGGATATCAAAACCCTAAGAAGGGTGGAGAAACCTAGGCTGCATGAATAATTAATAAGGAATTAATTATTGCATGCCTAAAGTTTAGCTTAAGTGAACTAGAGATAAAAAGTGACTTGATAATTAAATCAATAATGATCTAATTAATAAGTGAAAATTTTTTTTTACTCTAACAATTTATTCTTGGAAAATTACACTATTTCACTCCTCTTCCCAATAAGCTTTGGGATCTTTTTCAGTCATGACCAGAATTATATGGTCTAACTATATTCATTATAGCTAAGTTAGATATGTGTCTCAACTTTTCTAATTGGAAGTGTCTATAGAATGCATATTTTAGACAACTTTGGGTCCAATTACCAAAACAATAAAATTATTTCAGAAAAGCGATGTTTCAACAACTCCCACTCCTTTTATTGATTTTTTTTAAAATATAAAAATATGATTTCGTAGATCTCAGAGTCAAGAATATGCTCATATAATTTTTGTAGTATTTTGATTAGATAAAATATATTATAATTACAAAATACAGCAAGTAGGTATTTTAACATATGAGAAGATGTTGATTCAAAAAAAGAAAACATCAGTAAATCATATAAAAAAAATTAAAAAATATATGGTTCACTAGAGGAGAGAGTCCTCTTCAAGAATGTATAATTTGTTTTATGATTTGGATATACTTGATAGGGAAAATATGGTGGGAGATGAAAACTATCAATTTCAGGAAAGTTGGATCCCAAACATAAGAAAATCATGATGTCCAAAACATACCCTGAGGTCCGCGACAACAAATGATCCAAATGTAAGGTATGCCACTCAAAACAAAAAACTTGCTAACTGAAACAAAACTAAGAACAAACTGAAAGGAAATATTTTTCGGTGATGCGAGATTTTCAACGACCCAAGAATGCTCCTGCATCAGATTCATTATAATAAAATGTGTATATCTTTTAAATCTAGGAAAGAAGAATATAGCTTAAAATAAATAAGCATCTTGAGTTGTTGATATTTATCCGTTGTTTACATGAATGTAAAAGCCCTTCTCTTCCTTTGTAAGTCATAAATTTCAGTCACAGTCTTGAAGTTGGGATGACTAATAACCTATGCATGAAACTAAAAAACTGAAAGAATTCTCCTTTTGAGAAACCTAAGATAAAATTTGAAATTGTTAGTACCCAAGGGCATGTCCAATAGTTGAGGGTGAGCAGAGAAAGATACATAGTTGAAGTTTCTATAAGTGATTGCAAATAGTTAAGGAAACTGCATTCCAATAATGTTAACTCTGTTAGATAATTGGATAAAAACCCCATTTCCAAAGAAGGTTCCTATAGAAGTACAATTATAAATTAATGGTTGTTAAATTCAATAACAATCATACCAGCCTACAAAATACCATGCATGATGGCAATTGGACAAAAACCTAATTGCTAAATTAGGTAAGCCGATCAAATACTCTTGAATAGCTTTGTATACACTTCATAGTTTTGTCTTTTAATTGCTAATTTGTAAATTTTAGTACTTACTCTATTCGCTAGGTGAGAAGCTCATTCAAAGTGTTTGTTTAGCCATTTATATTCTAAAAGAAATTTGAAATGATAGATGATTAAAGAGCTGAACTCAAAACTTTTTCAAAAATTGATTACCTTAAAAATGTTTTTATTGTGGGCATTGCCATTTCAAAATGAAGTAAGGTCAAGATATTTATTTACATTGTTACAACCTTTAGAATGTCAATAAGGTAGATTTAGACCAACAAAAATAACTAAGACAATTTCATAAAATATAAGATCAATTGGAAAGATGACTTAGAATCTCGTTGCAGGCAACTTAGATAAGGCAAAACCTGCTTTAGCTTCCTTCATAATCTTGAAAGATATTCCATTTTAACTTTAAGGTTCAAAGATAAATATGTGGCCTGATAATGACCTCTAGTTTCAATTTATATCTAAACAAGGTAAGACTTTTACCATGTTAATAAAAAGTATTGCAGTTTCTTTTGAAAGGATTTATCATGCATTTAAACAATGACACATTTGAGATGGAATTTTTTCATTCAAACCCATGAAAACCCAAAAACTAATTTGACAGTAAAGCCATAAAAAACATCAAAACATGTTTTATGCATGTAAAGTAAAACTAGAATAAACTCGTGAAAAGAGGGAGATAAAGAAACTATTCTCATGACAAAAAAAAGTAGATCTCAATTATTTTAGAACAATATTCATTATTAAAAATTTCATCCAATTATAATAGATTTAGGAACTCGCTTAATATATGGGGCAATTTGTCTCTTATATGGAGAAATTTATGTGCATCTTTGCAAGCTCTCCAAGGGCCCTAATGAGAACCGAAGGACCACAGTTTAAATATAGCTTTCAATGGAAAACCTAAACCTTATGATCAATATTTCTCTGAGTAGTTGAGACATAAAAACCTAATTGGGTCAAGGGAAAGATTCTTTTAGGTAGTTTTCAAATAAAATGAAAACAATTGTTGTAAAAGAGAAGCGTAAGAAAAGTGTCAATCATGAAAGCTAGATTACACATGATGGATGACCTTTTGACTTTATAAAGGTCTCATCCATGCTAAAAAATACAACCTTGTGAAAATACGTTTGTTATTCACAAAAGAATTTTATAACTACATTTTACTCATCGGTAATATGTCCTGGAAATTATCCAAAACTAAAATCCATTTAAGATGGCCTAAACAAAATCACCCTTGCAAAAGTCGTAATTCATAAGCACCCAAATCATGCAAATTCTCAAAAATGGTAAAGGAAAACACCTAAAATTATAAATTTCAGATGATTTTTAACAATATTTTAACTTTCAGACATGCAGAATGGAAAACACACAGACAATGACAAAAGCCCAAGCTCACTAGGGTGTATCCTGCCAAAAAAAACTCAGTGAAAAGCGACGGGTTTTCAGGGTTCGACAGGTTCCTTTAATATGCCAATCAATTTGATAGTAAACAATAAATCCTTTCATTCAACTCCATCACACTTTTCATTGGGATAGATAAATCTTCTTGGGATTTCATGACATTAACATGACATTTTACAGTGGTTAGCAACACAAACAAATATGTCAAACATGCAACAATAAGTCTTGTTACAAAGTAAAACTTCAAAATAATCTGAATTTACAATTTCAAACTGAGAAGAGAACTTACACAACAGAGTAGAAGATCTTGTGTGCAAAGATGTCCGAGAAAAATTGTACAATTTAGTGCAAACCTTGATTTTGGAGGAAAAAAAAACATAGTGAAAAACACAAGTTTGTTTAGGGTTTAAAATGTTCTTCGAAACCACTAATATAAGGTATGTGGCCAATATATGTAGAAACCCTTGGATCTTTTCATACCAAGCCAATCATGCAACCAATAATTGACACTACACCTGGCGATTGGTCTCTGTATTTTCTAGCCCTACGAAAACTAGCCTTTTTCCCATAGATAGCGCTAGATTCATCCATATCCAAAATCCATTTTCCCAGAGATGCCATAGTTTTTATCATTTACCACACATTCGCTCAAAACCTAAAATATTTAGAGCAAAAATTTGAGAAAAATAAAATAATTGAAGCCAAAGAAAAAACATTTAATACCGCCGTTTCCAAAGGGTCGTCACATTTGCTCAAACCCTAAAATATTTAGAGCATAAATTTGAAAACACAAAGAAATTGAAGCCAAATAAATGAAACTCAATACTATCACAATTAAACACAAAGAGAATACATATTGTGATACAAATTTGAAACCAACTTTGACAATACCTATTCACATTACATTTACAATGTGTAGAAGGCAAATTTTGAGCAAGTACATTTGCTTTCACAGGATAAACACACAAAATGAGAGATAAGAATGACATACAAGCTGTATTAATGCGAGTTGCAACTAGAGATAAGAATGACATACAACAAGTTTAACGCGTGCAACCTTTTCATTTAGTGATATTCATGCCAAAAAACATTCGACAGTAGTATGGACAATAGTATTTTTGGTAATTTATGTTTCAAAATTGATTTTCCTCGTTACTTTTTTTAAAAGCCAATAAGAACTCAAAGAAATAAGGTTTTTTTAGATTTTATAAATATGTAAAAAGTTACAAATTGTATAGTACATTTTAGCTCTTAAACAATTCTAAAATTCTATTGATCAAACTAATTGTATTTTAGCACTTAATGGATGCATAAGTTACTCTCACAAGAACTAATAAATAATTAAAAATATTTCTCGTCTAAATTTTTAATGTTGAATGATATCTCTATGTTTTCTTGATAATTTTTCTAAATATAGATATAGTAGGCGGCTTAGCCTGAGTCACCCCGCAAAATTGTCCATGTCTAATGGGAGGAGCTATAAATTAATAAAACATTAAGCTTCAGATTATAAAGGAAAAAACTTGTAGAAAATTATAAATTTGGTCAAAGAACAATTTGAATCGCCCGCTAACGGTGAAGTTTTTGTCTCGTCCACATCCGACCCAACGGCTATCTTGTTAGCTCGGCTAACTTACTTTCATTCATTCATTCTGAGCATGCATACGGAAGATTTTGCTTTTATTCTGTTCGCACGCGTCCATTCGATGCTCTTCCCAAGTCCCGCCCCAATCTTGGGAATTCTGTGTACTTGGTAAGACCAGAAATTCTCCTTAGGCGTCATGAGTTCGCCTCCTGCTGCGCTGGCTCGAAATTGTTTGAGTTGCTGAAAATGCAGAAACCCTATTTTTCGGAATTCTGGGTTCGCAGCGCGCGGTCTAGGACCAGCCAACTGATTGCATTTGTTGGCATTTTTTACTAAAAATTTTAATTACTATTTTTTCCCTGCAGACGAAGGTAAGTCATAGATTAATTTCCATTTCATCTCTTAACATATTTTCTGACCAATGTCTTTTTTTTTTCTTTTATGCCCACGTAATTAAGTCATTTCTGTGCCCTTTTTTCAAGGTTTTCACTGTACAAGGTTTGCAGAAAACAAAATTTAGGTTCTATTAGTGGTCTTCAAAGTCAACGGTGGCGGCATCGAAGTGCAGCTCAGCGATGGGTAGTTTCTTTCTTCCCTTCTTTTTAAGTAGAGAATTTTTTTTCATGCATTTTTTTGGCATGGTTTCCTAAAACACTGGAGCTATGATCGGCTTAATGTGAGGATGTTTCCTTCGTTTGGTACAGATTGGAATGGTTAAGTAAATTCTTGGCTGAGTCTGGTTAGGGTTTTTTCTTAATTGTAGGATGAAGTTGTTAACATTTTTGGGAATAAGGATTTGGAAGATGGAGATCTAAGTTTTGTTAGGGTTGTTTTCTTAATTGTAGGATGAAATTGTTAAAATTTTTGGGAATAAGGATTTGGAAGATGAAGATGGATAAGATTAAATTTAAAGGAAATCATATTATATTTAGATCTACATTTTGTTGTTGCTTTAAAATCCAGTGAAGTAGATGATTTCTTTAAATTTATGTGGGTAGAATGTATTTGGATTCTCTTGGGGAGAGGACCCCGTAATTGAGTGCATTCCAATTGTTGTGATAGCAGTTGTTGATTTAATGTACAATTTTTTTTTTGACAACATTGCACCAATAGTTGTGACTTTGTTATTGCTGATGATCACTTCCCATAATTGAATAAAATGTACCTTGAGTTGGAAAAAGCAACCTATCATGTGATGCCACATCAGCTGCACAACTATAGGGGCCCCTTTTGCATGATCATTGGTCTCACCTTTTTTTGGGCTGTTTTAGACACCTTGGCAAAAAGCATGCTAATGTGGCATCATATTCAATGATGTGACCCTGAAACCTTAGTTATAAGCAAGGGACTTGCCAAGTAAGCTGCTGTAAAAAATTGGGAGTGATTTTAAATTTCTACATAGGATTTTGAGATGTGCAAAAATTAGGGTGTTCAACTACTGGATCCTCTCCCCTAGTCCACATGAAAGAACTATTACAATAGATACATTTTAGTGTAATTATGACAAGTCTATTGTTGAAATATTGTTTGTCATCAACCACTAACATTAAATATCCAACACTCCCTTAATGTTTGGGTTTACATAAAATGACACATACTATAAAAATTAATAATATCTAGTGACTCTTAGTAAAATTTTAAAACAGTCTGTCTTGAATCCATACTTTGGTTATTACAACCACATATGTCTCCCACTTTAGGTTTTACAACAATCCATTTGAGATAAACATTTGCAACTGCCCCTCTAGTAGCCATTCCATCTCATTGAATTGTGTGGGTAACCAACCTCTGCATTCGATGAGTAGACTAGCTACTGGTACTTGTTATTGAGTTCACTCATTTTTTTTACTATATAACTATGGGTCCCAACATAAAGCTTGGTTAGATACCCATTTACATTTAATAAATGATCACTACCATTTTTGTAAGTCTTTTAGGATCTTACTCAACTCCTTGAGTGATCACAAGGTATTCT
This sequence comes from Thuja plicata, assembly GCA_018584345.1. Classification (NCBI taxonomy): domain Eukaryota; kingdom Viridiplantae; phylum Streptophyta; class Pinopsida; order Cupressales; family Cupressaceae; genus Thuja; species Thuja plicata. Next base: position 1,330,852 of record MU227577.1, on the reverse strand, counting down.
CCTTTGCTTTTCTTTGGCTTGATATAGCCAAATTGTAGTCTCCTAAACTGTATGAAACCTTTCTTTGCACCTACTAAAATTTTGTTGCGCAATTTTGATTTGTTGCTCTTCTTTGAACACCACAAATTAACATACTCTTTTCATCAACATTATTTTTTGATAGGATATTCATCAACATTATGATCATTGAATTATAACATAATTTATTAGGACATCAAGGGATATTCTTATTTATCACTTTTACCAAAGACCACATTTGATCCACCAAAAGAAACTTTATACAACTATTCACTTCTAGACAATATTTTTTTTTAATAACATACATCGAGACAACCACATAATTTTTTTAATCACTGACCCCATAGAACATTTTGTGCCTTAAGACTATATTAATAAGCAATTTTTAACTCAAAGGTTCATTTTATGACATCTTTGAAGTATATAAATTATATGACTATTTTCAAGACAATCATCATCCCTGACAAAATGCCTTTCATGAGGTCTAAATAAACATTAGGTGTTTAACCTTTAAAAATAAAAGTCATACAGGTAAATTTACCACAATACCTCAAGATTTTACAATATGATTCAATAACTGTTCCACAATTAATCACATACATGCCTTTGGCTTTCTAAAAAAGGCCTACATTCCACACATCATTATTTTCCATTGAGTTTTTTTTGTTAACCTAAAAAGTATGTGTCATAGTTTTGTTCACTTATGGCTGGAAACAAAGCAAAAAATTACAGCTAAGTTGAACTTCTCACATACTTCCCACCTTTTTGTATGTTTGAGACACTAAAACCAATATTCTTAGATTTTAATGCATCCTCTAGTTAGATAAACATCTTTCAAAAGATTTCAAATGAACACCACAACTTTCCTCACTATTGCAACCTTTTGAAGGTATATTTCATAAGGTTTTGATCTTGAAACTCACAATTCTATTCTTCATGGCATATAGTTGACAATAGACAACCTGTAGTCCACTCTTTGTGTTCAAGCACCTCACTCACAATCCACACAACTTATATATTTTAGACTTCGCTCACAGTCCATACAACTCAGAGATTTTCAGACTGCTCTTACAATTCTTAAGATGTGTCCTCACAAGATTCCAACTCTGATACTATGTTCAAAACAAGGATCTAGAAGCGTCAAATTAATAAGACTATGTTCATAGGAGAATGATATCATATTCAAATCTACATCATGTTGTCTATTTGATTTACGATCAATGAAACTATTTCCTTGGAATGTCCCCTTCTTTATCAAGCCAAAAATCACAATTTGCAATAAGTCAGAGTTAGGGAGATGACTTACAAATTTTTTTTCTTCGTTTTGCTTCTAATTATAACTGTGCAACTACATAGAGGACACAATTGCATATATATATATATATTTGGCTCCCTCCACACCCTACGATAGTTGGGCTATTGCAGTTCCGATAAAAGCAGAGGTAGCATCCTAGCTTGTGATAGCATCCTCATATGTTCTAATCAGTTATGTTGTAAACTATATATATTGTAAAATATTCCATGAAATTAGAATTAGCTTCTTGGATGCCTTAATGGTGAAATGGTAGACACGCGACACTCAAAATGTCGTGCTAAACAGCGTGGAGGTTCAAGTCCTCTTCAAGGCATACATATCCTCTTCAATTCATACATATTGTAATGCCTATTGAATGAGAAATTCAATTAGTTATTTCAAAGGGGATAAAAACTACTTGAAATAACTCAAACTAGAGAGCAATTTTATCTATTTCATTCGTAGTAATATCTTCTCGTAAAGAAGAAATATCTAGGCCTATTAGATAGTTTCCAATTCCTCTGGAAGATGCATAGAGAGAGTGGCGTGCCGCCTTGATAGGACCGCAATCTACTATGGGGTGGGGGCCCCAACCGACTTCTATAGTTGATTATGAATGTTACATATAGAATTTGCCTCCCTCTCGTGAAATGAAATGCTCTACTATTCTAAGGACCCAATGGTCGACCGTACTACATGTAATAACCTTGCTCTTGTGTGTTTAGGTGGGTGGGCCCTCAACTATCTCCGGGGGCCCCTACTATTCTATTATTCCTACAATAATCTGAAAGGGGGGTAAAGGCGGCCCCTAGAAATTATAGAGAAAAGTAGATTATTGTGACCTGCCCCCCTCCCCTTCTTTTCGAGAAAGATTCTAGACGTCCCCCTACTATTTTAAGGGCCATGGTAGGGGCCACCCTACTATCAACATTTATATAGAGGGGGGGGGTGAGGGTTCGGGTAAAGAATCAAGTTCCGGCTGCAGGGGTGGCCTGTCTATAAAATGTTGTTGGGGCAGTAGGGTGGGAGGCCAAACCATACACCGCAACCGGGGTGGGAGGCTATAGTTGGAGGGCCCCGAAGGCATCCCAGGGTGGGAGGAGATGCCAGGTAGTTGTGCTAGCGAGCCCGTTAGAATAGTAGGGGTTAGTAACCAATTCTACGCCCTACTATTCTAAAGGGTACTGGTCGTTGCGGTTGGTTCAAACTACTTTGATCAGTAATTGGTTTGAGTAGCATAACTGGCATGAATGAGCGAGACAGGGAGCTAGTGAAAGGGAGGCCCTTTTGGGAATTCCTATGGGTCGGTTTGCCAGTCATATGTAGCGCGCTGCGTTGAAACTAGTCGAGATGATGTTACCCGACCCAAGCAAAAAGGAAGGTCACTTATAACAAGAGGGGGAAGCACCCCCACTATAGATATAGAAGGGCTATATTGAGGGGCTATACCGGGGCCCTCAAAATTCTATGGCTATGGCAAAGCGTGCCTAAGGCCTTCGAAACAGGATCGATGCAGAGGGTCGGCGATTCTGTTGCACTAATAGGAGCAATAAAAGCTGGTGGGCTTGAGGCACGGATGGACCAGTTAGCTCCGGGAGGAGCAGAAATAGAGATGGGGGAGAGAAAGGTTGAGAGATGAATGGATGGAACATTTTTTGGATATATATATATATATATAGGCTAATAATATTAGTTAGCTTAATATATGTGAACTTAAATGCAACCGCTTATGCCATTAACATTCTTGGACTAATTTTGAACATACGGATTGAGTCATTGTAAGTTTGAAAGTCAATCCCATACTAAGCCCAAGAGCAGAACTTTGGCCCCCTTGACTTCGGTGGCAGGACTTTGACATCTACGCGAGGTGGCCTACTTAGTGGGATACTTGCCTTGCTTCCTATCTATGCTTCATCCTTTCTAGTTGATTAGCTCATTACGGTAGGAATGATAGGGAGATCATAGTAGGGTTCTTGACTTGTCCATTCTAAGCCCAAGAGTGGGACTTTGCCACCCACCAAGGTGGCCTACTTAGATGGCAATCTTATACGTTCTTATCTACATCTCCTATAGTTAATTAACTCATCATAGTAGGAACAGTAGGAAGATTGTAATGGGGCTCTCAACTTGTCCAATCTAAGCCCAAAAGTGGGACTTTGACCCTCTTGGCCTTGGTGGCAGGACTTTGACATCCGCCAAGGTGACCTACTCAAATGACAACCTTATACCCTCTTACCTACACCTCCTCCTATCCATGACAAAGTTCAACATTGATTCACTCCTAAATTATATTAAAGGTAGTCTTACAAATTAGTATATATATTATATATATTAGACCATATGCAAGTTCTTTATCCTTAATAGAATTTAAAATATAATATTTTGTGATTAGTATTAATTCATTGAGGCTTGACAACAATATATATGATCTATTTCTTTTTTCTTCTCTTCCATCTGAAGAGTATCAAATATATTTTATATTTTATTATGCTTCGATGCTTCATGAATGACCACAAACAATGCCTTCTTATACCCTCTTTCTTAGATCAAGAGTCACGTGGTATAGACATAGCCCACCTCCTAAGAAATCCTTAATCACACCCTTCCATATATTAATGCTATGGGCTATATTATTAATCTTATTCTTATTGACTATTACTTACCATCAGATTCCTCACGAAGCGGTGCCATATCTTCATTTTTCTTATTGATATTAAAAATACTCCTTCGTCCTTAATCCACAGTGGCATGTCTAACTCTTTAATAGTTATGATATTGCTATCAGGATTCAACTGTGTAGTTTTTTGAGTCAAACTCATTGACTCATGTTTCATGAGTAGTGGTTCACAAGAACCCATCTCTCATGAAAATGAATGAAACACTTAGCACTCATTGCATCTAGGTGATGCTCATAGAGGTGAAGCACTGAGACTTCCTGGGAGGTCACCCATCCCAGTACTACTCCAGCACGAGCACGCTTAACTACGAAGTTCTCTCCATGGTTAAACCCACTCTGCTTGCATCCCCATTTGCAAAACCTTTAGCAAGTGTTGTGCCTTATGAACCATTCATTAGAAAGCCCCTTAAGCTCATTAATTGATAAGTAGGAGATATTTTCCACAGCAAGTCAAACTATGATATTGCTATCAGGATTCAACTGTGTAGTTTTTTGAGTCAAACTCATTGACCCATGTTTCATGAGTCAGTTCACAAGAACCCATCTCTCATGAAAATGAATGGAACACTTAGCACTCATTGCATCTAGGTGATGCTAACAGAGGTGAAGCACTAGGACTTCCCGGGAGGTCACCCATCCCAATACTACTCCAGCTCGAGCGCGCTTAACTACGAAGTTCTCTCCATGGTTAAACCCACTCTGCTTGCAACCCCATTTGCAAAACCTTCAACAAGTGTTGTCCCTTTTGAACCATTCATTAGAAAGCCCCTTAAGCTCATCAATTGATAAGTAGGAGATATTTTCCAAGTGTTGTTCCTTATGAACCATTCATTAGAAAGCCCCTTAAGCTCATCAATTGATAAGTAGGAGATATTCTCCACAAGAAGTCAAATTATGATATTGCTATCAGGATTCAACTGTGTAGTTTTTTGAGTCAAACTCATTGACCCATGTTTCATGAGATGTGGTTCACAAGAACCCGTCTCTCATGAAAACGAATGGAACACTTAGCACTCATTGCACCTAGGTGATGCTAACAGAGGTGAAGCATCGGGACTTCCCGAAACTTCCCGGGGTTTACCCATCCTAGTACTACTCCAGCTCGAGCGCGCTTAACTACGGAGTTCTTTCCATGGTTAAACCCACTCTGCTTGCAACCCCATTTGCAAAACCTTCAGCAAGCGTTGTGCCTTATGAACCATTCATTAGAAAGCCCCTTAAGCTCATAAATTGATAAGTAGGAGATATTTTCCATAGCAAGTCAAATTATGATATTGCTATCAGGATTCAACCGTGTAGTTTTTTGAGTCAAACTCATTGACCCATGTTTCATGAATAGTGATTCACAAGAACCCATCTCTCATGAAAACGAATGGAACACTTAGTACTCATTGCATCTAGGTGATGGTCACAGAGGTGAAGCACCGAGACTTCCCGGGAGGTCATCCATCCCAGTACTACTCCAACTCGAGCACGCTTAACTATGGAGTTCTCTCCATGGTTAAACCCGCTCTGCTTGCAATCCCATTTGCAAAATCTTCAACAAGTGTTGTGTCTTATGAACCATTCATTAGAAAGCCCCTTAAGCTCATCAATTGATAAGTAGGAGATATCTTGAAAATAAAGTTTACGCCCCTTTGAGCTTTTGTTCTCTAGTTTACGCCATTAAGGGGTTTTATCCTTGAGAGCTAGAATTTGAAAATTTGTTTGAAAATAATGACATAATGGATGCTTTCAAGAGAGGCATTAGCTTTTCCTTTGTAGGCAATTCAAAATTTGGGTCCACAAATAAAGTTTTTTCCTCCAAAAATTAAATTAGAAAAAGTAGTTTTACATCAATTAATTACATAATTAAACAATAATTTATTGGAGCACCCAAGTAAAGAAATAATTGTTCCATAAAATTGAGTTTTGCTAATCAATTTGGAAAGGGTTATTACAAATAAAACAAATTGGAGGGCTAAGGATACAAAGACAAAGAAAGCCACAAGGGATGTGGAGACCCACCCACAAACCTCTAAATTGAAATACACCCAACCTCAATTAGGACTCCAAACCTATCTCCTTCAATTGAGTCACAAGGATAGACAGCGAGGAGGATTTTGAGGGCTTTCCTCCCCCAAATTCTAGTTGGTCTTTCTCATGAGAGGGTCATCTTACTTTCTCACTATCAGGTCTTAATATTGGTTCACCCTATCCCCCAATAAACACATTCTAACATGAGGATTCCATCCCATTGGTTATGCTAAAGAAGGATACCCCAAGCCAAGCCCCTTAAAGGAAGGCACAATATAATGCCAATGGATATATGCCATACGTTGCTGGGGAGACCATGGACAAAGAGGATAATTGCAATGTATTACTTTTTTGATAGGTCAACTAATTTGATTGAGGTGTAATATTCATTTATCTTTGTTGGAATGGATAACTAGTCAATTTTTGTTTATGATAACCAACTATTTCAGTATGTTTTGTCTTTTTTTTTTTCTTTTGATTTTTGTTATTCGTTGAATAAGTTTTCGGTTTGTTGGTTGGAGTGCTCACAATTGCCAATTTTCCATATCTCCTCCCATGGATTTGTTCAATTTTGCATTGGGTCTTTAATCATGGTTCTCTTTTGAGTTTAACATTGTTTTCCCTTTGAGGTTAGTTGTCATGATTCTTTGGTCAATGTGGCAACCAGGGTAGAATGACGCCTTGAAAGGAACATTTTTGGGTGTTAGAAACTTAGTTTCTAGTGTGGGAGAATTCGAAATAGAATAAAAATTGGAGTTTAACATTTCAATTTTGAGTGGGATCTTGAAGAAGAAATTTAAATGGGACAGCTTGATGGTTTTGTTTAAAACAAAGGAAAATATGGTTTGTGTTGAAGTTTGGTAGCTGCAGGAGATATCTGCTTACCTGAAATGATTGCATCAGTGTATATGTTGTGTAAATGCGATGCCTATTCTCTGTGATGCCTATTTCTTCCTTATAGTCGGGTGGCTCAGACTGCGAAGAGTCTTATACCTTGATCGGTTCATCAATGTGAAGAGTCACAACAGCATTTCAAGAGTCACGCCTTTTGGTGACAATCATCGAAGACTATAAGAGTCTTCAACGACAGCAGTTGAAAGGTCACGGCAGTGCATATGAAGTGTTGGTCGTTTTTAGAAGTGGAAGCTTGATCGCTTCTTTTAACGTCTGTATCTACATTTTTCACACAAGGCAAAACGGTAACACTAGTCCTTTGTTTTGGGATTGTATGTATTCCATGATATGCAGTGACTTTGGCTAATGTGTGCAGGTCGAATATTGTATTTGTTTTGAGATTCTGCTTCTACAGCAAGTGATAGTTAGTGTCCATCGTGCATGATAACCTGTGTGTGAATCTATCATGCACAGTGCTGAGTATCGTGAGTTTTTCTGTAGGTGATCATTGTGTAGTATATCGTGATTAGTCTAGTTTCAGTTTATTGTCATTTATTCTGTGTGTTCAGTATTGTGAGATTTCATTCATTCCTCTGTGTGTGTTATGGATATCTGAGACAATATTATTGTAAAGAGAAAATAGTGTGGTGTTCATTAAGGTTGTGCAGTCTAAGTATTTTGAGCTTTGTATCTGGACTATCATTTTTATTCAATAAGAGATTGTTCTTGGTGTGGCTGGGTTTTTCACCCTCAAGTGGAGGGTTTTCTCTCGGTAGCTCTTTGTGTCTATCTGTTCTTGTGTTTTTAAGATATCTGCTCTCTATTTATGCTATTCTGGTTCAAAACTTAACAGTTTGTATGTTAAAGTAGTCTTTGCATGGTTTGAAGTAGTTATCATGGATGTGGTATTAGAAGATTGATGCTTTGTCATGCCCCTGCCATGAAAGGGAATATCGATACCGTAAGAAAAATTGTCTTATCTTAAGACTTCACTATTTTTCTAAAGAGCGATCAGACAACATTATAACAAGATCAGAGATTAGTAGAAACAAGCATACATTAGACAGCGGTCATCATAATAATAGCAGCAATTTTGATAAAGGATTAATTGCAGGAGTAAAAGGGAGAAACTAATGTTTCAAATTAAACAAAGATTAATAATAAAGGAACAATGCTCCTTCATTAGACAGTGATTAAATATCACAAGCAGCGATAATTAATTCAAGCACTAGGAGGTGCGATTGAAGGAACCATTGATGATAATTAATAATTATGAAAGGGCATCACTAAAAGTCAATTCTAAGGAGGCACGATCCCTTATGAAAGGGCAGCTACTTCCAAAGGATGCCTACCTACATGAAAATGTTAAGATATATATGGGAGACTGCCATGATGGGAGAGATCATCAAAGGAGGCAATAAAAAAGCATCGGTGCTTAAAGGGCTGACTGAAACATTAAACCAGTGATCAGATCAGAATAAAAAATCGTTATTTATGGCAGGCAATAGTATTCTTATCCATTTGTGGTATGTGTGAAAATATGTTTAAATATGTATGCCCAATATATGCAGCAATATAATGTTTAAACTTTAAATGCATAATTTTCACAGGCAATAATTGAAATAATATATTTTTGATATGTAACATCATATATACTAGATATAAGCAGTAACATGGATTTCCAAATAGCAACAATCAATCATGGCAAGGTGAGGGAAGGAATACAAGGAGGGAGAACTGATATAAGCTTCCTCACTAGGTACATCACCTCATGAAGGATGGATGGCAGAAGGCCACATGAGGCCAACAGGGATGGTATTTTCGCTTTTGGGCCTAGGGTAGAGGATTGCTTTGGGAACCTTGTCATGTCTCCTCATCCATGCTCTGTTATGGTGAACCTGAATAATAAACTAGATATGTTATATGTTTAAGATGACTATGAATATATGTTCTTTAACCCTTGTAATGTTTGGTCTTATGAATTGTATCTTCAATAATTGTCTAGCACGATTGCAGGAATTTAACAAGAATCTATCTTGCTTTTACATTGTGTAAAATGATTGTAGGATCTCAACAAGGATTTATCTTGCTTTTACATTCTTTGGGTAAAGCTATATCTCTAACTGTATTATGTTCCCTTTTTTATTGAATTTGTGATTCTAGGTCAGAATATAGGGTAATCCCAAAAGAGGATATTACATGCTTTCAAATTAGAACCTGAGTTTTTAAGGAGTGTTTTAGATGCTAATCTTATCTTTGTTTATACAAATGCTGTGTTCTTTCCAATTGTTCCTTAACTTTGAGTGTAATTTGTACAGCTCTCTTGACAAACTTTGATTCTTTGGGGGCCTCATTAGCTTCCCCTACTTCAAAATCTACATCATGTTGGCTTGAAGGAAAATATCCTCAATGCGCTTCAAATGCCAACTTATTAGTCGAAGAGCACAATGCCTATTATAAGAATGTTGACCTTTCTAAAATGTGCACAATTGATATATGGGTAGCACAGGTGGCCACACCAACAAGATTAATTTTTTAGCTCGCTCCACACACATTCGACACATGCTTGCATCTACTTGACCTGATCATGCCAACCAACTGCCTAGTTTTTGCTGTATCTATTAGAGTTGATGAGGATGTGACATGGCAGGAGGAGTGGATGATAGTGGTGGAGAAGTGTATATGATAGAGTTTGATGGGATGAGCAATATGGTGGAGTAGGCTGATTAGTTGAGTATGGTGGGTATTGGTAGTGAATGGTAAAGGGTGGGAAATTTGGTTGGGACGTGGTGGACATTCGATAAGAGGGAAGGGGATGTAAGCCTAGTAAGGTGTGTAAGAGGATGTGAAAGTGGTCGGAGAAGAGGTCAATAGTTGCACAATTTTGTTCCATATTAACTTCTCACAGCTCTTCATTGGAAACCTTACTTTTTGGATACAAGTACCAAGTCAACAACTTCAAACTTTATCTTTCTCTTTAGTAAGTAAACGTATAGTATGGTTTTATATTTTTAAATTTTGTATTTTCGGTGTCTACTTAGGTCTTGAGAAAGAAAAAATAAATTTGATTGCCCTTTTGAATTCAAGACATTTGGCTAGCTTTTAATACATCTCTCCTTGGTGATGGTTTCAAATGCCCCTGTGGCGTGATTTGATTATTTCTAAAGTTGTTTTTGATCACATATAAGCATGTGTTAGAGTAACCTAGGAAGGGCACATATCTATGTAGATGCAGCGTAAATTCAAGAAAGAAGAAAGACACATAACAATGCTACAGTCATTCAAAAAAGTTTATTTTGTCCTTATGCAACATAACAGTCAGGGGGGCGACTTGTGAAAGAGACAAAAAAACCTTTTTCGCTTTATTTTCAATGTTGGATAATTATGTGTAGGCATGTATGAGGAAGATGAAATTGATACGAGGGTAAGAGGTCTGTTTTAGAAGAGGGAAAGAGGTGTTGCAAATTACAAATGTGTTTTTGATGCTTTCCAGTGTTGGCCATAATTTGGGCAGTGTCCCATATTGAGAAGAGCTGGAAAAGAATAACATTTTTAGAACATGGGATGCTGTATTCTTGTGAAGAATGGGCGTTAATCAACCCACCATGAGTTAGACAAGCTTCACCATAAGTGCATTAGTTCAATAAGGTTTATTTTTATTTATTTAAGCTGCTTATCATTAATTAAGAAACCCAAACTCATGCTTTGCAGTGACTATAAATAAAGAATAGATGTTTTATTCCTTCATATCCTGTCATATTTATATTCTCTGTCCAGCATGGTTGTGAATTCCTTTGGCTACTTGCATTTGTTCTCTTCCCTTAGTGAACCTGCCTCTCCTAGTGGAGCATTGTTGTCTTCTTGATAAATTTTCTTTTGTTGTCCATGCCTACTGATAGGCCCTCTCTGCCTGCTGGATCACTATCCTTAACTCATCTTCAATTTTCACCCTTTGCGATTGATAAATGTAGCAATCTATTGATGATCCAACTTGCTGTGACCATATCTTATGGAAATCTTGTAGGGTTTCTCAGTGAATTGTTTTACAGTCAACTCCCTTTGCCTCAAGTGTCACAACTTTAACAAGTCAAGTTGATAATCAATTGGGAAGGATTTGGCCTTTTTTCTTCTTGTTATTTTTTCTGTGCTCATTTAACCACGGGCACTGATTTGCCCTCCCAGCCATAGACAATCCACAATTGTCTCCCCCGAGCACTGCTTATTCTTAATAAGGCAGATTATGTGTGATGTGTATATTATAATCAAGAGAGGAAGATTAATCTTCCTTTATACCTTTTGTGGTGCCCCTTCACCAAGAGATGCTACTCTTCCAAGTGGCTCCAATTATTATATTATTAATATTATATAATAATTATTATATTATTATATAATATAATAATTATACAATATAATTATATTATCACATAATAATATAATTATATAATGTCACAATAACAATATAATAATATAATTATCAATATAATTATTATATTATCAATCACAATAATTTTATCAATATAATTATTATATCATAATAATTATATTATTACAACCTTTATGTTATCTATGTCGGTCTGAAGGAATCCGACCATAGCTACAATAACATTAACATTAACACTCCCTCTTAGCTAGGGAGGAATCCTTCTCGATAACTTCAGGTTCGCCCTCCCAACGCTATCTTCAACACTCCCTCTTAGCTAGGGAGGATCTACTCAAATATTTGAGCTATAGAGTAAATGTCCACCATAACTGCTCCCATGAATGGAAATGCAAACAAACACAAGTGTTCATCACGGAATCACTCACATGATGTCGTGTAATGACCCGAACCGAGATTTTTCCCAAAACCCTCAATAATATCTCAAAACATTTATATAAACACATTCATGCAGATTTAACATTGATTCACAACAAATAACCAGCAAAATGTCCCAATAAAACCCTCAGCAAATATTATTGCATCATACAACAGCAATACAATAACAAGGGGATTTTCAACAATCCAAATCCGAACTACAATGTGCAACAGAACATCAAATAACATAAAAGAACCTGTGAATACAATGGCGAACTTTGCTGTGAATCCGCACCGGAGATGAACTGGGTTTTTGTCCAATCCATCGAGAAAGCCTGAAGGTTTCCGTCCTCAGGTTTCAGAACCGAAAGCTGAAGTTCTCTGGATTCTCCAAGAGAAAATAAACTCATAAAACTAAGCATGACACAATGAGACTCCAAGTCTTCTTTTAAAGCTGCAGTTGTGACTCTTCAGTTTCCCCACTTTGTCTCTTCATATTCCACTTAAAGTCACTTTTTAAATAAATATAACCGTTGGGTTATAAAGTGACATAATAAAATAAAGTAGGAATCTTCTGACATTAAAATGGATTGCCAAACGAACTCGGATGAAGACGTGTGATAGCTTGCTGGAAAGCTCTCGGCGAGGCGCTCCAAGTCCACTACTGAAATGCCAGGAAAACTCAGTTCTGCGTACTTACTATAAATAGTAAGCACCCTGGAAACCTTGTGGAAATTGCTCCGATTGGCCTGAAACTGAAAACGCCTAGGCCAAACATCCCTCTGATCACCTGTCAGACCTCGGTTAGCCCACTAGACCATGATGAAAAGGCTAACTACAAGGCATGAAGTAATGTGCCCCGAACAGGGGACATTAAAAATCATCCCTTCCCGGAGATTGCTTGCCCTCAAGCAATCAGTATCTGCATGCTGTGGTCATAATACCTGGATTCCAAACCAACCTTAGGGAAGCTGCTCCACCAATCTGTCATGTGAAATTGAAACATATATTATGCCCTGACCTGTGAAGCCATTCACACAACAACAAAACAACGATCAGTCTAATGCCAGGATCCCAAATCACTGCAGGATCAGTCGTACCAATCTGCCCTGTGCCACCATCATCTGTGAGAAAGTCCTCTACCAAACTGAGAACCTCACTCCAACTGAGATCACCAGCACCTCTACGGTCAGATGCAGGGGGAAACCAAACCTCACACCAATCGACTCCCTGAATAAATACCAACCGCAAGTACGTTCCTCCTGGATCCCATAAGCAAAAGGGCCATCCATCTCCCCAACTGGCTGAAATATCCTGATGCCCTATGCCCATACTAAGTGAATCACCAAAAATGTCCAACTGCCATAACACTGCCCCTCTGATCCGTCGCCCGAACTGGAAACTGTACTGAAGAGGCAAGGTACCCAGATTGTCGGAGAAGGCTTCCATCTGCAAGCAAGGAAGTGTACCAAACCAATCACTCACCCCACACCTCTGCAATAATTGAAAAAGAAAGTTCTCCGTAGGTGGGCTGAATGGAAAACAGAATGCATCCCATACAATGTGGCCAACATGCGATGCACTAACCAACTCTACTGGAATTCCTGAATTAGCATAAGGATTCCATAACTGTCTCTCAATACACGGAGCCATACAGTGTATACCATGGTGTGAAAAATTCACCCCAACAAGCATAATCATCATACCAAGCTCGATAACCCCCTACTGAATAAACTCTACCCGATCATCATCATCATGCCTAAAATATGTGGTGATAGAATTACCATAAGCACTGGATGAATTGGTATAGTAATGTGGTGGAGTCCCAGCTGTGTGAAGAGGGGAACGAATCAAGGGATACTCATCAATACTGTCTTCTCCCCTTAGGTACCCCTTGGTCATACTGATTACCAAGTCTCTGTCCAAAGCTGATTTGTAATCAACATTATGTCCAATGGTCAAGAGTGACAAGGCAACTGCCTCTTGGATGCCATCGATACTAGACATCTTTCCATCAGTGAGAGATAAAACAATGAAAAGCGTATCACCCATCATGCAATAAGTCACAACTGCCCATCCTGAACCGTTGATGTAGAAACCCAACTATTCAACAACTGAACTCACCTCGTTACTACCATCTGGTGACCAAGACTCATCTATAGTAACTGAACCTGGGTCCCAAATCCTGCAAACAATCTCATCCTCGTCATGGGGATAGGAAATATCTTCCTCATCTAGCTCAAAAAGTGGATTCTCAAATATCCAATCAACACATATCTCAAAGAGTAAGTTATCAATCAGCTTGATTCCTGTATCTTCACTATGCTTCATCCAATCAACATTATGTTGGATCAAAGTATTAACTTCATAAAAGTGAATATCCTCATGCCTTAACTCAGCTTCTGCTACATAAATAGCTGATTCAAAAGATGCTTTATCAACCCTATAGTCATCAACCAAAGGACATGATGCCATAGTGCATGGAGACTCTTTCAAATTCTCAGGTAGCTGACCCATGATTGTGTCCTTTTCAACCTTGTGGTCCCTATGAATACCAGTAGCTTCATCCCCACTAAGCTGCCCATTTGACTGAATTTTGCCTTTCTTTGCATGCCCCTTTATAGGCTGAAACAAATCTTCCTTCCTTTCTTCCTCATAATCCTCAACCGTAGATGCACCCACCATATTATTTTGCTTAAAATCAAAAGAACTCATACCTTCATGTGGCTGATCAATCACTGCTGTCTTTGAAAAATTCATGAGAGCATACTCATAATCCTTCTTGTTATCACTAAGGCTTGTGTGATTCACACCCATGGATGCATGAAATGATTCTCCTTCTGTATCCTCTTGTAAATCTCCTCTCAAAGATGATTGATCCTCGTTTGAGTCACTCCCCACTGCTATCATTTTATTCTTGTGAACCGAATCTGCTTGTTTATCAAACTCTCCATAAAGTTTTCTGCACACCTCCTTTGTGTTTCCTTTTCTCTTAAGCTGCTGCTTTGAATTTGTAGAATCCCAACCAACAACATCCTCTTCTGGAACATCCATATATTGTGCAAAGGGAAGATGGTCACGTATCTTCTTAGGAAGAATGCAATACTTCTGGTGGCTACTCATAATTGCATCATTTGTTGCTATGGCATGACGCCTCTTACTTGCACTTGTAGATGGTGATGAAACCTTAGGGGGTCCAAATTTCCTGGAAAGTGTGTCACTTAAATGATGCAATTCACGTTGGAGTTTTTGTTGTGTTTGTTTAAATTCTTTCCATACTTGTTTATTGCTAAACAACCCTGCCATGATGACCTATCTCGCTGTCCAAACTAGAAACCAATCCAACTGAAGTATACACAACTTGAATTCACTCAACAGACTTGAACACCAGAACAGTTAAGATTTAGTTGTTGAACTACATGTACACTGTTCCTCTTGTTGTCAACTCAATCAATCAGACTTCCTGCCTTCTATCTGTTAACATATTGTTCGTTCGTGTTTAACTATGCATATATTATATATATATTTATATATATATATAATATTAATAATAATTGTTAATATATATATTTCTCTGATAAATATATATTGAAACGAACTCATATATATATATATATTAGTTATTAATAAATAATATGTATAATGAACAGTCACTTCATTTAGTATCAACAACCACATCTCTCTACAATGAATAGTCACAACTATTCATTATAGATTCTATATATAAATACAAATATATTTTTGTAGAATCAATCAATCACCAAGGCAATTGCATTCTACTACATATTAGTTTATACATTATCTTCAGATCTACATTTCTTAACATGGTATCAGAGCAGCAAGGCTATTAAAGGAAGATAAAATATAAACCCTGCATAATCTATAGTTGAGCATATTCTAAATTTTACGAAATTTTAAAATATAAAAATATGGCTCACTGCATGAGAATGGAAGATAGATTAGAAGGTCCTTCAAACTTTATATCTTGGAGGACTAGACTTACCTCTCTCCTTATGGAACTTGAATTAGAGGAATACATTGA
>MU227577.1:1279612-1299008 GCA_018584345.1 Thuja plicata | reverse complement strand
CACTTCAGAAGAGTGAAAATTTGGGGTACCGGTCCCAGTGGTTTTTCCCTTAACAGGGTTTCCACGTTAAAATCTTTGTGTTATGTGTGTATGGTTTATTACTTTATTGTTTTACATTTCACATATGCATTTATGGATTGACTGGTATACTCTGTATATTTACTGAGCATCGGTAAATAATTTTACTGCTTATCGATTATTAAGGAGAAGAAGGACAGACAAGGGAAACCCACAGACAGTCATTTGTTTCAAGCATTTCAAAGGCTCACATCTTATAGGGACTTAATAATCTGAGGTGTATTAATTGGTGGATTGAAGTTTAAAAGGATAAATTTTTGAGGCCACTGATTCACCTCCCCCCCCCCCCCCCCCCTCTCAGTTATTACTAACAAATCATTGAACAGACTAAAATCAAAATATTCTTTCAATTATCATGTGCAATGAAGTTCAATAATATGTAAAGTCTGAACTTGTACCCGACCTTTATTTGTTGTCCAAAATTAATTCACAAAGTATAAACAATTCCAAAAAGAAAGTTCCTTGTTTGATAGCAATATCCTCAATTCGCAGGATTAATCTTCTTCACATATTCTACAACACTTGTAGGATATAACTATCCGTAATATATAAACATGTTTGCTGTGTGTGGACTGAGGTCCTATATTAACCTTCATTGGTATGAATGCGCTCACAAGTCTCCATTGTGATGACTATCAGATAACATTCTGATTTGTAGATTCCTCTGTAGATAGTCTTGCTTCCAGTTATCCTGATATCAACAATGTCGACCCTATGAATTGTTAAATATTCCTCATGCTCACAGAATAGAACCCGGGTACTCTATGGTGTCTCTTAACTCTACTAGAATGGTTAGCAAATGCACAACCGTGAACTGGGGCAGAATCGTTCAACAGAATAATAAATTACTTACTTCCTTCGAAAGTTTAGGGAATCTCTATGACCGAACTTGAAATGTTTCAAGCACCTCCCGATTTTCTCTCTTTTTATTGTTGTTCTTGGCAGAGACTATAATATTATTGCCAAAATATGAATATATTATTGATTTTGCCCTTGCTGAAATAATCCGGTTTCCCAGTAAGGGAAGTTGAGGATTCCTTATGGCTTACAAGAGAATGC
Organism: Thuja plicata; assembly: GCA_018584345.1. NCBI lineage: Eukaryota > Viridiplantae > Streptophyta > Pinopsida > Cupressales > Cupressaceae > Thuja > Thuja plicata. The sequence continues at coordinate 1,297,871 of MU227577.1, read as the reverse complement.
AATTGCCCTCAAAGATGATAAATAAATAATAATCGACACGACAATATTCAGTTTGTGCTACCATTGAAAGTTTTGTCGCAAATGCCTGCAAAAGAATAACTCTAGTTTCGCAATAGCCTTCCAACATTGCCATTGAAAGGGATGATTCCCACTTCTACATCCACCAGACCCTCCATCACAACAGATTGCCACTCTTTCGGGGGAGTTGTATTTATCTGTGCTCCCAAGCGTGGTTAACATGCCCTTTGCCTTCTCTATGTTGCTCACGCCGTAAGGAGACCCTCCTCTTTCCACCACCAACACTGAGAATTCCATTGACAGAGTCGTTGCAATCGCGCACCCCACCGTTACAGCCCAGAACAAGACTATCCACATACATATTCCCGTCATCATTTCTACTGCTAAATAAATATTTGAGGTGGCCCGAGCTTGTCTTCTCACGACGAATATTTTTTAACTCTAACCATACATATTAATTCGGCCCCAACAATAAGATATAATAATCACCTCAAATATTAAGAACTATATTTTATTATACTCCACTACTCTTAAAAGTGATTGCCAACACAACTGCGGCGATATAATTACATGCTTGAATTCAGACCAAATACTCTAAGTTTTTAAATCGCAACAAAATATTAATCCATAGTTTATTGAATATATCCTTATCTCCTCAACCTAGTCTGAATGAAGCTAAATGCAAGATTGGGACCCACAAGAAATATTTTACCAATAATAATAGTTCCAACTTTAGTTCTGCGCTAATTTATCTCCAATAGTGTATCTCTTTTTTTCAGCTATGCCATAAAATATTTCTCCACGACATACAACAACCAATCGTGGCTTCATACCTTATTAAAATGAGGAGCTTCAGTTCGTCTCAATGCCAATAATATCTCTTTATCGTAATATAATAGGCACAGAATTGCTACAACTCTGATACCATGTTATTTTTTCTGTGCCCGTTTAGCCATGAGCACTGATTTACCCTCCTAGCCATAGACAATCCACAATTGTCTCCCCGGAGCACTGCTTATTCTTAATAAGGCAGATTATGTGTGATGTGTATATTATTATCAAGAGAGGAAGATTACTCTTCCTTTATACCTTTTGTGGTGCCCCTTCACCAAGGGACGCCATTCTTCCAAGTGGCACCAATTATTATATTATTAATATAATATAATAATAATTATTACATAATATAATAATTATACAATATAATTATATTATCACATAATAATATAATAATATTATCTCACAATAATAAGATAATAATTATATTATCAATATAATTATTATATTATCAATCACAATAATTTTATCAATATAATTATTATATCATAATAATTGTATTATCACAACCTTTATGTTATCTATGTCGGTCTGAAGGAATCCGACCATAGCTACAATGACATTAACATTATCACTTGTTACCATCCTATTCCCTTTTTGCCTTTCACCAAACTGTGGCATGACTTTTTAGCTTGGTTTGTGCTACCTTTATCTCATCATATTTTAAGTACTTGTCAAGTTCTATTAACTAGTAGATCAGTTCTTCAGGGTCTTAGGCTTCCGAAGAAGCATGGAATCTTTGACTTTGTTCCTCTCTCAATCTTGGAGATATTCTGATTATCTTCCTCTCACTTGGATCCATCTCTTCTCCAATTTCTTTATTTTCTTGTCCATGTGCTTGAACTTTTCATTCCTCTTTGCTATCATTGCCATCTCTTTCTTGTGCATGGTCTGTTCTTCTATCTTCATCAAGGGTTTCCATCCTTACTTTCCATATCTCTAAACTTAAAACATTTTGTCCATTTTTGCCGCACCCTCTGTTGCGGCAGCTTTTGCCCTTTTTGTCACAACCCATATTATTATTATTATTAAATAGATGTATTTAGATTTGTATTTTCTTAATTACTTATGACCATTTTAATCTTGAATTGAATTATTATTTAAAAAAGAAAAACTCTTTTCGTCAAAGCCCAAACGGTATTATGATGACAAGAAAAAAATAAATGATTCTTTAAGAGGAGACTAAGTAAAGACTAGAACATAGGAGTTAGTTTTTGGAAAAATAGTGGTAGTTATATTTAAGGAGATCTTAATTTATGTGTGCATGGGAACATGTAATGTCCCCATTTTCATGAGCATTAAAGTTTGAGGGATTAGCCTATTATTGTGACCCTCGTAGGTTTTTTATTGTGGATAGAGGGTCTTCTGAGGCAGAGGCTTGGTTAATGGAGGTTCTTGTCTTGTCTAGAATTCAATATGTTTCAATTTGGTCTTCATTCGGCTTAGATTGGACTTTGTTTGGGCTCCGTTCTCCATACTATCTTTAGTAAGTCTTGGGTTGTTCGAGAAGGACCCTTTGTATTTTTAGCAGAGCACTTGCTCACATGGGGATTCACAATGTTGACTCCCTGGTTCAGACATAATTGAAAATTATTAAGTATTCATGGAGTTAGGATGTTTTAATACTTTATTAATAATTATTTAGTTATGACACATTATAAAATAAAGTTATAATTGTACTTAAATGAAGGGTTAAGTCATTATTAAAAGGGGGCCATTGGAGGAATTAACTATAAAGGCCAATTTTAATGAAATATTAAATGTCTTCCCCTAAGTTTTAATGAAATAACATTTTTAATATTATTAAAAATGCTTTTTGGGGAAATTTGACTTCTTGAGGGATTATAAAGACTTTCAAAGGAAAAAATGGAATTTACTGAGCATTAGAGAATATGGACGAGCGTTTCTGCGATTCTAGATCTTTTTGGGCATTGGAAAGCATTTGTGAGATATCAGCTGGAGATTACTTATCAGTCGACTTCATTTAGATGCCAAGATTGTGCAGATTAGAAGAAGAAATTACAGAGAAACATTAATTAGCTTGCAGGTTTCAATTAAAGGGTTGGACGACTACATATTGGTGATTGTTGGCTATCATTTCCTGGCCGTACGCCTGCTTTTGATAATCTTTCATTTCAACATGAAGGTACCTAGGGTTTGAGGGAGATTTTTGGTCAAGGAATGCTAAATAATTTTCAAGAAATTTTAGGAAAGACTGTGGGATCATTTAGAAGACATTGATATCATTTTGGAGGAATTATTTTCAGTTTTAGATGAGAATCAAACCCTACAACAACTGCTTTCTGCCAGTAGAAGCATAAAAAGACTAAGCATTTCATTCCAGAGTATGCATGTGTATTCAAGGGTTTCAAATAAATAAAACATATATCTTATGAGGTTGCATGTTATTATTCCTTCTTGCATTTAATTTCTATGTTTATTTTTGCATCTGGTTTTTATATCTCCAAATTTTTTTTATAAAACTTAGAAAAAAACCAAAAACAATCAGCAAGAGTGTGACTGCAAATTGAAATTCAGCGTTAGAGAGGACTTGGGTTCTTCACAGTAGTATAAAAGCTTACAAGTAAAGTGTTTGACAAAATGTTAAACATCCAAATTTCAAAACAATATCTATCATTGGCTTAGCAATCCAGTGTTTGTCAGGGTTAGAACCTTAGGGGTTCTTACAGTGGTATCATAGCATTGCATGTATGTTAACTGTTTGAGTTAATGGGTGATCCTAACAATGACACTCAAGATTTGGGTGTTAAAAATGATTTATGCGTTGGAAATTCAAGTCACAGCAAGTCTGATTTTGCAAAATCAGACCTTGGAAAATAAATCTGAAAATTCATTGGTTGGTAATAAATCCCAGGATCGTTCTTCAGATGGTCTTGCAGTTACATTGGAAGTGAGAGTGTGCGAGGAGGCTGTCATAACAGCTGCTTCCACTTTACTTGATGAGCCATTTGTTGAGGTGCTTAGCAATAGTACTTCAGTTGTTGATGTATGCACTGATGATAACACACATGAAGCTACTTTTCATGGGGTGAGCGACGTAGATACGACCTCATAGCACAATGCAGACTTTGTGAGCTTGCACGGGAGCTATGAATTTCAAAGACGCCATTTGGTTGGGCAACTGAAGGTTAATGACCGAATGATTGCTACAACCATAGAGCACTTTGATGTTGCTCGTCAGATGTTGGTTACCTATGGTTTGAGCACTCTTGTGATAGATGAGTACTATGATGGTAATCTTTCCCTTATAGAGTTTCATACACTTCTAGAAGCCATCGATATAATGAAACAAAACTATTTATAGTTATTGGCTGATAGAGACTATCTTCTCAAGTGGGGTTGCATTTGCTATGATGCGCTGAGGGGAAAGGAAGAGGAGGTAGATGAGCTCACCCATGAGTTGGAAGTGACTACGGATTCATTGGAGAGAGTGTAGTTGGCCCTTCATGAGTCACAATCACAGTTTGAGGAGCTTTTTGTGGAGTTGAGGTTGGCACAGTCGCCACCAGCTACAAATACAGTACAGTTCCCTACAGTGGCAGTTGGTGATGACCTTATATCCACGGGTTGTGGTGATGGATGCGTTGAGGTGTGGCTACATCCATCACAAATTCTGGTGCAATAGTTTCAGATGGGATGAGTACTTTGGTTGGGAGCAGAAGAGAGCCATTGGTTGCATTAGGTTCTCTTGAGGTTAGCACAATGACAGATGATTGAGGTCAGATTGCTGGTAGCTCATGTGTGGCAATGGTGGATTCTCGTGAGAGTTGTGTGTTGGTACACGACACTACTCTATCATCTTCACAGGAGATTCGCAGGGTGTCATCTGGTTAGGAGTATGGCTCTCATGTACATGGCATGGAAATCGTGTAAGTGGGAAATGATATTTTAAAAGGAGAATCATGTACATGGTATGGGGAATATCAAAGAAAAAACAATCACGATAAAATAGGGGCCGAAAATACAGCCGCGAAAAAATAGGGGCAAAAAAGCAAAAATCCCGAAATTATAGAAAAGGGCAAAAAACTGATTTTCTTTATCCCACATTGTTAAGGGGAGTGATTGAGCTCTTAGAAAGTGTTATAAAAGAGATTGAAGAGTTCTCTTTGGGTATGCTTGGATATTATATGAAAATTGGTGAAATTGTGGAGATTTTCTCTCTAGGGCTTGGAGGACGAAATCCCTCTATGCTAGCATTCTTCTCACCGTTGCAAGATACGGTTAGGAGGATTTCGTTGTGCTTTGAAGAAGGAAATCAGAAGATTGAAGAATATTTGGCATTTGCAGGTATTTTTAATATCAATCAAGGGTTTTACTGTTGGTGATTTGATTGCACATTTTAGAGTTGGAGTGCTGGGAATTCGTGGATATTATAGAAATACTTTGGCCATACCAGACCTGTGATTAGTGGAGCTGCATCCTCATTTTTTGCTGGCTGTATTTCTTCTTGCTGGCCATCATAGAATGCTGGTAAATCGTGGTTGATGCTGGAGATGTACGGGAGTGAACAATACTTCATGCTTGTATGTACGATGCCAAACATTTGTAAATCATAAGCTAGAAGGAATATCCACGTCTTCAATATTAATCACCTCTGATTTTGTATTGAATAAAGTTCTGAAATAAATCTGAAAATCACTACATTGTTAACAGCAATCATTTGCATGAAGCAGGATTTTAGTTAACATTTCAATATTATGTCATTTAGTTCTTTGCAAGTGTATTGTCCTATGTTTGCTTTCTATTGTACATCTTATGAAGTTCAAACAAGGTGAAGAAACCATCATATTCAGCAGCAGACTGGGAAACTAAAGAGAATTAGTTGGCAAGCAAACTGTTTGACAAAATTCCCATGCACAGAAGAGGTTAAAAATTATCAGAACAAGGGGGGACCTTTACAGTTTTACTGATGAGGGTTTTATTGTTTGTGATGCTGGATGATGCTGATGCAATGTGCTGTTGTTTTTTTAGATTGCTGACCCATCTTTTTCTTCAATCTGCTTCATTATATCTCCTCTTTAATCTGTCCAATATCCTTTTATCTGCTGATGCCCGCTTTCTCCAAACAGTGGTCTCCTCTAAATATATCCCTGAAGAGTCACAACTTTTATGATCATCGCACTCCTTTTTAAAGGATGCTCCTTTTCATAATCCAAGTGTTGCATATCAAACCACCAATTAAGAGTCATTATCAGCTAGTTTGTGATTAATAATCCATTGCTGCTGTTGGTGTTATATATGGTTTATTCTTATATGATTATTATGAGTGTATTGTGTTGTTTAGAGCAATCACCGAGGCTAGAAGGATAACCAATGACATTACCATATATATTTTTAAGTTTGATGATTGTGGACTTAGCTATATTAATCAATTCTTTAATAAAATCATTGTTTTGTGTTATTGATCCTTAAGGGTTGCATTTGACCGAGGCAAGGGCTGCGTTTAATTGTTATACAAGCTGCTAGGGCTTTATTTATTATTATTGTCTAGATACCTGTTATTAATTGCTGTTTATTCTCTTCCAGCGCTGCTGCTTAATCTTTATAATAAATTGCTGCTTTTCCTAATTGCTACTACCTCATGTTTTTCTCCTTAATTCCTCTCTCTTCCCTGTTCGGAATTACTTCTTTATATTGCATGGCGTCTACATGAGGGGAGACACCCCCTTGTACAACAGTTGTCCTTTGAATAGGGACATGTCTTTTGAATGACCTTTCGTTTCATAACATTAACCTAACTAACATTTTATCATAGTGAGTCGGCTGTGAATTCCTTTGTTTATGCTCATGATTCCCTTTCATGGCTGATCACGATTCTTACTTGGGGCAGGAAGATGATAGTCCTCCCTTCGCGAATTTGCTTGACCTCAAACAATTACAGTTTAATTAATTTTGTTAGTGTGAGTGTCCCTAAACTCACCCTAGCATATTTGTAATCCATAGATCCTCCTTGAGATATAATTAGCTTCTGCTGCACAACTCTGATATTAATCAAGGCATTAAGAATTTGCAAGGTTTGTGATTTTAAGGGGAGTTTTCTCCCATCCTTTTCTCATCACTTGAAAATGTAAACTATTGCTTTGAGCCAATGTAATGCACAATATCATGAATATTTATTTGCGTTAACATTTATTAAGATGAGGATTCAAAACATGACACAGAACTATGACTTCAGATGTGATAAGTTTATATCTTTTAGTTCACTTTAGTTATTCTCATATTCTAGATCAAGTAAAAATATAGAGCGAAACACAGAGCATACACTTGAAAACATGAAGTATACACATAAATGTATAAAGACATAGAGCATGCACGAAGTATACATATGAATATATGCAAACACAAAGCATACACACTAACACATGCATTGTCAGACCCCTGCTTGTTGGCTAGAATGCATTTATTGATTCATCTTTTAACCTGCAAGATAGCAGGATCATGCTTTGATACCATTTGTAATGTCCCCTTGCTGGACAATCTATATTTTGCCCTAAATTCATAGAACCAGATAAAACAAAGCATATAATATAGCTAGGGATACATTCTTAACTTAAGATTAAGATGAGCTAGGCCTGTTTTGAAAACCTGCAATTAAGTTCGGTAACATTGCAGACACAATTCATGAAATAAATTTATTATTAGAACAGAGAAATCAATTCATAAATAGGTGGCAAATCTGATTTGTATGTGAATCTCAGTCATATATGATATGGAATAAGGAGGCATGTTAGGGTGCCTTAAGAAAATCGTTCTCCCTCTATGCAATCCCCATCCATTCTTATATGGTTGGAGATATTTGGGTTCCTCAACAGTTCCTCAATGTAGGGGTTGGAAGGGAAATCGCAATAGGGTGCCCTTAGCCATTCTCTCCCTTTCATAGTGCAAAAGGGTGCCCTATTAGTGGTTCTCCCTACTTGCCACTGTAGCAGGTTGCCCTAAAGCTATTCTCCCTTAATGCAGATTCCTTCTTTAGCCTTTTGATGGACTATTGTAGTGCTGTTATGTGTATGTAATATTTATTAGCATATAATAAAGATTGCCGGGCTCGGTTGGGATTCAGATTTGGGTTCGTGGGTTTGTTCAATTTCTTCTTTCAGTAGGTTCGTGTTCACTTTGAGTTTGTCCATACAAAAGCATATATATGTGTGTGTGTGTCTATATAGCAGCAAATTAGTTCATAATACACTACTATGCTAATAGTACAGTAACATAGCAACAATACCCTTCAACACTTCTTGAGCAATGGAAAACAAACAAGAAAGTAAAGAAATGGAGGCAAGGAGTTTTCTTTTTCATTTACAAATCAACAAATGAGAAATGTTTCACCTTTTTAGTGGTCTATTTTAGGGTTGGAGGGTTGAGTTGACCAAAACAGACCATAAAAGAACTTTAAAAAAAAAGTCTAAAACCCATGAAATTTTGCCTGGTTTCTGCTGCCGATGTCAAAACTTGCTGCAAATACTTCAAAATTCTCCCTGGGTCCTTCACAGTGAACCCATAGGCCTAACCGCGGGACCCTGGCCGTATTTGGGGCTGACTGGACCGGTACCTTGGGCTTCCAGGGAAGAATATGGCAACGTAGATATAAATACATGTCTAAGCTCTTCATTACTGCTGGAAATTGGAATATTAACAGATGACAGTTTGATCTAATTACTTGCTATGCGTCCAATATTCTATATTTCTCCTCTGTTGTTTGGTCTGAATATGTGATATTTTATCTGCCGGTGTCTTGTGATGATTGATAATGCTGATGCAATACACTGTTGTATGTTTTTAGATTGCTGATCCATCTTTTCTTTCTTCAATCTGCTTCATTATATCTCCTTTTTTATCTGTCAGATATCCTTTTATCCACTGATGCCCCCTTTCTCTGAACGGTGGTCTGCACTAAATATATCCCTGAAGAGTCACAACTTTTCATAATCTAAGCGTTGCTTATCAAACCACCTTTATTAAGAGTCATTATCAACTAGTTGGTGATTAATAATGGATTGCTGCTGTTGGTATTATATATGATTATTATGATTATATTTTGTTGGCTAGAGCAATCGCTATGGGCAGAAGGATAACCCAGCACTTTCCCATATTTATATTTAAAGTTTGATAATTTTCATCTTATCTATATTAATTGATTGTTTAATAGTATCATTGTTTTGTGTTATTGAGTCTCAAGGGCTGCACTTGTCTGAGGCAAGGGCTGCGTCTAATTGTTATACAAGATGCTATGGCTTTAATTATTATTATTGTTTAGATCGCTGTTATTAACTGCTGTTATTCTTTTTCCAGCGCTGCTGCTTAATCTTAATAATAAATTGCTGCTTTTCCTATTCGCCACTACCTCATGTTTTTCTCCCTAGTTCCTCCCTCTTCCCTGTTCGGAATTACTTCTTTATATTTCTTGGAGTCTACATGAGTGGAGAGACCCCCTTGGAAAGCAGCTGTCCTTTCAATAGGGACATGTCTTTTGAATGACCTTCCTTTTCATAACATTAAACTAACTAGCATTTTATCATAGAAAGTCGGCTCTCAATTCCTTTGTTTATGCTCGGATTCCCTTTTGCTAGCTGACCACGATTCTTACTTGGGGTGGAGACATGACAGTTAGTATTTGGAATATTGTGAATATACACTATTTAATGTTGGAGTTGGTTGTTCCCTTTATTATACTGCAGAATTTTTTTACCATGGATCTGTTCATTTGTATGCATTCCAAACACCGTGTAGATATAAAGCTTTTCTCTATATGTTTTAGATCTACAATATATTGTGAGTTCACTTATGGTGAGAATAGTACAGTCCATGAGTATCATTAAAGAAATAGATTAGACGCAAATATATCCCTGTTTTGTACACTGTTAAGGTTCAAATATATATGAAACATATTGTAGTAATATTCTTAAGATTGGACGCCAAAGTTCTGCTAGCAGATGTCATGACAAGCTTTATACTATTGTTTTTTCCTCTTGATAGAATATATTGATCTCACCAATTAAAGAATGATATGAAGCAAATGGGTTAATTCGGACCTTCATAGTGGTTTTTTTGTGTCATGATATGCGTTGTGTATACTCTTGTCTAGCCTCCAATTTACAGAGTACTTTTCCATGCTGATTTGTCATTTGCCAATTGTTGTCTTGGATTAAAGTAATGGGCTGAGTTGAAGAGAAAACTGCTTGCACATGTTTTGGTTTCTTTTAGAATGCTTTCTGGGTTCTCTTATTCGCTTTATCCCCTTTCCGGAACATATTGGATTTAAAAATTTGGTCGAGGGATATGATAGTTATGAATGTTTTAGTGCTGCTTTGTTCTTCTGTGATCAGCATGATCATAGGAAGCTAATAGGTTTTAGTGCAAACATAGCTAATTTTTATTGGTTGGATTTTATGAAAATGTTTTTCTGGGTTTTGTCCTTCATTCATCTACTTTTATATAACAGTTTGAATGTTTCCATTTGGCTGGATATTTTGAATGTTATGACTGTTTAAACACTGCCCTTTTTTCGCTGCAAATGAGTACCTCCAAAATTAATAGATAGTTTTATGATAAAATATGACATTTAACCCTAGTTGATTGCATTATTGTTGGCATTAAAGAGTTCAAATCCATGTCTTTAGTTGAAGTTCTTATAAATATGGTTAAGAGAATTGTCAGGTGAAAGAGCACTGTTAGGGTTACATTGTAACTTTCAAATAATTTGAAAAGAATAGAACCTCAATGGTTTTTATTTTCCTACTTCGTTATAAAGTACAATCGTTTTTAAATGCTTTGTATGTTATGTTGAGCTGATATTGTTAATTGTGTTAAAACAATTATTTTGGATGCTGTTGATAAATTGATGTATATTGTAATCTTATTTTATGTTTGTCCATATAATAGAAATGGTAATTCGTTGTAGTTGAACCTAGTGAACGGAGTTCTTGTCTTCTCTTAACACCTTGTGATTCTGTAGATAAAATAGGTTTTGGGTTGATAGTTGCTTAGTTTGTATTAAATTTATTCATGTCATTGCGTTCAAAAAATACTGTTGATACCTTGAAGCTTAGTAAATTGTAAGTACTTCTAAAAGAGGTTGATTAGGATTCCACCTTAATCTTCTTTGATTATACTTATCCTTTCATAGTGGATATATAGCTGTACCTTGTAGTGTCACCTTGACACATGAATTATTCAAGAAGGTTTGTAACTAGTGAATTAAGTTGCAGTTGGAACTGCTTGCGTGTGTATGGGAACTTTGCTATGATCAGCAGTTTGAAAAGTTACTATTCAAGCTAAGAAGTCTTTGCACATTACGTAGGCAAGGCCAGTCTGACCCTTAACTGCAGTATTCTATAATTTGTTTTGAATTTAATTATTCCTACTTGATGTTATGATTTTTGTGTTCAGTGTACAAATCTAGTTATGACATATCAACGAGTGGTCTATCTCAAATAATATTGGGATTTGACTTGACAATCTTGTAGTTAATTTTTAATCTAATCTTATGTGGTGTATCTATTTGTACAGACATTTTGTAGGTACAAGATAAAGGAGACCACTATTCCAATGTGAATTAATACGAGAACGAACTTTTGGTAAGAAACTGTACATTGTGCATTGTTAATTCAAATGATGTAATATGTTATTGTTAAATGATGTAATATGTTATTGTTTTAAGTTAATTCATTCACAAATACATTACTATTTATTTAAATGTTAGATTAAATTTCTATTTTATTTAATGTATAATGTTATTGTTTTTATAAAAAAGAGTGTTAGTCAAGTTTTGTGAATGTTAGTGGATGTTAGATGTGTCATGTCCCATGAGTGAAATATTTGGGCATGACAGTCCTTGTAGTATTGCCTTATCTACTGTCTTTATCTTTTTCAATCATGTTTTGCAGGAAGGTCTTGAAGGATTATCAAGTGTCTTGCGAGTAATTGTGGCATATGATCAGGAGGTATGTCTACTTCCTCACTTACCCTAAGGTTATCACATATGACCTCTTGTGGGTTTTGCTTTCGCTCAGCTTCTTCTCATATGTGCTCTTTGATTAATATGTCCCACAATTTTACAAACTCTTGGGATGAGTTCATCCTCTCTATCTTGGATAGACATGACAATTTCTTCAGCCGACTATCCCATTATTTTGTCATTTTTACCTGGCTTCTTGAAGGGCAACAATTCCAAATATTTACGTTTTCTACCATGAGGCAATTAATTGAGTAAAGTAAATAGAATTATACATGCATGTTTGAGTTAGATGAGAAGTACACTAAACAACATTTTAATTGAGAGTATAGCAAGTGTTTTTTTTTATTGATCACTTCTGTTCATACAAAATTGGGATCAGGAACTTCTGCACAATGTGGTCCCGTGTCCCGTTTACAAAGAAGTATTTAAACTTGTTGATGGTTGTTGAGGAATTCCAACCATCAGCAAGGACCCAAAACTACTCAACCCAACTGAGTCTTAACCACACTTGCAGAGTCTACCACATAACAAAAGAAACTAATATGTATTTTAACTTTCTACACGTATCCATTTCTTTTAATCAGTCAATCAATTCTTTGGGGTCTCAGGCTTGTAAAGAAGCATGGTGTACCTTTGACTTTGTCCCTCTCCTAATCTTGGAGATAACTTTGATTAGCTCCCTATCACTTATATCCATCTTTTCTTCAATACCTTTATTTTCTTGACCATGTGCTTGAACTCTTCATTCCTCTTCGCTATAATTGTCATCTCTTTTTTGTGCATGGAAATGTTCTTCTGTCTTCCTCAAGGGTTTTCATCCTTTCTTTGCAATTCTCTCAACTTCAAGCATTTTTTCAAAATTTTCTGCAACCATGTTGCTGCAGCTTTCGCTACCCTTTTTAATCGAGGCATTTTGATTGTCTTCACACCTCCTTGCTACTGTTGTAACTCTCACTTGGTCATAATCCTACACAAGAACATACAAACACTTTCTAGTTGGACTTCTACCAACCTAAGATTTAGAATAATGCACTCCTCAAGATGTCATTTGATTTGATACCTAGCTGAATCGAAATCCTACAGAAAGCAACCTTGAACAACCACACTTATCTCTTCTTCAAACAATCAGCAAGACTAACATAAAACCAACTGTGCAGCAAACAATCACACCGCAAACTGGGATAAATTTTTATGACAAAGGGCAAGCCATGATAGTTAGTGCGAGTTGAATCAACTCAAATAGTTATCATAAAGGACTGTTATTGATGCACAAAGAAAATTTACATATGACGGGTTGCACAGGAAGGAAGCTTCTCTCTTTTGTCATCTTTGTAAGATAAGTTTCAGATATTGATACATTTAGAATTAGTAATATAAATGAGGGAATAAATCTCCTTGACTGTTGTAATTGGTGGTGAGGCTTTTCTCAAACTCATGGAGATCTTTGAACACACATTGGTCTCCAAATGGCAATCTCCTCTATTTCTAGATGTATACTGCTGATTGCTGTTCTATATATAAATCAACAATCAGCAGTATATATATTTATCTGATATTTTGGTACGAAGCATAGTGCATTACATAATGAATTGGTTAATTTTTTTATGTGTCTTTCATGTTTTTTATGCAAATTTTCCATTGGCTCTATTATATGTATAGTTAATAATAAAGTAGGCATGCATAATGATGATGAGTTCCTTTAGGACCTACAACAATTATGTCATCCCATTATGGAGGGGGAATACGACACGTGAGGAATGTAATTAGCAAAAGGATTTATTCAAGTAGAGTAACCCCAAGTGGGGTGGGAGGCCGAATGGCAGGTGTCATTCTTTGCTCCTGGGGTTGATGGATATGCTCGAGGCGCCTTGTGTGATCCCCCATGGTACTTTATAATGCAGATAGGGTATTGGGGAAGATCTTAAGTGAATCCTACTTCTACATTATAATAATGTTTAGGGTTCTATTTATAATTTTGTTAAAGTACATATATTCATATATCTTTAGTGATGATAACTAACGTGGTTGCAAGCTTTAAATCAAGATATAAAGTTGACAATTTACATTCCTATATATATATATTCCATACCTTATTTCGGAACTATAGGGCAACTTAGAGTTAATTCCTAATAGAGGACATTGCAATTGGTATGAGAGCATGTTTTCTTGCCTTCTTGTGGAAGATAGTTGATGCAACCTAGCCAAAGGGTGCAAAGGGCTTTGGAAAGAGAAATAAGGAAATTTACATCCACCAATAATCTTACACCCAAAAACAACACGAGCGAACAAATGGGCAATGATTTGAGTACCCTCACGCAAGCTCTCATGGAACAGAATGAGAGAACCCCCAACTTCTTCTCCAAGCAATCCAAACAATGGATAACTCTAATTCTAGGCCCAATCAATACAATGGGAGGGATACCCACTCCAACAATTTTGAAAACAATAACCGAACAAGGGTATCAACCCCTAGACCAACAAGACCCCCTTTCCTGCCATGGGAATGAAACATGAGGGGCGAAGAAGCAAACAATCAAACCATTGATAGTGTGGAAGAACTTGCAGAGACATACTCACTATTTGATCCGAAAACAAAGAAGGATGTCTCCTTTAGAGCTTATTATGACGTTAAAACACAAATTGCCCCAAATAAGTGAAAAGGGCAAACATACAAATACCTGAAGTGTTAATGAATTGTAGTTTCGATCGGATTATTTCTATCGATGAAATCAAATGCATAAGTGGCCTATCAGCCTTGAGCATTTGATCTCTATCCTTCTTATGTATTTTACTGTGAGTATTGATTATTATACATGATTAAATAGTATGGTCACAATCATATATATATATATATATATATATATATATATATATTGAGATAACCATTATTAATCATACTTATAATCATGTGTTTAAATACCATTTATGATAATTATGTTGTTAATATGAATTATGCTATTAATACAATAACATTGTTGATAATAATACCAACATTGATAATGAGTATCGATTTAAGTATGACATCAGTAATATATTGTGCTATCGATGACAACACACTATATTATCGATGTCATTTATAAATGATGGACTTGTATTATTATCCACCGAGCATTAGTATCGAACAAGTATTGTATTACGATGTGAATCAATATGGATATCGATTAATGTATGATAACTATTGGTATTGTGATCGGACATGTCTTCGAAGAGACATGTCACTACGTGGACTATGTCCACATAGGAACATGCCTCTTCGTAGACATATCCCTCTATTAAATTATATATCATCGATCACTATGAATTGAGAAGTATAAAAAACTACAGTGCCAAACAAGTCTCAACAGTGATCATTAATATTTGTTAATACATATATTATTATTATTATATATTGTCATCATTACTTAGTGATTATATCAATATCATTGACATTAATATTAAGAGTTCTAAAGTCTATATATATTCATATTGCTATAATATATATATCTATATATATATATATATATATATATATAGAGAGAGAGAGAGAGAGAGAGAGAGAGAGAGAGAGAGAGAGAGATCAAAGTATATATACAAAATTAAACTAGTACAACCTCTAAATCTAATCAAACTTCAACATGGTATCAGAGCTAGGTTAAGGAAGATCCGATCAGATTAATAAAAGAGGCAATCTAACCACCATTAAAACTCTCTAAATTTACACTAAGCAAAATGGTATTAGAGTTGAGGACAGACTTGAAGGAGCTGCAAATTTTCACAACTCTAGAGAACACGTATGAGATAAATAATACTAGCAGGGCTCTTGCCCTAAAACAACAACTCCACCATGTCAAGATGAACAAAGGAGAAACCATTATGTTTTATTTCATGAGGATAACAGAGTTAAGAGATCAGCTATCTACAATTGGTCACCAAATTGATGGTAAGGAATTCATGATGTTGGCTCTCAATGGACTACCTACATCTTGGGAAGATTTTATACAAGGGATAAGCGCTCGACCTAAACTTCCTAAGTTTAATCGATTAAAGCAAATACATGAATGAGTATGCAAAGGTTGTGCTCTAGTAAAAAACACAAAGGGTACTTTTCCCAGTAGTGAGAGTAAATCTAAAAATGCACTAGAACTTATTCATATAGATTTATGTGGACCTATGACAGTAATCTCCTTAGGGTGATTTTGTACTATGTTATTTTGATTGATGACTACTCTAGGAAAACATGGATATATTTCTTAAAATGTAAAGAGTCTAATGAAGTCCTAATGAGATTAAGGAATTCAAGGTTCTAGTTGAGAACATGTTAGGCAAAAGAATCAAAACCCAAAGGCCAGATAATGGGGGGGAATACATTTTTGAGAACTTTAAAGAATTTTGTAATAACGTTGGGATTAAGAGGGAGTACACTGTTCCTTACAACCCTCAACAAAATGAGGTAGTTGAAAGGAAAAATAGGACTATAGTAGAAGCAGCTAAAGCCATGATGCATGATCAAAACCTACATACCTCATTCTAGGTCGAAGCCTCTAGTACGACTGTTTACTTTCAAAATAGATGTCCTCACTCTCTCCTAGATAACAAAACCCCTGAAGAAGCATTTACACGGATAAATCTTGACACAAGTCATTTAGAATATTTGGTTGTTATGTTTATATTCACATTCCTAAAGAGAAAAGGTCTAAACTAGAACCCTCAGGAAAGAAGGGAATATTTACTGGCTACAGTGAATCATCCAAAGCCTATAGGATATATATTCCTGGTCAGAAATTAATTGAGTTTAGCAGGGATGTAACTTTTGAAGAGGACATTGCATTCAAAAGATCTGAAGACATTGATGAAATATATGACGAGTTTCCTCAAAATATGGAAGAGGATCATGTTCCTGAGATTTAGAGGTAGACAAATGTACCAATATAAGACAATAATCTTAATGAACCTATGAACTCTACTATTGAACCTAGAGATTCTGTTGTGGGTCGTAAAGGACCTCTTTGGGCAAGGAAAATGATTGAAGAAGCAGAAAATTATGCAGCTCCAAAACGAACCTTTAGAGAAAGCAAGAGAATATCAATCCATACTCAAGAATGATGTCTGGGACATTCTACCTAGACCTAAAGACAAATAAGTCATTTTGTCCAAATGCCTCTTCAAAATCAAACATGCATCAGATGGGAGCATTGAAAAATATAAGGCAAGGTTTGTTGCCAGAGGGTTCAACGGGAAGCAATCTTTAGTTGCACAGAGTTCCACCGAGACCGAGTACATTGCAGCATCCATGGGAGCTCGAGAAGCTGTTTGGTTGAAAAAACTGTTGGTAGGTTTGTTTGGACAAACCATGGATTCCACTATTATTCACTGTGATAACCAGAGTTGTATAAAACTTTCAATGAATCCAGTATTTCATGATAGGTCAAAGCACATTGAGATACCTTACCATTATGTTACAGACATGGTGGAAATAAATGTTATCCAACTGAGATATATTAGTACAAATGAGCAAACTGTAGACATTCTAACCAAGCCTCTCTCCAAAACAAAGGTGAAACACTTCATAAGTAAATTTGGTATGGTAGAAAAGTAATTTTTATTTGAGATTGAGTCTCAACAATTTTTTTGTACTAATATATGTGCAAAGATGTTTAATGTGGATACTCTTTTGTCATATGTGAAATTACATGACTTATATGCTTTGGTAGAGATCTTGAAAGGTGAGCATCTTTCTAAGATGAATACTTATCTTTGGTTACTATTGTAAGGTGACGACCTTACTATAGTTTAACCTAATATCATGATGGATATCATGTGTATTGATACCCATGGACATGTCATGATAGTTCATATCTCCTTCGTAATACTAACTGAGTGGTGTAACCTCGATGATTTATATTACTGAGATATGTCATGGTGGATATTATGAGACTTAGTATTTGTAGATAGGCCATGAGCATATATCTTCCTTGGTAGGCATCATGTGACTTGATGCTAGTGCACATACCAGAGAAGATATGAGTATGGTGAATATCATGTGACTTGATATTCGTGGACATGCCATTACTCCTGATGACATCGTGAGGTGACATCATTTATGGTGGATATCATTTGACTTGATATCCGTGGATATGCCATAATTTCATATATCACATTGAGCTGATATTCTCCTCACACTCTATATGATCTATGGTATATACATAAGGATAGTGCAATCATCCTCCCTAGCTAAGAGAGAGTGTTAATGAATTGTAGTTTCGATCAAATTATTCCTATCAATGAAATCAAATGCATAAGTGACCTATCGGCCTTGAGCATTTGATCTCTATCATTCTTATCTATTTTACTGTGAGTATTGATTATTATACACGATTAAATAATATGATCACAATCATATATATGTGTGTGTGTGTGTGTGTGTGTGTGCACAAACACATCCTTTATATATAT
>MU227577.1:1268157-1278933 GCA_018584345.1 Thuja plicata | reverse complement strand
TATATATATATATATATATATAGAATTGTAGTGATATTCTGATCAAAGTATATATAGAAAATTAAAATAGTACAACCTCTAAATCTGATCAAACTTTAACATGAAGGAAATATTTAGTAAGATGGCCCTCTCAAATTTAATGGACCAGGGAAGAATACAACATGTTCTTGGGTCCAAAAATTGGACACACGCCTTGCAGTTAGCCCCATGACGGAAGAGAACACCATAAAATTTTCCATACTCCAATTGGAAGGGACAACCCATGACTGGTGACATCATGACCATATTACTCAAGACCACCAACACATAAGAACCTACAATGAGTTCACACAAGAGCTCATCCAATGATTTGATTGAAAAACATTGACACGACTTCTGCTCAAGGCAAGACAGTTCACATTGACATCCAACCCATCTTAAATAAACATAAGAAAATGTTTGATGATATTCCTCCTAGACTACCCCCAAAAAGAGGATTTGAACACACCATTGAATTGGAAAGGATAAAAACCCCGATCAACACACTTTACAGGCACCCTCAAAGATTCAAAGAGGAAATTGAGAAAACCATCAAGGAAATACTTGAGATGGGTCACATTCAAGCAAGTTCCAACCCTATTGCCTCTTCAATAGTGTTAGTAAAGAAAAAAGATGACAATATGAGAACGTGAATAGACTATAGGGCCTTGCACATAAAGACAATTAAAAATCGCTACCGCATTACAAGAATTGGTGAGCTAGTTAATGAACTCCATAGAACAAAATACTTCTCCAAAATTGATCTATGATCCAGATATCACCAAATAAGAATGTGCAAAGAAGATGTTCCAAAGACAACTTTTAGGTATCACTATGGGCAATATGAATTATTGGTCCTACCTTTTGGCCTAACCAATGCTTCTGCAACATTTCAAACATGTATGAACCGTATATTTAGGAAACAACTAAGGAGGTTCCTACTGATTTTTTTCGACGACACACTTATTTGCAACAAGACATGAGAAGAACATCTTAAACATATTTAGGAAGTTCTAAGCATTTTGGAACAAGAATCACCGTATGTCAAAGCTTCTGAATGTGAGTCTCGGCTAGAACAGATCCTTTACCTTGGTCATAAAATCAATGTGCAAGGAGTAAGCATGGATGAAGAGAAAATCAAAGCCATTAGGGAATGACGATAGAACCGTAACACATCTACAGGGCTTCATAGGATTATGTAGTTACTACAAAAGATTCATAAAGGATATTTCTAAACTTGCCACTCCACTCATAGACCTAACAAAAAGGAGGCCTTTGTGCGGAATGAAGAGACTCAATGAGATTTCAAAAAACTAGAAGCAATAATGAGCTCATGCCCTGTACTAACCATTCTCAATTTTATGTTACCATTTGAATTACAATGTGAGGCTTCTGGGGAAGACATTGGAGTAGTACTTGTGCAAGACAAGCATCTTATTACATTTGAAAGTCGCAAACTCACGTAAGCCGAGAGACACTTTTTCACCTATGATAAAGAAATGTTAGCCATCATGCACCACTTGACCAAGTTCAAATGATATTTGGTTTGTAGAAAATTAGATGTAAAAACTAATAGTAGTAGCTTAAGATTCTTTATGAATCAAAGGGACCTAGATGAGAAGAAACAAAAATGGGTAAGCATTGCATTGAATGACTTTGACATTGAATGCGCGAAAGGGAAAAACAACATTGCAGGAGATGCTCTATTGTGATAACTCCATTTGAATTCCACACTGAGCATTATCATGGATTGAAATAATGACATCTTTGTTGAATATGATAACGACCCATTAGCTAATAATATCCTAGAAGGAAATATGCCAAATGAAGTATACAAAGTAGTAGAAGAGATGATCCTATGCAAGAATATGGTATTCTTGGTGCCCAATTCCAAAATACTCTTGGAAGTGACTTAAAAAAGATGTCCTTAAATACGTACAAGAATGTATGAGTTATCAAAGAAATAAAACCAAACAAAACCATCTAGTCGGGCTCCTACAACCTTAACCCATTCCAAAACAAAAATGGGAAATTATCTCTATGTACTTCATAATCGGACAATCCAAGGTTCAAGTTCAGTTTTTTTTATATATGTGGTGGTGGATTGCCTCAACAAGTACACACACTCCATGGCAACATCTATTGATTACCTAGCTCTGCAAATAGCTGAGGCCATTTTCAAGGAAATTTTTCGACTACGTGACCTTACAAGTAACAATATAAGTGATAGAGATAGCTGGATCTTGAGCATATTTTTGTAAGAACTCTTCCATTTAGCAAGGACCAAACTTATACCAAGGACAACCTACCTTCCCCAAACAGATGGATAAACAAAGATTGTTAACAAATGGGTAGAGCGATACTTGATGAATTATGTAACATTCCAACAAAATGTGTGGCTAAAATGGTTGCACCTTCGAGAGTATTGTTACAGTACCACCCACCACATGTCAATTGGGATGAGTGCATTCAAGGCTAATTATGGTTATCGAGCAACCTCTCTTGGAAGTTTGGTCCTAGAAGAAAGTCGAGAACCAGGGGCCAAAGAATTTGTGCATAAAGTAAGGACATCATGAATACACTTGAGGACAATTTGCATCATGCACAAAATCAACAAGAGATCTATGCTGAACAAAACCGAATTGAAAGAATCTTCAAAGTTGGAGATTAGGTCTTCCTATGACTACAACCATATAAGCAATCTTTAATTAAGACTAGCGGAGCGAAGAAGCTCAAACCCCAATTTTATGGACCATACAAAATCTTGAGAAAGATAAGAGAAGTAGCCTAGGAATTGGAATTGTTAGAGAACAACAGAATCCACAATGTATTTCATGTATCCCAACACAAATAGTAAAGTAGGTGAATACAAAGGGGTATTTGGCTTATTGATTACTGATGGATTATATGCATACATCGCCTTGTTATTGATGAGGGAAGAGTGGAATAAAGGAAGAGATTTATGAAGTCTCATAATAGTATGAGTGGAGGTAACACCAGTTGGATTATAGGATGAAATTCAGATATGTACAAGTGGTAAGCTACACATAATTAACTGCATTCTTGGTGTTTTGAAATGATTGTAAATAAATTAGGTAAGATTCAACTTTTAAATGTAAATCTATTTTTTTGGTAGGTATATAGTTTAATTTATTTATTTATGATAATAAAAGTTTAACATGAAATTGAAATTCAAAGTTTGTATTTGTCAAAAACCTGCAACAACCTAGTATCCCACGTCTGCGTCTACCCACATTTTCCATTTCATTGTTTTTCCATCAACAACCCTATAAATACCCCCCAAAAAACCATACTGTGACTTGGTACCCCTATACAAAATGGGGTTTTCATACATTCTTCAGTACATAGCCTATAGAAAAAATGACACAAAAAACATAGATGGATCTACATTGAAGGATTCGAGGGACTTGGATCATTTGGGACCGCTCTCCTTGTTCTGCTTGGTCCTGCCACAGCCTGTCCCCGACGTTGATGTTGCACCCCTGGTACTTCATCTCAGCCCCCACCATGCCTATCAATTCCCCTTCGCCGGTTTCTCGGTCCATTCCTTCAATTTTGTCTTCCTCGTTGCTCTTCCATTCCACTACCTCTTCGTAATCTCCAATAAGCTGCAACTTGATGTATCAGACAAGTTCTATCGAAATTCTCCTTGTCTAGGCCAGAGTTGATGATACGCTCCTAGTCCTCGATGTATTAGCACATGACCTTCCACATGTTCCTTGCTTCCGTTTTTCTTTCATCTCAGTTTTCCGCCACATGGTAGAAGAGAAACATATGGAGATGTACGGGGTACCCTGAGACCTGAATCCATATCCAATTCTGTGTACGGAACCCAATCTCCGACTCTGCCATTTGAAGGAAAGTTTTGAGGCTATTCCTCCACTCCTCTCGCACACACCTCACCATGACCCTACCCACCATGTCCACATTGCTGAATTTCAGGCCCCATGCGCAGAAGAGGGAGGAGGTATTGGTGTTACTCCTCGATTTATACTCAGCCAAGAGGAAATCAATCCCCAACAACTCGCACACCATTGTGATAAAGAAGGGGTCATCGATGGTAAGCACATTTCTTAGCCTCTCGTCTGTGATTTCACCCCAAAATGCCATTTTTTTCTTCGTAGCACCTAGATTGAAGCTCACCTCCATTGCATACCATGCTTTGTGAATTACCACCGAATTTAATACAAAATGAAGGCCATCGAAATCTTTTTGAAGACGGTAGATGCTCAGGTGATGTGAGCATTTTTTCCATGTCCTTTCAAACATCTTAAATTCCCAACCACCTCAGAATTTAATTTGCGTCTCATCGAAAACATACCTCACTTCAATTCCTTCAGATGATGTTAGCTATACAAATCATTTTGTGTCATTCGAGTCACATCAAAATGTCCGGCTGCCCACCTCAGCGTCCTTCCACTTGTTGAGTTGGCAATTGTGATGCCATTTTGGAAAGTGTATCCGCCACCGTGTTTCCTTCTTAGGAGATGTTGGAAATTTGAAATTGACGAAATCCACCAACTTTTTCCGAATAATGGATATCATTTTGTCTTTTATCCAAACATGTGATTTACTCACAATGATCACATTCACTATTATTTAGGATTCACCTTCCAAATGAAGCTGCTCCACATGCATCTGCTTCGCCATTTCAACAACCAATAAAGCGGCCTGTGCTTCCACTTAATTATTGGTTCCATTGTCCAATTTTTTAGATTCAGTTGCAAGTACATGCCCTGAATTATCCCTTGCAACACAACCAACACATGATGGACCAGGGTTTCCCTTGGATGCCCCATCGAAATTAACTTTGACCCATCCTTTCGATGGGGCCTCCCATACTACATCTTGTCGTCTTTGCCTGATGGGATTAGCCCGATAATGCCCATTAACAGGCCCGCTTAAATGTAAATCTTACTCCTTATGATGATGTTCTTGAAATTCAATAGTTGGATAAATGTTATTGACTAGCTTATAGAAAAAATCATGGTTATGTTAGTGAATATACAAATGCGGTAACTAATATGCAGGATATAGTGCCAATGGGAGGCAAGGTAGTTCACCAAAACGTTGTAATTGCTTGATTTGTTGAAGTGCTAGTAGAGATGTGATGTGTTAAAAATATGTTAAAGTATTGTGTTTATTTACACTTTTATATTTTGAAGTTAAGATAATTAGTTTTGATATTCCTTTAACATGGAAACTTTTTATGTTCGGTAGGGGGATGCTTGGTTTGTTGATTTTGGTGCTTGTTTTAATCGAGTTAAAAATGCTTTAAAACAAATATTTTTATTATAATTATATGGCTTTAACGACCCTAAGGGTTAGACATGTTGTGGAATCTTTAATGTTGGGTTTTTATTGAGTTTTGCACACTTTTAATGGTCATTTTAGTTAATGATAAACTTTGAGGGTTGGTAGGAATAATGATGTGTCCTCCCATTCCATCCACCAAGGTTTGTTCAAGAGTTGGTTGGAATGGATAACTCTTTCATGACTACTCCCTTTCGAGGGGCATGCAGGGTCTCTTTGAAGAGAGAATCTCCCAACCTTTATGACTCACCAAACAGATAATATTTGTTGTAAGATGAAAGGTGAAGTTGAGAAGTGCCATCTTCACACTAGTAAAAACCAAGTAGTAATTTTTCTATTTTATCCTTTTGTGGATAGAGAGAAGGGGGTTTTCTTTTCTTGCAATTTATTTTAATGATTTTGCTTTGCAAGATTTTCATTTGAGTAGGATCTATTCCTTACTATGGGATAATGTGATAAAGGTTCCTTTGGAGAAGACATGAAGATTATATCAACATTTCGAAGGGGATGCAAAGAAAAGGAAGCAAGGAATCGTTCACGTGGAAGAGGAAGATAGCTCAACTCTACTATGATCCTTTTGAAAGGTTAGTTTCTTCTGTTCTTTTCTATTTGAGAAAGTTATGTGTAAGTTTTTAATTGGAAAAAATTATTTGTGATCAAAATCTTTGAAGGCAGTTTTGAAACCCTTGTGTTTTTATATTGAGCCATGAGAATAAATTATTTTGTTACATTCAAATGTTTTGAGTTTTTTAAATGTCATGGTAATTATTTTACAAACTTAGGATTGTACACTTATGAATTGAGGAGGTTTGGATGAGTCTCCTTGCTCATGGAACAATAGAGCTTAAAAATGGCTTGGTGATGCCATATTGGATGGGTGGTGAGCTTGTGTCTTGCATTGGCATGTTATTGTTCTTGAAGATGGTTCAAGTATCATATACTTGCAGATCTATGAAACTAAAAACCTCATTAAGTAATGATGTTAGATGGAGATTATATTATTCCTTGTTCTCAATTCATGAAAGAAAAGTAATTATTTCTAGCAAAGTAAGTTTCCCTAGAATTTATTGAAGGAAGAAATCAAATTTATATTAGTTTGTCTTGAACTTAAAAAGAATATATATATATATATATATATATATATATATATATATATCACAATGAGAATTTCATAGCTAACATATTTGAGTTTTACATGTTCTCTCAAAGATGTTGAGTACGTATATTATCTTTTAAGTGTCTGAATAAATGTATTAGGGAATTTTTATCACTTTAGTTATATTTTGTTTGTTGTCGTAATAATTAAGGTAGTTATTCCACATCATTGTGTTGGTAGATTTGCATATGTAGAAAGAAATAATAATCTTCCTTTTATTATTTCATATATAACATATTTTTAACTAAAAGAGGGGTAAATAATTATTCAAACCCAAGAGCGATACAAACAAAGTGCCCAACAAGGAGAGCACTAGAGAGCCCTATCACTATCCACTAAATGATCCAACATTTGAGCCATATCAGGAGGCAGTTGCCCCTTATCCTCTATATTCCAGCCCTGAATTTGATTTGAAGTCCACTTGGCCAAACAATCAGCAACACCATTCCACTCCCTAGGAATGTGGGTTAAAGTAATGAAGTCCAGGGAGTCGCCCAACTGGAGAATCTATCTAATAGCTAAAGGTAATTGCCAACTACCATCCCCATGTTCCTGACTAGTCAACAAATGCACCACCACCTGAGAATCAGAATCATAAATAATTCCGTGATAACCAAGAGCCAAACAACACTAGACAACATACAAAATGGCAAGAGCCTCCATAAGGTTATTAGTATGAAAGCCCTTGTAGACAGAAAAAATAAACTTAACATCACCAGAGTTGTCCCACCCAATTCCCCCAATGCTAGCATGCCCCAGATTCCCCGAGATGATCCATCAACGTTAATTTTTAAAACTTCGAGAGGTGGGGGAGTCCAACGATGCTCCTGATTGACTCGTCGTAAAGGATGTTTGCCTTTACTACTGCTACCTTGGCCACAGAACACCGAAGCCCACCCTTGAAGAGGAAAATTAAGGTGAGAGAAATTATCAACATCACTAGGATCCACACCTCCAATTAGATCACATTTAGCCACAACAATCTTATGAAGAGAATGCATAATTTTTCACCACAAGTGTATAGCGTCCATCCTAACATCCTGGCAAATCCTCTGATTCCTTTCCAGCCAAACATGCCAAATGATAAAAGGACCAGGAGCACAATCAATCTGAAGAAAATGAGTTTTAGCATGGGACTTACCCCAATGTTCCCAAAACTCGGACAAAGAAGAGGTTGGTTAGCAAGTCTGGCCCCACACACCCCACCAAAAGTGCCAAATTTCCTTCACAAAGAAGCATTGAAAGAAAAGATGAGAAACTGACTCCTCACTATTGTAACACAAATTGAGGGGTCCGGAAAGCCCTATTTGCAGAGATTATCCCAAGTAAGACAACAGTTGTGAACCACAAGCCACAAGAAAAAATGCACTTGGGCCAGGAAAATTTATTCCAATCCTATTTCCACCAAGGCACGTCAATACCTCCAAACAAATGTCTATTAAGCTCCAAGTAATCTGTAGAAATAGAGTATTTGCAAGACGACTCGCTGCCCCAAGCCAAGATATCTAGACCCCCCAAGCAGTTGCACACCCTAGAAGCCAGAATTTGAGTCAACTCATTTCAATCCCTCTGAACCACCCAATGATCAATTAGAAGAATTCTTCTATTTGTAACCAACAAATGAACCAAAATCCTGAAAAGTCTTATAGTGCATAACCTTATCTCACCTAGTTATAAAACGATCAGAGAGGGTCTGCAAATGCAAATACCTAGAAAGAAGAGCGAGATTAACATGCGAAGAATCTATCCAAAAGAGAGCCTCAGAGCCCTTGATGCAAATCCAAAAGAGGGCCCTCTTATCTAACTGAGTGCTAGTCTTCACAGTGTTCCAAACCATCGAGCCCCTGTGCTCCAAATGATACTGGGAGACATCAAAATAGAAAACTCCTAGTAAATACTTATGTGTGATAATATAGGCCGAAAGATGATTCTGATTGGTGCACCAACGCCAATATAACTTAGCCGCTAGAGGTTGACCACTCAAAATAGCAGATTGAAGGCCAAGACCCCTCTTGCTTAGGCGGAAAGCAAGTTCCCACTTAATTAGGCTCCATTTGGAATTCTACAATTCCTTTAAAAATACACAGGAGCAGCCTAGATCAAGCTTTTATAAATAGGAAGGGCTTGAATCACTTATTGAAGAAGGGTCACCTGTAAAACAGTAGAAAGCCACATATGAGTCCAATCATTAACCTTCTGATGCAACTTATCTAACAGTTCTTGCTAGGAAAAGCCTAGGTTGTCTGCCAAAAACATTAGGAATGCCAAGATAAAGCAGGGGAAGAGACCCAATTTGAAATTGCAGGATGTTAGCAATCCTCTTCTAGATAGACCCTAGAGGATTAAAAAAATTGATTGAGGATTTACGCGCATTGACCTTCTGACCTGAAGGAACCAAATTAATATCCAACCTTCGCCTGAAGGATTCAACTTCACGTAGTCTCACAATCCCCATAAGAGCAATATCATCCACTAATTGGAGACGAGTAAGCCTAGGCAACCCATTACCACAACTCCAACCGTAAATCTGGTCATGAGAAACCTGAGACTTAATACCTCTGCCAAGACCCTCAATCATCAGAATTAACAAATAGGGAGAAAGAGGATCCCCTTGGCAAAGACCCCAAGAGGCTCCAAATAACTCAAAAAGTTCCCCATTTAGAATAACTGAGAAGGAAAAAGATGTGTCACAACTCATATTCCAACTAACCCACTCTGTGTGAAGCCAAAGGCAATGCAAATTTTCTACAGAAAGTTCCACTTAACTCTATCATAAGCTTTATCCATATCGAGTTTGATGAACATAGATCTCTCCTTAGAAGTTTTCGAATAATGAATGGCTTTAGAAGCAACTACAACCCCATTTAGAATTTGTCTTCCAACAACAAAACACCCTTGCTCCTCCAAGATCATCGTAGGTAGCCAAGGTTTAAGCCTCTAAGCAATCATCTTCATAATGATTTTATAGACCATATTACATAGAGGAATAGGGCGAAAAAATCTAGCTGATTAACACCCTCCCTTTTAGGAATAAGGACAAGAGAAGTAGAATTGAGGGCCCGAAGCATTTGTTTACTGACATAAGATTCACAAACCATCTCTAAAATTCAAATTAACAATATCGTAAAATTCTTGAAAGAATTCCACTAGAAACCCATTGGGGCCTGGAGCTTTACCCTTACGCATCCCAAAAACAAACCCCTTCGATTTAGACATAGATATTGGATGCATAAGAGAATCATTCATCACTTTAGTAACCAAAGGGGGAATACAAGCAAGGATCGTATTCTCCTCATCCTCGGTAGGAGGTAAATCATAGGAAGAGAGCAGATTAATGTCGGGTAGCTTCACGAGACATAACATGCAAAGAAGACAACTGGATTTCATCTGAATTATTCAAACTGGACATATAACTCCTATTCCGACAAGCTTGCACAAAATCATGAAAAAAATAGTGTTCCTGTGTTCTTCCTGAAGTCAGTCAATCTTGGCCTTCTGCTTCATAAAAATCTCCTCCCTAAGTTCCCATTCATCCAGTTCTCTAACAACACGAGACTCCTCTTTGCCCAAATCCTTTGAAAAGCCAAGATCCTGAATTTGACGTGTGACAATAACCTATGCATCCTGAGCTTGCCTCTTCATATCGTAAAAGTCGCCAAAGAAAGACCTATTCCATTTATTGAGATGCCATTTAACACAAGGTAATTTCTTAACAAAAGAATACATAGCAGTACCGTAGGTCAGGCCACCATCTCTCCTCCACTAAGCCATTACATCATGGAGGGAAGAGTCATGAAGCCACATCAACTGAAACTTAAAGGGAGGATTCTTAGGAAGTGTAACTGAAGTAGCTAAAAATTTAATAGGCTAATGATTTGAACCTCTCCAATCAAGAATTTCATAAGTGGAACTCATTCTACATCCAACCTAAAAACTGGAAACTAGAAATCTATCTAATCGTTCTGAGATAACATCTTCTCGTCCCCTTCTGTTGTTCCAAATAAAAATCAAGTTAGCCGGTTTCATATCAATTAAATGCAAGATGTCCACCTTTTCTCGGAAAAACTTAAAGAAAGGACCCAAACGAGCTATGCCACCTCTTTCCTCCTCGAACCTTAATAGTGAATTAAATTATCCACCAAAACCCAGGGAAGGTGTTGATAATTATAGCGTCGATTAGATAAAATGTCGACTTCACTATAATAGACTAATAATGATATATATATATATATATATATATATATATATATATATATATATATATTATT
>MU227577.1:1251250-1262225 GCA_018584345.1 Thuja plicata | reverse complement strand
AAATCAATAAGTGTTGTATTCAGACAGCAGCATATCCAAATAATATATTTCTTTATTCAACAATTCAAATAAAAGATTACCAGTTGGCATACATTCTGAATTACTTCTTAATAACATTAAAAATTCATAGAATACTTCTGGTATAAATATATAGTTCTAAAATTGTTAATTAGAACACTAAGTTTTGATTGATTTAACAGAAGGAAAGGAGCTCATGGTCTAACCGGCCGAATATGAGACCAAAGCCTCGCTTTGCCAGGAAAGCCAACTGAATCTGAGACCAAAGCCTGAATATGAGACCATAGAGAGAGTAGAGGGGCTAGAAATCTACCATAGAGGAATAATATTTCTCAGGTCCCGAAAGAGAGCTAGACCTCTAGAGCTCCCCAAAGAACCAATACACTAGCACTGCCCATTGCGCCAAATACTAGTAGCATAAAGAAACATAGAATCAACTAAAAGCTCAGTCTCCTGAATATAGAAGATTGTCGGAGAATGAACTGTCACCAACTCATGAATAACCTTTTATCTAGGGATGCTATTCAACCCCCTAACATTCCATGAGAGAATAATCATTGAGAAGAGTGGGAAAAGTGAGCCTCAATGGGCTTGACAGATGCAAAATCCACAAGCAACTGCCCAACTACCTTAATCTTCTCCTGATTCTTTTTGTGGCCAACTTTCAAGGAAGTATCAAAAGAGACTTTCTTGAAAGGTCTTTGTTGCAAGCCCAAAGTTGGAGAAGACCACTTACCTTTTCCAAATGCTTGCACCTCCTTAGCCAAATCTGCCAAAACAATATCATCTTGCAAATACGCAGGTTCCTTTGAGGTCCCTAAGTCAGGATTCGAAGGGGACATACTCAAGATAGTAGCCCCCTGCTACATAAATCCCAAATCCATACTGGTCACACCATAAGAGACATCAATAGGAATCCTTTCCTCTAGGGCCATAATACCCAACACCTCAAACTTGTTAAAATCCTCATCAACCTTCCTATCCATGTAGGGCCTCTTTTATCCTCGAGCCTTCGCCCGAGATCTTAAAGTTAGAAAACTATCCTTGTTAGGACCATCTGCTTGCATTGGGGCTTTCCCTTTGTTTTCTCTATCCGCCTTTTGAGCAGGGGAGGAAGAGCCAACAAGATCGCTATGAAAACAAATTTCTGGATGAGTTTGATGCCATTTGCTCATCCGTTAATTTTGAATCACTAGCTCCTAAAACAAGAAGCCATGAGTTGCAACAAAAATAGGAGGCCTCCGTACAAATAAAGAAGCCATCAGAGCCAACCCTTGTTGGTAAGCAAGAGATCATGTCACCAAGATCATTACGAGGATGTCCCATCAGACATCTAGCTTAGATTTGCAAGTCGCCTTGGTCATGCTTACCTTTGAGCATGAAGATGAGTAGAAGGAGCTTGACCTTTCGCTATAGGAAGATACCATTTAAACATGGGTGAACTTTTTTGTTCTTAGTCTTGGTAAAGTATTCCAACATATTGGATGCTTGTCAAGTTTCCTTTCCTGGCTACTTATCCAGAAGCATGCAAAATATAATAAGCTAGTTAGGAAGGGCAACTATTACAACAATCCGATTAATGGCTTTGTTTAACATCATTTCAATGTAAATCTCTGTGCATATAGGTTAGGAGTTTTCTTGTTTTCCAAGAAGTGTTGTTGCACATGTTGCATTCTCCTTAAGGGAATGCATGCTTCAGTTTACAATTTTCCTCTAAGTGCATGCTTGCATATGTCTTTGTGTCTTCTCTCATTTTGAGGCAGGTATGTTTGTTGTGACTCCCTTGGCGGGACTGCGTGCCCAATGGATAAGGCATTGTGGTCTGCGAAACTAGAGGTTTTGAGGTCCTTTCTCAACAAGCTGAGATCCCCTGTGAGTCGCCAAAAATGTAGATGTTATCTGCCGCAACATTCACCCTGAGCTTTCTGATTGGAATAAAAAACACTACAGAAGAAACAAAACGAGCAAAATGATTATGCCCTTGCAAAGCTAGGATAACAACATGCCCATTTCATCCGGTTTCTTCCAAGCGCATGGCCATTTTCTTCAAGTACTTTACTCCCACGAAGCACTCGTAGTAGCAGGTGCCATGTGTCAACACCGCGAAACTTTTGAGATGAAGGGAGATTTTTTGCTAGAAATCCCGCTAGCGTGCCACATGTCTAGGCCACAGTTGAGTTGGTCAAAAGGTGGCAGGGTCCACCTTAGAGGCAAAATGTCATGTTTTGATCCAACAACGAATCTCGAGGCAAATTTGATTCATTGCGTGTGGATTTAGGAATTTATTCCCTCTTGATGGTGAGGAGGTTACAAAAGGCATTAGTGGTCTTGGTTCTTTTTTATGCTAGATTACAGATCAACACACAATTCACCCTACAATAGATATTAAAGAGTAGCTAACTCCAACTATTGAACACTTAAGTGAAAAGGACCAACTAACAAGGATCCGAATGATCCTCTTGTACTTTAGGTTCTGCTAGACCTAGGGGAGGACACCCTTCGATGCACAAAATAAAACCAATAACACATAGCTAACAACATCGACAAACAATAGATGGTCTCCTGAAACAATTCAATAACAACCCAATGCAATCCTAAATACCGCTTAAGCATTCAATCAACTTGCAACTTGGCTTAAACATGAGATAGAACTCTTTACAATACAATACTAAAGGAAAATATATTCTGATTTATATTTATTTTGAGAATCCCCATATCAACAAATAGATCAGTGCCTTTTCTAGGGCAATGGAGTCAAACACACCGCCATAAAAGGAAATATCTCAACAAAAAAAAACTTCCGCACGTGGACACAAAATGAGCTAATGCCTTACATTAGTTGTTCCCCTCATTAAATTAATTATGCTTCACAAATCCAACTCAATTACATAAAACCAGAGCCACTTGAACAATGAAATTTAACTCTCTCCTTGAGAGAGATCAGGAGAGAGAGATCAATGCACAAATGACACAATTGCAAGGAAATTGCAGAGATGAACAAACACATCCTTGATATATTCCATTCAAATGATCAAATGTACAAGAATTGGAGACAATTTCACAAAATACTGCAAAAATAACTCAAAAAGCTGAACATTGCTTTCAATACCCACTTCTAACAACCTGCATTCAAAACGCCATAAACTGGAAAACACACATAACGTTTTACAAAATGGAGAAAACCCATCTTGGAATCTTCAAATTTGTGGAGCTTTTGGTCACAAAAAAAAAACTGGAACCCCTTACCAAGTGAAGAAAACAAAAGATAAAGAAAGAGAAGAAACCCCCATTTTCTCCCGACTGACAACTGTCTCCTTTTCCAAACAAAATTTGCAACCTAGAAAATATCTTTTCTTCCAAATGAAAAATATTTGATCTGATTTCCTTGCATATTCTAGAAAATATTTGATTTGTTCCTTTGTTTTATCTGCACCTTGAAATCTGGAAAATGAGCCCTTTACATCCTTTGTGAAAGCACATTTCTCATGCTTGAAATAAACAATATCGGTCCTCTTTATAGATTTTACCCGTGCAAATATTAATTTAAATATAATGTTTATTATTCTTTACTTACCTTGCTCCAAACCGTGCCACGTGTCACACCATGATTGGTCTGACAAATCCATCTCATCTATTCATTGGGCATCCTCTGGGCCCATTTGCCACGTGTCACATTCTGGTTGGCCTACCAAATTACCACCTCACCCGAGCCTGCCTCTAGATTGCTCTATCTTCATCTCCACGTGGCACCATGTCGCGATCGCACGATTGCGGCTGCCGTTCAATCTCGCCTCAGGATTCACACACCATTTGAGGTCTTCTTCCACGTGTCATGTCCTGACTTGTCCACTTGCTCCTTCGTCAGCACTGAGTTGTCACCTTTGCAAGCTGTCACATCATCAAAATATGTTTCGCTGTCACTTGGGACTACCTTTATCTAAGTCACCAAAAGTCCTTTTCTTTTCGACGATTTACATGTTGGTGTTGGCATATAAAAACTTTGCAAACATCTATCCCACTACGCATGTGGGATAATGGTTACATAATCCTTTTCCAAAACTGTCGCTTGCGCTAGCAAGGGTTATGGAACTTAGCTTTGCGCTGGCCGATTGCACTTGCCGGAAAGGTTTAATAACTATCTTCAACAAATTCATTTGTGCAGATCCTCAAAATGTGTGAATCCTGCGATCAAAACTATGAGACCACATTTCATTTAGGCATTCCGCCCAAAACCATAGTTCATACATCTATTGCTGCGTCGGGATTGTTGTGTTGGGAAAAAAAACTCAATTGCTTGCAAATCTTGAATCAAATGTGTTTAGTTGTGATTGCAACAGAGAGACCCAACAAAACTGAGCCGACAAACTATCCTAAATATGTTAAAACAACAACGTTGTTGCTTTCAAGACGTTCGGAATTGGAAATACTCAACCACTCGAGAGAGGAATTTCCTTCATTCCCATTTCACAAGGGTAAGAGTGAATAGTGCTTGTCTACTCGAACACAGGGAGAGAGCGGGCGAAGTTTGTTGAACACGACATCACACCAACCATAGTCACTTGCATTTAAATTTTCTAAAGCCTTTTCACCAAATTCATATCATTGAATCCATTCGATCAAGACACTCCAATCGGCTATGACCGCATCCCATTATGCTTTGTTGCGTGTACACACTTCATCTGTTGAAACATCGCCATCATCTTCCAGACAAAGAAGATAACTATAAGAATTATGGAGTCTGGTTTTAAGAAGACCAATTACTGTTGCTGAAAGTTTGTAAAACCCCTTTATTAGGTTGTCCACGCTCCTGTCTGTGCGTCCCTATTTTGCATTCCCGGATGTCCATACCTCTGATTTCTAAACTTTTGTGCTTTCAGTTGCAATAAGAGTGCCTTCGCTTTTTATAGACATGGTGTTAGAACAACTGAGAGAGGGGGGTGGGGGGGTTTGAATCAGTGGCCTTAAAAATAATTCCAAAAATCCAACCAAAAACTTATTTCTCAAATATAATACCCTCTAGTTATCTTACAGTCCCCAATCATCAAGATGTATGCCATAAATAATTCTAACAAATATAAACTACTCGGTAAGATATACTGTTTATCTTTTTTAGACTTTACCGAGTAGCAGCAAATAAACTTAGAGTTAACCGACCAATCTAGTTTCAATAATGTGTAAAGCAAAATATCAATGCAATGAAACATATACACATTTGACACATAGATTTTTAACGTGGAAACCCAATATGGGAAAAACCACCTGGGACCAGTAACCCAAAATAATTTACTCTTCTAAAGTGAGCTCAGTGAAGAGCCAACCCTGTAAAGGTTACAATACACACTATTATGTGCGACCTTGTTAGAGGATTTAAAACTAATAGTTTGTCTTTTGACCTAACACTCACTATGCTGTCAACAAGAAAAACTTTTGATGCTCTTGAGTATCTCAATACAATAAGGACTTTTAAATCCCACTTGGTTAAGAGATTTGCTGAATCAATGATTAAATTGATATAGTAAATGATTTGTTCAAAATACAACTTTAACTTGCAAATATTCAGATCTATTGTTAGTTCTATAATACCTCGCTGATCAATATACATTTTAGTTCCTTTGCTTTCTTTCTTTGTTCTGCTCGGTGAATGCTCTGTCCTTTGTTGCTCGGTGTCCGCAGAATTCCTTGGCTCTGTTATTCAACCTGTATGATCATATCTGCATGGACACAAATTATACTTAGCATTCTTGTTGATAATGAATTCCTTGTCTCTTTATATAGACATGATTAGCCGCTCAATCTCCTTGTTTTTGTCGTAGATCACTTCTTGATCTGTAAAACTCGCCATGCTTTGTTTTATCCCGTAAAGATTTGCTTTAGTTTTATTCCGCAAATCTCTCCTTGATAACTGTGAATAAAACGTGCTTTAAACTTCTTTCCTTTCTTTAGTTTAATTGATCCTTGAAAATAAAGCAATCAATCAGTCAATCCCTAAATATAGCTCTGCTAGCTATGTAGTTTTGTTGTTCTTTAACTTTAGTTCTGATCGGTCATCAACTCCAGTTATGCTCAGTAACAACTTCAGTTATGCTTAGTAATTAGCTCTTGCTCGGTTACTGCGGTGCTCAGTATACACTGTGAATTGCTTAGTGTTCATTGTCACTTGGTGTATACAGACCTTTTAAGTTTTATCGACCACATAAACTTTGTCTCTTTGGATCTTCAAGGTTATGATAATATGTGTATGATCAATCAAACCATGTTAAGTCGACATCAATGACAATACAATACATTTAACTGATTTAATGTCTTGCATTCACTTTTGCAGCTCAGTGATCATCAACTTATCATCTTCAAACATTCAATCAGTTATAGTTCATCAATCTCTCCCTTTGGCATTGATGGCAACACAATATGAATTATGTAGTATATAAAACATTCCATAACATACCAAACTTATTGTTCTATAACCAATTCAAATATCTGAATTTCAGTAAGCTCTTCTAGCTTAGATTTGATTATGTTGTGTGCTCTCCCTTTCTTCATTCCCTTCAATGGATAGGTGTACCAGTTCTGTCTTCTGATTTTGTCACTCGATGTATGATCAATCAAACCATGTTAAGTTCTGTTTATGTGGTTTTACCGACCACATAAACTTTGTCTCTTTAGATCTTCAAGGTTATGATAATATGTGTATGATCAATCAAACCATGTTAAGTCGACATCAATGACAATACAATACATTTAACTGATTTAATGTCTTGCATTCACTTTTGCAGCTCGGTGATCATCAACTTATCATCTTCAAACATTCAATTAGTTATTGTCCATCAACCTCTCCCTTTGGCATTGATGGCAACACAATATGAAATATGCAGTATAAAACATTCCATAACATACCAAACTTATTGTTCTATAACCAATTCAAATATCTGAATCTCAGTAAGCTCTTCTAGCTCAGATATGATTCTGTTGTGTGCTCTCCCTTTCTTCATTCCCTTCAATGGATAGGTGTAGCAGTTTTGTCTTCTGATTTTGTCTCTCCCTTTCTTGTAGAATCTCTTCTCCCTTTTCTGTATAGATATGAAGTGTTAACTCTCTTCAATTCTCCCCCTTTGATGGATGGTTATTTCATTGAATCTTTATCTCCCTTTAGATGTTCTTTTCTTTGATGGATATTTCTTTCTCTCCCTCATCATTGGATATTTCATTGAATATTTCTTTCCCTTTGACAACAATGCCAAATAAAATATACAGCTCTGTAGTAGCCAACAATATCTCTGGTGTCTGGTTCAGATAAGTGTCTTTTGTGTACTGATATGTCATTGCAGTCCATATCTCAGCTTGCATCAACATGATTAATCTTTTGATAATGTGTAGGTTGATGCAACCTCCTAGTTAGCTTAGTGACCAGTAGTAGACAAGGGACGAACCCCTAGTCTATTCCTCAGGTACTCAAATGTATCTTTTGGCAATGGTTTTGTGAATATGTCTGCTAGTTGTTCTTTGGATTGTACATATTCCAGTATTATCTGTTTCTCTTGTACTTGTTCCCTTAAGTAATGATACTTAATAGATATGTGCTTTGTCTTAGCCTGCATCACAGGGTTCTTTGAAATGTTTATAGCACTAGTATTATCACAATAGATAATTACTGGGTCAAGGATTTCTTCATTCATACCTTTCAGCAATTGCTTGATCCATGCAATGTTAGAGCAACTTGTAGCAACAACTACATATTCTGCTTCTACAGTTGATTGAGATATGCACCCTTGCTTTTTACTTATCCATGTGACAAGTCTGTCACCCATAAAGGATGCTCCTCCTGTAGTGTTCTTTCTATCATCTATGTTTCTAGCCCAATCAACATCAGTGTAAACTTGTAGCTCAAATTTGTCTTCTTTATTGTATCACAAACCATAGTCTCCAGTATTCTTCAGATATCTCAAAATTCTTTTAACAACTGTCATGTGTGATTCCTTAGGATTACCAGAGAATCTTGCAACGATACCAACTGCATGTGCTATATCAGGTGGTGTGTACAACATACATTAGTTTGCCAATCATAGATCTATATAAGGTCTGATTTACCTCAGTTGTCTTGTCTTCCTTTGTCAATTTGCATCCGATTGCCATAGGTGTTCCAACTAGTTTGAAGTCCTCCATCTTGAATATCTTCATAATTTCTTTGATGTATTTGGATTGTGTGATGTAGATGCCTTCATCCTCTTGTAGAATCTGTAACCAAGAAAAAATTTAATCTCTCCAAACATTGACATTTCAAATTTTTTTCTCATTTCATCAGCAAATGACTTGCATAACATATCATTACCTCCAAATATGATATCAACAACAAATATTCCAGCAATCAAAGTTTTATCATCAGTATCTCCTTTCAAATACAGATTACTATTGTCACTTGTTCTAACAAATCCAATGCTAATGAGATAATAGTGAAGTCTTTCATATCATGCTCTCGGTGCTTTGTTTCAATCTATACAAGGCTTTATGTAGTTTACAAACCATGTTCCTCTTGTTAGGATCAACAAACCCTTCATGTTGTTCAATGTATACCTCATCTTCTAGTATTCCATTCAAAAATGCAGATTTAACATCCATTTGGTATACTTTGAATCCTTTAAAACCAGCATAAGCAAGTAAAATTCTTACTCCTAGTCTAGCAATAGATGCAAAGACTTCTCCATAGTCAATACCTTCTTCTTGTGCATACCCCTTGCATACCAGTTTTGCTTTGTTCCTTGTGACTTCTTCATTCTCATTAAATTTGTTTCTGAAAATCCATTTGGTGCCAATGACATTTTTGTCACTCGGTCTAGGTATTAATGTCCATGTTTTATTCTTCTCTATCTGTTCAATATCTTCATTCATTGCACTAACCCATTCTTGATTCTCAAATGGAGCATTAACAGATTTAGGTTCAAAATCACAAATCAAACATCTATTGTTAAGTGACTTACTTCTTGTTCTCATTCCTGCTCTTTTGGCCCCAATGATATGGTCCTGTAGATGGTGTCTTTTGACATATTTAGCAAGTACAGGTTCGGATCTATGTTCTTCATTTTGATCCTCATTGATCTTCATCGCTTGGTTCAACATTGTGAGCATTTTCCTGATTCTCGGTGTGTGTAGCCTGTTGCTCGATTGCATTGTTCTGTCGCTCGGGTAAGATGTCAGGGGCTTTTATGTAGACAAATCTGTTGTAATCTTCGGGTTCCTTTATGCTTTCCTCATCATTTTTCTCAGCAAATTCATCCACTTTAACATTTGCACTTTTAATGATTTTGTTAGAAGATTTGTTCAGACATTTATAAGCTTTTCTTTTAGTAGAATATCCTAGAAATATTCTTTCATCACTTTTAGAGTCAAGTTTCTCATTTCTATCATCTTTCAGTATATAACATGGACTTCCAAAAATTCTAAAGCAACTCACATTTGGTGTGTATCCATACTATAGCTCATAAGGTCTCTTATTTGTGTGTTTCTTCAATTGAATTCGATTCAGTGCATGACAACAATACTTACAACTTCTCTCCAGAATGTTTGTGAGATGCATTTTTCAATCATTAGTGTTCTGGCACAGTCAACAATTGATCTATTCCTTGTTTCAGCAATCACATTTTGCTGTGGTGTTTTCGGTGCAGAAACCTGTCTTGTAATCCCATGATCATTACAAAAGTTAGTGAATTCATCAGAAATAAATTCTCCTCCTCTATCTGATCTTAAACATTTCAGTTCTTTTCCACATTGTTTTTCAACTTTAGCTTTATACCATTTGAACATCTTAAATGCTTCAGATTTCTCTTTTAAGAACACGACAATCATCATCCTAGAATAGTCATCAACAGATAGAATAAAATATCTATCACCATAATAGCTCTTTGTTCTCATTGGTCCACATAAGTCAGTATGGACTAATTCCATAATAACATTAGATGTGTAGGTTTTCCTCTTGAAACTAGACTTTGTCATTTTTCCTATTTGACAGTTCTTGCACATAACATGGTCGGGCTTTGAAATACTTGATAAGCCTCTTACTTTTCTTTTCTTACTTATCTTAACCATGTTGTCAAAATTAACATGACATAACCTTTTATGCCACAACGAAACGTCTTCATTTCTAGCCAATAAACAAGTGGTCTCAATATCATCAAGATTGGATAGATTAGCTTTTGTTTGTTCACCAGTATCGATCAGCTTTCTTGTTCCATTATAGATCATTGCCATTTTGTTCTCAAATGAAACTCGGTGTCCTATGTTGTTCAACTGTGAAACACTCCATAAATTATAGTTAAGTCCTTTCACCCAATATGCATTTTCACATCTGATCAGTTTATTCAACATGATGGTACCTTTTCCTTCAACTGGGCAAGGTGAGTCATTACCCATCCTAACTGATCCACCATTATAATATTCAAAAGTTTCAAACTTTTCTTTATCTCTAGTCATGTGATGAGTACATCCACTATCAATAATCCAAACATCATTTTTGCTAACTTTAGATATGAGTGTTGTTTCTACATACCTTTCTTCTTTGTCTGAATAATCTTTCATAGCAACAAATACTACCTCAATATCTTCATCAGAATCAGTGTCAGAATTTTCAACTTTGTTCTCAGCCAGGTAAAAAGCCTTCTTGCCTTTGTCCATGTAATCTTGGTTATCTCTTCTGTCAGAGTGTCGGTTGCTTTTGTAGTCTTGGTCATCACTTCTATCATACTTCTTTTCATAAGATTTGTCATTGCTTCTTTCATCCTCTCTTGTTAGGGCATCTAGCAACAAAATGTCCAATTTCTTTGCAATTAAAACATACCAATAGTAATTTACCTTTATATCTTCCTTTACCTCTATGTAATCTCCTAGCCATTAGTGCTTCAAGTTCATCAAGTTCTTGTTCATCACTATCACTGTCACTATCATTTCTCATAGTGTGTTTGTTACTAGA
>MU227577.1:1223182-1243075 GCA_018584345.1 Thuja plicata | reverse complement strand
AGAGAAAACTTGGAGCAGAATCTGGAAAAAAGACCCCTGCAACTGCATAGTGCACTGAACCAGCTTTCCGATGATATCTCGTTTGCCAAAAACGGAGTCCGGATGAGCCAGATATGACTCCCGGAAGGCAAAAAAGACATCGGACTTCAATAGCAAAAAACGCTGTTGAAACGGCAGAACCCAAAACCCTAACCTCCTTCATCGGAAAGTTCTCGGAAAGAGCTTTCCGACGGCATATGGAAGTCGCAAAAATACCCCCGTATGCTCAAGATATCGCAAAAACAGACAGGGAGGGTCAAAAAAAGGCCTCAGAGAAAAATTTTAAGCCCCTAGGGCTGAAAAAGCTCCGGCCCCTGGGCGCATGGCGCGCAGGGGGCTGAACCCGGAGCACCTGGTCATCAATATGACCGGCCGCAACATATATAAGCCCGCGGGGGTTTTAAAAACGCCGCGCCGCCAGCGGAGGAGCGGAGGCCGGGCGGGGCGTCGCAGGCTGGGGCCGCGAAGTGCGGCGTTGAGGGGCTGCAGAACGGTGGCGGCGGGGGCCGCAGATGCCGGAGGCGGGTTGCAGAGACCGGCGGCGGCGGGGTTGCAAAGTCCGGTGGGGTTGCAGAAACCGGCGGCGGGAGGCGCCTGGGTGGCCGCTAGGCGGCGCCTTTTCAAAAGCAAAGGCTGTGCTGTAAATAAAACCAAAAACCATATAAAAACTTGGTTTTTTTTATTTTTTTGAAATTTTTGCCTCGGTTTTTGTGCCGTACAGCACAAAAATGAATTTTTTTTTGCCTCAAAGTCCAGTAGTCCAAAATGAACGAATTTTATGTCGTTTATGGGGTTTTGGGGTCCTCTGAGCTCAATGGCAATGTCCGTTTGAGCCCAAAGTGACCATAAGCAAAGCCTGCCCCTGAAACACAACAGAAAACACTGGAAAAACTCTGAAACCCTCTGTGACTGGAATGCTTCAGCGAAACTCGAACAGCGAACAACAGGAGAGCTCTGATACCATGTAGAAGTTGATAAATGCAACTTCACCCAAGATCACCTGCATGCAAGACTGCTACAAGAAGGAAGCAAGACAGAAGAGAAAAAAGCATGGCTATGGAGGCCAAAAAGCCAGAGACATCATGTGCTCAAGAAAACAATATATTAATGATATGTTTCTATGATTTACAATGTGATGTAAAAACTCTGTAAAGAAAACTAAGAGGTGAATCCTTATAAAAAGAATCACGAAACCCTAAAAGGGAAACCCTAAGGTTAGCTGAAGCAAACTAGAGTGAATAGGTAAGTTACTAATTAGATCATAATGATGTAATTTAGTAACCCGATAGACTATTACTCTAACAGATGTCAACTTAGTGTTTGTTGGTTGACAATGTGCCTGTTATGATGATGTATGTTCAAGAGGTTGAATCCAGAGCTGTGGTAAGAGCCGGTGTGTGCAATGGTATATGACTTGACTAAGTGATGTCTCTAGATGCTATTTCTATGACTGCACACGTTGATCTTATGAATGGTGTGAATTATGGTTGATTGAAGGTTGATAGGTCAAAATGAAGAACATGATGAGGCCATGAAGGAATGATTTGATGTTTATGTCAAATAGGCTTGGACTCAGATGTTGTAGTCATGATATGTTTGTCTTTACTATGTTATGGGGTTGCTATTGCGACTGCATCATGACTTGATGACCGAAAGACAAAGGTTCAAGTGACAGAAGGTTGTTCAGTAAAAAGTTAAAACAAGTTCTTTGAACAGTTAGTTAGATCCTTGGTCGGTGATGATGCAGCGTGATGTAGTAAGTGATTATGTGTTCCAGGGATTGTGGTGATGTTGAAGATTGACGAGGATTGACAAGTTGGCATTTTCTATGATCATTATGATCAGATTTCTTGGAGGTTGTGCAAGCTCATTGAAAAGTATGTTGTGGTTTGACTTTTCTTTGTCAACTGGATGTGTGATGGATTTGAATGCGGGCCTGAGTTTGTTAGAGAGTGTTCTAGATTTGTAACACGTTTTAGGGTTGGTTCATTGAGTAGGAAAGATTGTAAAACTTTTTGTAAGGCGGTTAATTGCCCTAATGAACTCGTAATGTATAAATATGTAAAATGATGAAAAGTACAAGTGTAGATCGTGGATGCAAGGTGTCATCGAGAGAAGAGAGAAGAGAGAAGATTGTCTGTAGGTGAAGCATAGATTGACCTTGAACTGGATTTGTACTAGTAGAGTCTGCTACTTTCTAAGATAATTTACTTGCTGATTCCTAATGGCTTCATCAAACTAAATCCCTTAACTGGGTAGATCCTAGCAGGTCTGAATTGCAAATCCTTTCACTAGGTGACTCTTTAATTAGGGTTTCTAAATCTTTTAATCATGTTACTCCTAACAAGGTAAAGCTCCTAATAGGGCTAGAGTCAAATCCCTTGACCGGGTGATTCCTAACAGGATCTTGCTCGTAACTAGACATTTGTAAGCTTTTAATAGGGCTAAAGTCTTAACCGGGTGTGCTCCAGAAGAGTGTGCATTTTAGTGGGTGCCATCCCCACACGTGTTTTTTCCCAATTGGGTTTCCACGAGAAAAACTTTGGTGTTATTGTGTTGCATGGTTGTGGATGTTTATCTTTATTGTTTAGTTTTTCATGCAATGGATGTTAATGGATGCAAGTTGTTGAATGGTAGATGACATGTTTGATTTGGTAGATTGCTGATTCACCCCCCCTCTCAGCAATCTTGGATCTCTTAATACTAACACATATTGGTACAATGGTTGTTGTTTCTTCTTGAATATATAATCATCTACTTGGAACTCTTCTTGTTTTCCTTTACCAAATTTGTTCTCCAATTTTCTCTTCATTTGTGGATCTTTCTCCATCGTATAACAACCCCCTCCTCCAAAAAAAAATCTTTCTTGTCTTTTCTCTTGTGGGTTTTAGCTCATGAAAAACCGTCCACCTCCACCATGTTCTACTCTTATCTTCCAACGTTCATGAGAATCAACTCACCATAACTTGTCCTCTTCCACCAAGAATCTTCTTATTTTATACCCACCATTACACCTTCATAAATATCTATATCAATATTATGGAAATTAAATATTTCCATTACCTCTTCTTCCTCACACTCTTCTACTCCTATAACCAGTTGAGATTAGAAAAATTCAACACTTTTATGCTCCTTAGTAATACTTGATCTTTACCACACACTTTCTCGCCAACTACTTCTTTCATCTTTTCCACATGTAGCTCAACATAAACATTATTTTTACAAAATTCTAAAAATAAGACTTTACCTCTATGATCTCTTTCTTCTCATCTATTGCCTTTTGCATATGTAATTGTCTTATCCTCTATTCTTATGCCTTCAAAATGACATCTCAACTACCACACCAAGTCCGTATTAAACTTCTCCAACCCAAAGAGTCTTACTATTCTTCTCATATTCTCTTTCAACATAAGATTCTCCTCATCCTCATCAACTCTCTTATCAAACACACTACCTTGAAAGTGCATCCTTGTATGCTCTTATGGACTTAGCTAGGTCACATCTAACAATACCTCTATGTTTTCTTCTCTTATTTTTTATCTGCATATTATCCATGTCCTCCAAAGGACCTACTAGTGTTGCAATCATATTTTATTCCTCTTAATGTCACTTGCAAAGTGACTACTTTTGTGTTTTTCACTTTCCTCTTTCATTAGGATCTCTTTTTTCATTGTCTGTTTAAATTCTTCATGATTGATTTCCTCCAATATGTTTAGTTTGAAATGAATATCCATCATTATATCAAGGAGTTTGAATGTTAAATACTACACAATTGCACAATCAACTAGCCTCATCAAGAAAATCTTTATTTAATTTTTAAAAGAATCTTTATTCTCTTTTGTAGTCTCACCCTTCAATTTCTAAGGTGTTAACCCTC
Source organism: Thuja plicata (assembly GCA_018584345.1). Classification (NCBI taxonomy): domain Eukaryota; kingdom Viridiplantae; phylum Streptophyta; class Pinopsida; order Cupressales; family Cupressaceae; genus Thuja; species Thuja plicata. The sequence continues at coordinate 1,239,159 of MU227577.1, read as the reverse complement.
TGTAGTCGCACAACTCTACAAGTGGAATAAAATCTCCAACTCAACCGCAATGACTTTTAATGGCTTTGATGTCCTCAACCATCTACAATTGAAGGACTTTTCATAGTTGAAATAACCCTTAAGAGACTTTGCAACACCTCTCACCGCTTTGAACCCTCACACCAGGGTGATCACACAAAAGTTTGTCCCACTTTTCCCCACAAAGAAAATGCACGTGGATGAAATCACCAAACACTAAGCGCCTTCACATGAATAGGGGTATTCACACGAACAACCCATTGTACTTTGTGCAAACCCAATGACGTAGCCCAGTTCACATGAAGTACCATATTCATGCAAACTTGGTAATGTTCGTGGGTTTGCACGAATGGGGTCTTCGCGCAAAGTACCTATTCACCAGATTTTTAATATAAATTTTTGACATGACAGTTAACCCATTATTTTGTACTATTTATTTGGTGACTATAACAGTTGGAGCGAACGCCCTACTTGGAGGAGGTGGTTGGAGGTGACATTCAAGCTATTTCGATGTGGAGGACGACATTCATTGATACCAGGTGCACTAATTTGTTCCCTTTTTGTTTATTTATGTTTGTAAATTATATGTTTTTAAATTATTTTTAATTAGTTATTAGAATATAATCTGATGCAAGTATTGTTAGACTAATCATTAGTTTTCTTATTAATTAAATCATGTTGATTTAATTAGTTAAGTTATTACTCTTTAGTGCTTAAGCTTTCTTTTAGGTGCATTAATAATTAATTCTTTTAATAATTATTAATGTGCAACCTAGCTTTTTTAGGCTTTAGGGTTTTGTTCACCTTTATAGGTTGAACCTTGTAATTCTTTTTTCATTAATTCAGATTATAATTTCGCTCTCACATTTTGAGCAACTTATGAGTTCTTCTTTTTCCTCTTTATGCTTCTCTCCTGTAACATGTTTCTTGCATGCAGGTATTCTTGGCATTCTGTAGATTTGTATTTCTCAAATCCTACATGGTATCAGAGCCACACTGTTGCTGCTTGGTCTGGGGTTTGTGACGCTGTGATTCGAGAGAAAAAACCATAATTTTTTTGGGGTTTCTTGTTCATTCTGGAAGAGACGCTTTTTTCTAGAGTACTTTGAGCTAAAACGGACACCACCATCGCGCTCAGAAGGCCCAGGAGAGTTAATTTTCATATAAATTTCGCCATTTTTGGCCACAGTAGCCTCTGGGAAAATTTTTCTCTGTCTCAAGCCATACGACTCAAATTTCGAGGTGAAAAAAAAATTTAAAAAAATCAATTTTTATTGATTTTTGCATTAAAAAATAATGCATGCAGTGTTAAAAATCAACACAACAGTGTTAATGGGCGCCGCCGTCAGTTAACCGCTAGTGGTTAACCTCTAGCGGTTAGCCTAACCGCCAGGGTTAACTCTCAAACCCTTTTGGAGTTGTTTTGGTATTTTGCTCATATCTTGAGCATACGACATTGGATTTTCGACTTCCTTATATCGTCGGAAAGCTCTTTCCGAGCTCTATCTCCTTATGCAGGTTTGATTTTCTGGTTTTTCAGTTTTGATGTCTGTTTTTCCAGTCAAAGTCAGAACTTGTGTTTTTCACTCTCGGGGGCATATCTTTTGCGTCCGAACTCCATTTTGTAGAAACGAATAGGCGTTGGAAAGGTGTTGTAGTGATCTTTCTATATTTACTGTTTATTTCATCAGAAAATTTACCAAGTAAATTTCATTCAGCTTTGTGTGTTTTTACACTTTGCTCAATTACTTGGACATTCTGGCATCTACATGGGTTCTGTTTGCATGGGATGGGTTATATTAATTTGATCTAAATGCAGTAAGGTCAGATTTCTTTGTTTGTTTCATTTGAAGAGTTATCATGGGTTTTTCTACTCACCCTTCAGTTGTTATTCTAGAACGGGCTAATTATGAGTCATGGGCAAAGGGTATACTTAACATTGTAGGTGGCTTAATATTTTGCCTTATTTGTATGATCTCATACCCAAACCAGCCACTTCAGAGGGAAACCTAGCATGGGATATTATTCGAGATCACATAGTAGGACTTATAGTGTCTAGTGTTGATCATGACACTGTGTTGGCTATATCGGGCATTGATTGTCTTCACCCACTTTGGACATGTCTTTGGGAGATCTATGGTGACCCTAATCTCTCTCCATTCCCAGAGGATCCTGCTTCATATTGTCTCATACCCATTGCTTGGAGAGAGAATACACCCTTTGATCATGATACTTTAGAGGAGCTTGAGTATTTAGACACCCTTACATGTTCCGATGGATCAGAGGCTTGTCTCACAGTTTCCACTCTTCAGACTGAGATTTCATCAGCATCTCCTGTTGCTCCTGATTCTGTGCAGCAGAAAATCATACATCTTTCAGACATAGATACTTTGGACTCTTATGTTGCAGGCATATCTTTCTTGTTTGTTGAGTCTTATACAACAGATTTGGAGGATTATTTTGAGGACATTCATCTCCTCTACCTTGACAGTCAGGTTATCACTATTTGCCCACCATTATCCGTGCATTCTGCAGTTGCATTTCAGGATTCTCCACATCAGTTTGGATTTGGCATCATTGGTTTCAGTTCAGACAAAGAGATTCTTCAGCATCTGATCATGGCACACATCCTGAGACAAATTGGTTCATCACTCTTCATAGGGTTTCTTCGACATCGTCCTTTGGATCCCTTTCTTCCCAAGGGGAGGAATATCATTTGCCGCTTCAGGATCTCCTTTTGGATTCTACATCAGGCATCTACCATTGTGACAGTAGTTTCTTCATTCTGGGGGGACTTTGGTGTCTCATCCCTCTCTCATGGGGGGGCTGATTGTACTTATGGTCTTGAGAGAGTCTCTTGAGCCATTTCTTTTGTGCATTTTTCTATCTCTTTTTAGAGAGGGGTTTTTCCCACTGGGTTTTCTTCTTTGTCTTCGGTTTACAGAGATTTCCTTGTATTGGGTACCTGATCAGGTCTTGTTGCTGGGACCCATTTCCTGCTTTCATAGCTGTGCTAGGTTAGCTTACCCACTGCACTTAGCTTAAGGGGGGGTGTTAGAGTAATCATTAGTTTTCTTATTAATTAAATTATGTTGATTTAATTAGTTAAGTTATTACTCTTTAGTGCTTAAGCTTTCTCTTAGGTGCATTAATAATTAATTCTTTTATTAATTATTAATGTGCAACCTAGCTTTTTTAGGCTTTAGAGTTTTGTTCACCTTTATAGGTTGAACCTTGTAATTCTTTTTTCATTAATTCAGATTATAATTTCGCTCTCACATTTTGAGCAACTTCTGAGTTCTTCTTTTTCTTCTTTCTGCTTCCCTCCTGTAACAAGTTTCTTGCATGCATGTATTCTTGGCATTTTGTGGATTTGTATTTCTCAAATCCTGCAAGTATATTATCGTTTTCTATAAATTTTAATTAATTTTTATTAAAAAATTAGAAATTTATTAAAAATCTTAGAAATATTTAGAAATCTATTATAAAACCTTAGAAATTTTTTAAAATGATTAGAAAACTTTAGAAAAACTTAAAATTTACTAACTCGGGTACGTATATGTTTCGTTTTTGTAGTTTTTAATTATTGTATTATATGTATTTTAAGAAAACTTGGAAAAATACTTAAAAAAACCTTAGAAAATGTTTAAAAAACTTGGAAAAATAATTAAAAACCCCTTAGAAAATGTTTAAATCTCTCTCTCTCTCTCTCTCTCTCTCTCTCTCTAATACATAAAAAATACTTTATGGATGTATGCATAATTTATGTTATGATTAACCTCATTTACAGTCCAATAATCTGAAGTTGTTTAACAAGGTATGACCCCATGTAGTAGGTTATTTAGAGTTTTTAGCTACTACCTATGTTTTACTTAAGAGGGGGTGTTAGAGTAATTAGGTTTTCCCTTACTCTATTAAACATAAGGTAAACTTAGGAGTGTTTTCCCAAATTTTAGGTTATGTTTTTAGTTTTTTATTCCTTTTTAAGGACACATTATAACATTATTTCATTATTCAATTATTAGGTAATCCGCATGGTTCATATTTATAGATCAATCATCCTTTAGCCTTCGTTGACTAGTTTTTTCCTTGTGTGGGACATGTGTTTAATTGCAAGTGATCTTTGGGAGTTGCGTGGTTGAAGGATCAACTCCAATAATATCTAATTCACCCTCTTCTGCATTTCCTCAGTTAATCCATTGTTCTTCATTAGTTTTCTCTTTCTTTGGGAGGCTTTGGACACCTTCTTGATTGTTTGGCTTTGAGGGTGGGAAATCACACAATGTCTCTTAGTCTTCCATGAGATTGACAATTTTTGAATTTGATTCTTGATTCTCTATTAGGGCACTGTCGTGAATGCGATCTTCTTGCATTTTCTTCCCCATTTATTTTGTCATCTAAATTTTTGTTGGATAGCATTGACATGCATCCTCAACGCACGTTGTCTCTCCTTTTACGATTGAGACAATTGTTTTTAGGAATTTCCACTTGTAATTCTTGTTTCCATATTCAAACATTTATGTGAAGTTTAACCGATTTGGTATATCATTAATTTGTCTCGATTGTATTTGTGCATACATAAATATTTCATTGTTGTACAAATAGATGCTTAGGGTATTTCCAATTGAATCTATGATCTTCATTAGACACTTTCCTAACTAATATTCAAAGTATAGGTTGTAAAGCCTTATCTAGATTGGGTCCTCAATAAGCTTGGCTTGTGTTGGATCAAAGTTTTGTGTCCACTGATATATATATATATATATATATAAGAGTTGTTGAGCATCCACATTTCTTCCTTGAAAATGTTGTCTTTCTCTTTTTTTGATTCAAACACAACAACAGAGAACCGTTGGGAAAGAAATTTCCCACCGGATCCCCTTGGTGATCCTTGATCGATTTGTTGATTGCCTACCTTGAGTGTTTTGTTCCTAAATATCTGACAATTAAAGCTAGTTTCCCTAGTTCCATGACATTTCTGTGAGTGAGCGAACACATCTATCACTTCTTGGATGTTTTTGCCAATTTTAGCTCAATCTCCCTCTTCGCATTCTACTTTTCTTTTTCTTGCCTTCGCCATATCAATTTCTCTATTTATTTTGTTTATCTTAAATAACAAGAAACATATTAAATTAAATTATAAATAGTAAATATCCAATTTTAAAAATTAAAAAAATCTCTATTATAACTCCAATTGATACAACTTCAATTATTCTAACAATTGTTTTTATATCATAGAAAAACATATGGTTATTAATATAAAAACACGTACATGTAATACAAAGATCCACAATACATTTTCACATATACACAAACTTAATTCTAATTACATATGGTTATTAATATAAAAACATGTACATGTAAATATAAAGATCCACAATACATTTTCACATATACACAAACTTAATTCTAATTTTAAAATTTAACCATTTTAAGATTTTTATGTTTGTCCCATCGACCTTCACTAAAGGGGTCTACATACACAAAGGAGTGCTAGTCACATATTCACTTTCAATCGCGCCTTAGGGTGCATTGGTTATGCTGAAGAGATATTGAAGGTCAACCCAAACTGTAAACACAACCGTAACGCTAATCATGACATAAACGTAGACCATTATTCTAATGCTAACCCTAACTTTAACGATATAACTGACCATATTCGTAAATCTAACCTCAATCGTAACTTGAACCCTAATCTGAATCAAAGTCCTTACCCTAACCATAATACTAACCATGATGTAACCCCTTACCCTAACCATAATTGTAATTGTAAACTCTATTCACAACCCTAACGCCAACACTAACTCTAATTTTGACCCTAAACCTATCCCAAACACTAAACCCTAAGCCTAAACGAGATCACAACCCGAATTTTAAACCCAATGGACTAACCTTAACCATGGTGTTAAGGGGAGAGAGAGGGTATGCATTTTTATCCCTCATTGTTTTAGTCGTTCAAATTTATGAGATGATATATCAATTTTCTATGATATATTAAACTTATTCGAGGGAGACATGTTTAGAGATAGAGGGGTAGAGAGTAAGATAGAGGTAGAGATGAAGATATAGTGAGAGGAAGAGGGAGAAAAACATAAAGAGGTAGCGAGAGAGAAAGCTATAAATAGATAGGGAGATATAGAGGATGAGATGTAGAGGAAGAGATAGAGGAATAACATAAGAGGGAGAGGGAGAGGGAGAGGGAGAGGGAGAGATATAGATATTTATTGATAAAGAGATAGAGATATACCTCATTATACAATTTTTTTAATATATTGTTATAAATCCAAATACTTTGACTAGCATTTTAAAATAACATAATTTAAATCTTTATCATGTTTACAATTGAATAAACTAATAAGTAAACCCTGACCCTAATAAAAACCCCAACTTTAACCAGAAAACTAACCACATTCCTTAATCTAATATCAGTGGTAACCTTAACCCCAACTGTAATCAAAATTCTAACCGTAACCATAATACTAATAATGATGCAACCCCTTACCCTAACCTTAATTGTAACCCTAAATCCTATTCACAACCCTAACCCCAACCCTAACCCTAACCCTAACCTCAACCCAAACATTAAACCTTAATCCTAAACAAGATCATAATTCAAACTCTAAACCTAATCCTAACCCTAATCATGGCGTAAACCTAAACTCTTATCTTAACCCCAACTGTAACCATGATATAAACCTTAAACCTAACCATAATCGTAATCCTAAACCCTAATCCAAAACCTAATGATAATAGTAACGATGATGTAAACCTTAACTCTAACCATGATCCTAACTGTAATTCTAATATTAAACCCTAAAACATAATTTTTACCTTAACCCTAAACTCTAACCCTAATCAAAACACTAACTCTAACCATATTACAATCATCATGTAAATCCTAACCATTACATGTTGTTTATTAATTAATAAATTTACTTAAATATCTAATAATAAATAATAAACTACTGAAATTGATAAATATATCAAATTAAAAGTACTTTTTAAAAATGTATTAAAATTGAAATATTAATAATGTTATGTAAATTCAAATTCAAATTCAAATTAAAAAATATTTATGCTAGAATAATTAAAATTTCAATAATTTTAAAAATTAAAAAATAGACTTATTTTATTTCATTTTAATAAAATTGTAATTATTGTCAAGCAGCAGCGGAAGTATTTTTAACGGGGCACTTTATGGGGTGGTTTTTCTTTCTCATGTTGAGCTGGAAGTGTTTGCCCCGTTTTTCCAAATTTGTCGGGGCTGTTTTTTCTTCTGTAAACAAAAAAAGCAACGAAAATTCAACGGACATTCTGTACCGTTGATGTGGTCCCTTGCAACAATTACTTTTAAGTTTATCCCATCTCATATGAGACGAAAAAAAGCATCTATCCTTCTGCTATAGGAGCATAGTTGATTTTATGCACAGAAATAGGCTAAACCAAAAAGTTTGCACACGTAGGTATACCTAATTGTTTTGTTTGTACATTTTGTTATTGAGAAGTTTTAAAGTGTAATGTGGACTAATAACATAGATTTAAAGAAGACATACTACATGCAAGTGTTTAACTTAATCGCGGAGCATAGAGAGAAAACACAATTAGAGGCCTCTATTAGAGGGAAAATAAGGCTGTTTATTACGCAGTTGAAGATGAGCACAATAGAAATAGAATGACACTTTCTTACAGAATGTGCAGCCAATGACAATATTAGAACTAAATATAAACCATCTTAAAGGTGGACAACATGCACAGTTTCTTTGGTCCTTAAACTGCTTGGTCTCCTAAACGTCATTAAAATCATTTGTTTATTTGAATTCTGAATTAATCCAATCTATATAATTAAAATGAGATTTTTTTCTTCTCAAATTTAAAATCTCAATCGTATGTTTCTTAAAAAAAAACACCCAATCAGCAAAATTCATAAGCAAACAATTAAAACAAAAAAAGCTCAAAACCAACAAAGAGTGACCATGAGTCTGATGTCATTCTGCCATGGAAAGTAAATTTTTTAAGTAGCGATTTTTTTATAACTGACTACGTCAGAAAGACCACATAACTGGATTGTGGAATTTTATATTATCATATTCACGATGGTTCATCAACTGCGAACTGTGTTTCTCATTTTCTACTCTTAAGCTTACGATACGTGCAATATAGTATACCTCTCTGCGAGTCCAAGGCTTAAGGTGTCTCCAGCCAAAAATTGAAGGTGTAACTCTTTAACCAGGAAATTTAGTGGGAAGGTTTCACTGCTGGAAAACTAGAGAGAGGCTATCATTCTTGCTATGGGAGCCTCTCAAGCGGGTTGTTCTCAAAGCGGAGGAGGACGGGAAACATGCTCTGTAAAACCTGGCAATTTCATGACTTTTGCTGGATTGTCCATTCCCATGTTCTCACAGGACCAGATTGTACATGATATAATAGTTTCAGCTCTTACAGCTTCTGTAGTTCTAGTTTGCCTCAGGTTCTGGGATGAAATGGCCAAGCGAAATGTTTTTGATCAGGTATTCCTGCATATCCCTCTGAAATCATTGTCTGTTTTCCCGTCCTCGTTTTTGTTTTTGTGGCTACATGGGAATCACACCTGTTATTTTCTATTAGCAAACCCTATCTAATGAGTTCTACACTGGTCAGCTCTGAACACTATTCAAAACAGAATGTCACTTGGCATTGTCTTTTTGGTATTTCGCTGTTTAAAAGAACGAATACAAATTTGGGTGTCCACAGGGGATACTGTGTAAAGGTCTGATTTTTCTTTTCCGTTGGCGAGAACTGTTCACAAGTTTTTAATCGATCTTTCACATTACACAATGAAAGACCTGAAATGAATTGTCCTTCAAATGTGAGCCCTTCGTTATTGCTGTTGAAAGGAAGCATGAACCGGGTAATGTCCCTTTCTTGTATCGCCTTGTACTTTTCCCTACATTCACAGACCCAAACGAAATAAAGAGCATAACATTGTTAGAGATATAATTGTTACTTAAGAATATGATGAGATAAGTCTGTTTAGGAACCCTGCAACTAGATTAGATAATAATTTAAATATTATTCAAGAAATACATCCATTTTTAGGCTTAGGAAATATATACATTTACATAACAAACCTAAATGATTATGTGGGGGTTCAACCATAACGAGAGTTGAAATGGGAGACATGATATGGTGCCCCAAATATCCCCTACCCTAGGCCCAAGAGCGAAAACCTTGTCCCCCTTTGCCTTATGTGGTCCTTAACCATTCTCCTAAGGTGGTGTACCTAGTGAGGCCTGTATGCAGTTCCCCTCAATCATGCCATCCTCCTCTCCTCTTATAATTGAGGATCCCCTCTAGTTTATTCAACAATTGATCAATATGGGGTTCATAGGGGAGACTTCAATAGGCTGCCCTTAAAATTACCTTCGACCCTAGGCCCAAGAGTGGAAACTCTGCCACCTTTGGCCTCATGTGGTCCTTAACCATTCTCATGAGGTGGTGTACCTAGTGAGGGATCCTCTATGGTCCCCCCTCCTTGCGCTCCCTTCCTTTCCTCGACACAATCGATTATTGAAAATAAAAATTCACAATCAACAATTTGAGAAAATAATGTACATATACATTAGCTAGTGCATAAGGAGTTTAAGATAAGTATTATGACTATCTTATAACCAATTATAAATTTGTCTTGGTAGGAACTTTGAGAGGGTGCCATTAAACCGCCCAACCCAACTAAGCCCAAGAGCACGGAACATGCACATCATGGCAATTTGCCCTTACCCCACAAGCGGTAGGAATGTCCAACTATGACCAATTCCATCCCTTGGGGCATCCCACAAGTGGCATGAGTGTCCAACTGTGACCAATTCCATCCCTTGGGTAATCGAATCGCCTCTCGGCCCACAAGAGGCAAGAATGTCCAACTATGATCAATTCAATCCCTTGGGGTGGCATACCTAGTTCAGAGGAGCCGGTAAACCGCATCTCCCTATCTTACTTCCTCCAACTCATATCATATATGTCAGCATAATAAATGCATAATTATATCATCCAAATTACCATATACATCGAGCATAATAATGGCATAACCATATCAACCAAATTGCATACTGTCACATACATCAAGTATAATTATACCCTTTCATACATACCAGTCTTAAATCAGAATTTCCACCATAGGCTGTTGTATATCTGAATCTGATTCCCTTATATCAGAATACTCTCTTAGATTGATTTCCTTATATCAGATTTCATCATGTCCAATGGGCTTATCCATGATTGTAACCGCTTCCACCTTGTGATCAACATGATAAATCAATGGTGTGCTATGAATCTCCTTTCGATCCAAAGTTATTTCTTCTTTAGGACTCCCACCTAATGTGTGATTTTCACATTCATTGTAATCACTTGTAGGTTGCAAAAGACAAACAAGTGATTCATCTTCCATTCCTTGATCTTGCACATTAAGCTCTTCACATTTCCCAATGGTTTCTTTCTCTTTTTTGGTGCTGGTATGGACTTGAAAATATCAAGTCATCTTCATCCTCATCCGGTATACCCAAGAATTGTGTGAAAGCAAACATTTCCTGCAACTCTTGAGGAAGAGAGTGATACCTGTCATAGGTGGTCATAATTGCTTTATTTGTTGGTGAGACATGAGGACTCTTAGTTGTTCTATTAGATGGAGATGAACCACTAGCATGCCCAAATTTCCTTGACATTGTATCATTAAGTCGCTGCAATTTATGGTTGATCATATTTTGTGTTTGTAACACTTCATTCTATCCCTGTTTATCACTGAACGACCCTGCCACGAAGACCTATCACGCTGTCCAAACTGGAAACCAGTCCAATTGAAATAAACACAACTTGAATTCACCTCACAGGCTGGCAAGATCCAATGCTCTGATACCACAGAAAGATCCCTTAACTATTCTGCCCTCAAAATTTCAACTTTGCTTGTTTGGTATTTTGTCAAACACTTGGCATGAATAGTATACCAATTCTGATTTGTGGGCATGTGAATGCTTTCTGATGTTTGTTTGAGGAATTACCAGTACCAAATACGTAAACAACACTTATAGATCAAACAGATTGGAAATATTCATAAGTCCTTCATGTACATTACATCAAACAGTTGGTAGACTTTCAACGTTAATCTACAAGTATAGAACTGACAGTTTGTCAAACATTTGGCTGATAAGTTCAGACTACAAGACAATTTTCTGAATTTATTAATATAGCAGTCCATGAGAAAAACAATGCACCAGACTTGATGAATACTACAGCAAGAATGAAGACCAAATAGGATAGAATTTCGAGACTTCAATTTGCATTCAAATACAAAGTTTATAACCGTACCAGAGCATGTAATTTCTAGATCTGTGGAGAATCAACAACCAATGTATCTGCAATAAATTATAAACCTGAACTGTGAATCAGCTGGAACCTAATTGCAATGAAGACCAATTTTCTGATATTTTTATAAAGAAATCTGCTGCTATCAGCCTTGTACGGCTAGCTAGGGTTCCAAATAAGCTGTCTGAGATGTATGGCCAGCTGGAGCTGCCACAAAAACACTAATTTCAGTCCTTTTTCTTCCTGGTCTACTGCTGACCTCCAAATACAACCAAGACTACCTGTAAACAACTCAAAAAATGGTAATCTGGGTTAAATCTACCTTCAACCACGTTGATATATGACTGGTAGACATCCAGAATGTGCCCAGATCTGCTGTACACTTCAAGATATGACTGTGGTTGTTTCTGATCACTGAAAATACCCTCCAGGTAACCCAAAATCAACTTGCCAATGTGTGCTATGATGAAACAATGCTGCAATCGGACTAGGTTTTCATCCAATCACTGTTTTTCAAGGGAGTTTGCGTTCCCAAGGCTTGATCTCTGGATGCAAATCGTGCTCAGAGCTCTGTTCTTCAAAAAGGCTAATGTAAAAATGAATTCATGGTGTCAAATGACCTCCAAATGCCTTTTTAAAAGGCTCAAACTCTAGGTCGTCATTTTTAGGGTTTCTAAGATTTCACTTTATTATTTTTAATAAACTATACTCCTTTACTTAAAATTGACCCCTTAGGCATTATATTTTATCGTTATAACGCTTTCCCCTTTTTATTAGAAGATTTTATTCCTCAAATGCCTAGGAAATAGGGGCATATTTTATTATAGAGTGATTATAAAATCACTTTAATATTTATTTATTTATATCCACAATTTAGGAAATATTAAAATATTTCCTCATTTACTCATAAAATGCAAACCAGGGCAAAAAACCAAATTCTGTCTGAAGCTATCTGATCCCTCATACTGTCTGACTCTGTAGGCTAACTGGAGTATCGCTCAAAATAACCTGAAACCGCACAAGAAGGCCCAAAGTTAGTCCCCCTTAATCATCTCGTTGACCTGCAGTAACTCGTGTGATAGGTCAACCCTCTGGTCATCTCTTGTCGCCTAGAAAGGGGACATTGCACAAAACCCTTGCTGCTATAATAATAAGGCTACGCTGTTGTGCTTTATGCTTTTCTTAATTATGTTGTCATAATTATCAGCAATAATCAAGAGGGGATATGACAGACATGCTGCGGCGCTTGTTGGTAAGTGCATTTGGCTTGTAATTCTGAGGTTTATATCTTTGGCATAGGGAAAAAAAAGTCATTCGGTCAGGTTATAAATATCTGTTGTATTACTAACCAGTAAGACCTGCTCTGATTTTTATTTTTCACTGGGTATTTTAAGGATTTTTCCATTAATTACTCTGCGTCAGCATTACAACTAGTTTCAGTTGGATGTTTCATGTTCAAAAAAATGCAAAGAAGCTCATAAAAAAAATTCTGCATTATGTAGATTTCACGATCTTTCGGATCACTGGCTTTGATGATCAAGATTCAAAACCGTGCTCTTGGCATCTCCTCGTGCCCTTTCCAAAGCCCGTTGTCAACACTCTAGAAGACTGTCTACACTCTTTGTAAGCTCTGTTCAAGAGAACACAGACCACAGTCCCACAACAGATTCTGTCCAAGGGACTTGACATTCAAGTAAATAACTTGCTTCCAAGTCACAGGCACTGGTGAAGATTCATTGTGGATGCACATATACAGCCATGATGTCCAGAATTGCTAGTCACCATGACTAAATCCCACACCCTATAATCATAAATGTGAAGGCAATAGACGGCACCACCAAGAATACCACATGGCATACTTATCATTAAACTTTAATCCTCCTTCAATACACACTTCCATCAGAGAAGTTAATGTGAAGGCAATTAATGCTGGCTGCCCTTATCAGTTTCGTGCCATTTAACAGGTTGTGGCTTAATTTTTACTTGACTCCTATCACAACTTGGTAATTCCTGGTACATTTGAATTTCAAATCTCTACGGCATCATTTAGTTACAATATACTAAATATTACGAAATCTGCAATATAGGCTCGGTGGTTGTTAATGGACATTTCATTCTAAGATGTCTCACAAAGAACAGGAACAAGAATAGTTATAAGGTAGTCATGAATAAATATCTACTGAAGCATTAGGGTATGTAGGGGTGTTCTACATTTCCTTACTAATTTCCATAAGCAGAAACCATCTTGTGGAACAAGTTGTATATCCAATCAAAACTTCCTGTCTTCCTTGCTTCAATCGCTAATGCCATGTGGTCTCAGGACCATTGGCTTTCTCAGCTACTCCATATGGTGATAATTTCAACATATCCAACTGACAGCTCAATTCAGAAACCTTCTCGGCACAGCTGACGCCAACCATGTCTTTTTCTATGTTGTGCCATAGCCCCGCCATAATGGATGCTAATCACTTTTGGATATTGGATTATTTAAACAAGTTAATTTGCCTTCTCTTACAGGACTCTTCCTATGGCTGAGGGATTTTTGTACCATGAAATTTTTTTCTGCATCGTGTTACTATTTGAGTTGTATCAAGTTTTTCCCACAGGACTTGACTCTTCTTATGGCAGGGCAGGGTACACTTTTAGCCTACTGCTTATTGACATAGCCTTTGCATCTGCAGCTCACTCTTGTGTAGGAGTCCATGCATATTCCTTGAGGTGCACTCGTGGATTAGAATACTGGGGACATATGGACATCCCTTGTCGCCCATAGAGTTTTATGTTGCATATTGACACAAGGCTATGACAGTCCATACGTCACGTTTTCAGGTTTGGTACTGGTTTCAAGTTTCAACATCTTAATCCATATGAATTTTTCGCTGTCCTAATCCGTATGAATTTTTCACTGTCCTTTCATACCATAGAAGCAAAAGGGGCAGGACAGTGCTACATACAGGTTTTGTACAGCTCTCATATAGGTGTGACAATCTACTACATAATTGTAGCAGAAAAACTAGCCTTCTTTTGCAAGCTAAATTTATCTCCCAAGACATCTTTGAGAAGTAGTTTGTACAACTGTAACAAAAAGTGCACATAATTCCTTCTAAGAAGAGAGAAAATGATGAGCAAATTAATGTTTATTCATGCTCGTTACGAATTGTAGATTATGTAGTACTTTTTGTGCCTAGGCAATATGTAACTGCCACTTTGGCTAACACTATAACTGCTGTAGCTCCTATATCAGATCCCTTTAGAGATGACAGGGAGAGGATAAATAGAACTGTAGAGAAGCTCAGATCCTCTCTTGTATGATATCTTCAGTAGTGTGTCTCCTTTTTACACTCTATACATAGGATCTCCTACCGTGTACTTCACTTGAGCTCATGTCACTTGAACTTGAAACAGATATTTTGGGCTGGATAGTTTCCCTTCCTAATTATTTTCCCTGGTTGTTGCATCTTACACTTTCTTATTTCAAGTTTCAACATTTCATGTTATAGTTTGGTGTCAGTAGAACTGTATTTTTATTCCCCCTTCTTTACACTGAAAAATGTACGATTAAACCACATAAAATGTGAATCAAAACAATAACTCTTAAACATGCGTTTTAGAAGAAAGACATCCATTGCTCCTTAGAAAAGCTTCTGTGTGTTATCCAGAAGACCTCTGGTAAACAGTATTTAAGAAAACAGGATAGATAGGAGAACATAAAAGTTTAAAACACCTGCAACAAATAAACAGAACACACAAAATTGCGCATAGACACAATGAAATACATGGTTTACCACAAAAATGGTAATATTTTTAGGAAAAACAGAGTAGTAATTGATCACAGCAGTTATGGAGAACTTTTTCATGCTCAGACAAATATTTCAATCCATAAATTTATGCAAAACTCGTCAATGCAGACAAAGAGAGCAAAACAAGGAAGATGACAAGGTTCAATGACTTGATATCAGACCATTTTCTGGAAGTTCAAACGACTGGGCTTCACAACTGAACAATCTCCCACATGAAAACCAATCTATGCCGCGAATAGTCATGCTTAGAGATGTCACCTACTCTTCTTGGCTTATTGTCACATGTTTATTAACCAAAAGAAGCTTTGCAAAACTCCAGCTTTTCTTTGAAACAACTTTAGCTAATGCATCTGCAAGATTCAGGCTAGTATGATTCTTCCACAACTTTAGTTTATCCTGTTAAAGGACAATTTGAATCAAGTGAAATCGAAGCTCAATGTGTTTCATTTGTGAATGTTGGATTATTTTGCCAATTGCACTTTTGTTGTCACTATACAAAATGAAGTCTTGTTGTCTACTACCCAATTCAGATAATAACCACTGTAACCACAACATCTTCTTAGCTACTTCTGTGATTGCAATATATTCTGCTTCCACAGTGTGAAAAAGCTACCACTTTCTACAACCTAGAAATCCAGCTTATTGCCACCCCTGCAAATGTAAACACATACCTTGTAGTAGATTACCTTTTATCCAAGTTGTAATGACCCTCACCAATAGGATCACTAAAACACCCCAAATCTGAACTGTGGCAATTCGTCAAACAGTTGGCATGCACTGAAACGTTTTGCTTGCAATGATGTGTTTTCAATGTGTTTATTGTTT
>MU227577.1:1208702-1222100 GCA_018584345.1 Thuja plicata | reverse complement strand
TATTTACTTTTCTAAGAAGTTACTAAGAACTTCTAGAAGCATCCAATTATAAAATCTCATTATAATGCACTTTATAATAAAATAACTTTATAAAATAAAAGTGCAATCTCAACTTAAAATTATAACATGTAGTCCCAAAAACCGCATAAACTGAATGTAGGCTCAACTACAACTGAATGTAGGCTCAGACTGGATGTAGGCTCAAACTACCATTCTCCAAGAGCAATATACAACCAACTGATCTCCAAATGATCAACAAGATGACTCTCTTCACATCGCCACCAGTCTACGAGAGCCTGTGATAGACTGATCCGGCACGCCAAACAATGTCAGCCAGAATGGGGACATGACACAAGTCACCAGCAATGTCTGCGTCAACATATCCTTGTAGTTGTCTTTGTTTTCCTTAAAACCTCAATACATGATTTGATGTGCTCTTTAGATATCTCTGGATCCATTTTACAATGTGCCAATAAGTTTGTGCTAGATTACTCATAAAGCTATCGATCACTCCCACTACATGAGTAATGTCGAGTCTTGTGCAGATCAATTTTGTACATAAGGCTCCCAATAGTAGAGGAGTAAAACACCCTTTCCATGTATTCTTTCTCTTCTTGTGACTTAGGACACATCACAAAAGATAATTTGAATTGATCAGCTAGAGGTGTGCTCATTGCCTTAGCATCCTTCATATTAAACCTCTTCAGCACCTTTTCAATTTATTTCTCTTGTGACAATGTGATTTCCTTCTTCCTAGTCCCATCTCTAACAATTTTTGTTCCAAGGATTTGCTTTGCAGCACCCAAGTTCTTCAATGAATATTTCATCTATTTGCATATACGTAGTGCTCAAATTACTCCAAATCTACCAATTTCAAACCTAGAAGCTAAATCTTCTTGTGCAAGTTCTCAAGGCCTTTCCTACTTATGTGACCAAGCCTTTTATGCCAAATTTTTGTTACATTATCTGCAGCCACCATTGCAGCTCCCACTTCTATCAGACCCTCTAGCACATATAATGTACTAGATTATCTTCCTCTAGCAATTACCAATGTCCATTTTGTCACTTTCCACGCACTTGACTCAAATGTAATATTGCATCCGTGAACATCCATTGCCCAGTTGAATCAGATTTCTTTTGATTTGAGGAACATGTCTAACATCCTTCACTAGTCAGTTATTGTCATTTTTCAGTATTAGTAGATCATCTCCCTTGCCAATAATATTGCAAGGCTCACCATCATCGTGGTAAACATTGCGAAAATCACCGCTTGATTATTTTTAAAATGATCCTTGCATGATGTAGCATGAAATAATGCCCTTAAGTCAAGTACCCAAACATTTGTAGTGACTGTAAGAGCTACAAACTCCAAGATCACTTGCAAAAACAAAGGTGCCTTCCACATGAGAGTATGCAAGATAGTGAGCTTGTTTGAATATTTAGATATGATATGATCAAATGATGATCAATGGGGATACGATACAAATGTAACGAGCCTTGCATATATAGGCAAGGTGTTATATTGTTGTAGAGTTGCAAATTGCACGCTATGCCAATTTGATAGTTACGCATCGCACCTGGTGCATTTATGACAAAATCTATGATTAGGATTTTACAATTCAGACTTCATAGATTGAAATGATGAAGTGTTAGCAGCTTGTGGTTTGAATTTTGGGGAAAATTGGTCAGATGGGAGCACGATGCGCAAACATTACATAGTGCACAAATGTCCCAATAAAATCTGAGATTCGAATGAGAATATCCCACACAATTTGCCTCTGATGTATGTCCCAATGGACAAATGCGCTTGTAATGGCTCCGCCTGCCCATTTCAATCAACAAAACCCTCTTTCTTTAATCATAAACAATCTTTTGTAATCTCTTTCATCTTCTCTTGTTCTCTACTCTCTTTCTCTCTCACACAACAAAGCTTTGTTGAACTACTCTTAGCTCGTAGACTCTCAAAATAGCCAAGATTCCTCTCAGATCTTGTCTATCATGTCTATCATTTCAAGAGGGGAGCCATAGTTGTTGTCAACGCTTTGTTGCAATTTGTCTCTTGATCTTGTCTAATATCTATCATTTATCGTGATGGGGTTTTCCTCCACTGGAAGGTTTGTTTCTATAACACGTCTATTTGATTTATGTCTATTTGTATACTTTAATCTTGTCAAGCTATCCGTGGAGGTGGAAACACCAAAGTGGGGGTTTAATTGAGGCAAACACCTATACAACCCCAACATTTATCTCCATCTCCATGTGTCTATTTGATGAACATGTTTGGCAAATGGAGAACTTCATTTTGGTAGCTTGTGGACTCTTTCTGTACAGATGACATCATGGTTGTGTCGACGTCTCCACTATGTCGTGGCATCCAAGGATGAGGCTCAGCTCATATGAACTAGTGATTTGCAGATTCTGTACTTCCTGTTTCTATAGATTAATCATTTTAGCATGTCACATTTCCAAGTCGTTAACCGTTTTTAGTTTATATTCATTATCAAACATAGTTAAAGGTTGATTTTAAGTACCTTTTTAGTTCACTTGAGCAATAGTCAAATGAGGTAGTCGAGGGTTTTTTTTTTCTTTAGGACCTCATCTTATGAAAGTAACAAATCTCCTCCACAATAGTGTGAGAAACTACCTTGATTCAAACATTGAATCCCTAGGGAACTAAAAGTAAGTGTAATGTCCTCGTTTTTGTCAGCATCTGAGTTTAAGAGATTAGCCTATTATTGTGATCTTCGTAGGCTAATTATTGCGGATAGAGGATCTTCTGAGGCACAGACTTGGCTTGGGAGGGTCTTGTCTTCCCCACAATTCAGTAAGTTACAGGTTGGTTTTCGTTTGGCTCAAATTGGACTTCGTTTGAGCTTTGTTTTGGTGTGCTTACTATTTGTGGTAAGTCGGGTGTTGATTGAGATGGACACTTTCTATTTTTTGAAAGTGCATTTGGCCACATGGAGAAATAATAGGTGTGACTCCTATTTTAGACGGCATATTAAAATGATGAGTATTTTAGGAGTTGTTAAATTTTAGTGGCCAAATTATTATTAAATCATTAAATGGCTTATTATAAAGTTATAAATTAACTTTATAATTTCACTTCAGTTGAGGGTTGAGTCATCATTGGAAGGGGCCATTTATTTAATTGGTTTTAAGCCTAAGTCACATTATTATAATGATACTTTATATAATAATGTTTTTAAAGGAAGTTGTTAAAAAAGAGTTTTGTTGAGTGGAATTCATTTGGGAAACTTTTGTTTTTAAAGGAAGTTGTTAAAAAGGAGTTGTGTTGAGTGGAATTCATTTACGAAACTTTTGTCAATAGAGGATTATAAATATGAGCCCATTTGATGAGAAAAACATTGATTGATTTATTATATTTTGTTTGTTTTCTTTGAGGAGAAGTTCTGATTTGTAAATCAAATCCCTTGCTGAGGTATAAGGGTTTGATACTGAATTTTGTATTACAATTTGCTGCTGTTGTAAAGAAAATTGAAAGTGCTATCTACTGTGTTTCATTTTGTATCTGAGAGTGGAGGTCTGAGCTTTGGTTTACGCATACTGAGGGTGCGAGTTTATTCTGAAAGTTGTTCAATGTTCTAGCTGAGATTGTGCTCATCGAATTGTAAATTCGATTCAGGTATTTAGTGCTGGAAATTGGATGTTGTTAATCCAATAAAGGGAGTTGGCATCGATTCTATTGGTAATAATAACTTACCAAGGCTGCGTTAGAAGCTGGAAGTGGCTGCAGGTGGAAATTGATCCTATGATATTGCGGGTTTGGAGAGGGATGTGGAGTTCTATGCATGGCGTCAACTTTCCATAGCTCCTGTCGTTAGAAGGCACTATGGTTTTCTACCTTCAATGCGAGTACGAACAATGATCTTGCAATCTGAATTTACGTGCCGCAACTTATATATGTAAGCACGTGGCTAGCATTTGTCAAATAAGAATCTAAGGTAGCATTCAACGATCTCTCTTGGTTAATGTAACTGTTGTTAAGAGTATGGTAATGCTTAATACTGTGATATAGCTTTACGTAATTGTGATCATAGAAGATAAGTCTCTCCTGGCAAATTTGCTTTTTAATTTAAATACTGAGAAAAGTTTACAAATAAAAAGATTTTTATATTTACTACAAAGAGAATTTTAGATATATTATCTCTTGAAGTGAATTTGGGTGAGTTTACAAAGAAGAGCCAGACAGGCTCATTACAGTAAGTGAGATGAACATGATTCCATTATAAGTAACTTCTAGAGAAAACACCTAGGACCTAAGTAAACTCAACATGTCAATATACAAGATATTATTCACTCTACCATCCCTTTTAAGTCAAAATTAGGGGGAAGTAATTATTATGCAAATGATGCAAGGCATAAGATCGGTCCCAACAAGAAGGCCATGTTAGGTACCCATGTACAAATAATCTCTCACAAATGGAGAAAAGGTGAAAACCCATTTGGGAAATACCCTTTTCCAAAAGAGAATGCAATTGAAGATCATGTATAAGTGATAGAATGATTAATGTATGGAGGTCTCATCAATATACCCTGAGAACTTCATCCATCATGTAGATACAATCAATACCCCTTTAATAAGAGGGAAAGAAAGAGACTATGTAGACCCCCACAATGAATAATTGCCAACAAAATTGGTAATTATGTGAGGACAAAACATGATCCAATGTTTACAAACAATTTGTCTTTCTGTAGGATGAAATAAAACTAAAAATGCAAGAATTCTTTTGATCTAGATGAAGGACTGTTTCAAACAAACACACAATGATTTAATCAATTCAATCTAGGTGTATTCTAGATTCACAAACTAGGCACATTGCTTCTTGGGCCTGTTGGGCATACATCATCCTAACTTAACAAATAACATACAGTCTTGCGCTGCTCAAGCCTTTTCACCGTACTTCTTGATGGCCTACAGGCTATCATTCTATTAACTAACTCAAAACAATGCACCATTCTATCTGTTGGTGTAGTTAAATATTCACTAATACTCCTCTTTCCAGCTCCAATGTGTCTCTTCATTCTCCGGAGAAGATAACCCATGGTTGTAATCCTTTGGAGGAGATTGTAGATGCTTCAAAGGTTCTTGATTCTTCATTTGAGAGCACACATTCATCTTTTGTTGATGATTTTAGTGAGTCATTGCAAGAGATAACTATTTGTCTTCCTGAATGGGATTCCTATTTGCTAGATATTGGTTCATTGTTTGTGGAGTCTCACATTTCAGATTTGGGAGATATGTTTGAGGGGGTTAATCTTTTCTTTGATGACGACTTCATCACAGTTGAAGATACTTCTTCACCTTCTTTGGAGGTTGATATTCATGAGTCTCTTTTGTCACTTGATATGTCACATTGCTTGGTTCAGGTTGATCGTGCTTATGTGATGGATTCTTCAAACTTGGAGACTCCAAATCAATTTTCAGAGACATCTATCCTATTTGATGATAGTTGTGGCAAAAATGTTGTCACTTCTTTGTCTTTGGAGCTTGTTCAAAATCAGTTTCCATTGGTTCTTTGTTTGCCACCTATTGTGATTGGGCATGTTTTTGATTGGTTCGTGGTATCTTCATCATCCAAGGACATGGCGACATATGATCAGATTTTAGAGACATCATCTGTTGATATTATGGCCTTTACGACAAATATCTCTACCTTGGATAATAATAATATATAGGATATATTTATTATTATAATAAATCGATATGTATAAATAATAATATAATAAATATTAGAGATATTTATTATTTATTGTTTATTTAGTGGATCGATTTAACTTATATATTAGAATGAATTAAAGTTTATTTAAGGGCCCAAGTCGGCCTCTTGGAGAATGTTTTCATTCTCATATATATTTGGATCAGGTCTTGAGGAGAAGAGACACCAAAAACATAACGTGTACTCCCACCCTTCAAGAATCGATAGCAGCTAATTTATGCATTGATCTGATATTGAGCAGCCTTCTTCTACTCAAATTTAGGTGTGCGATCTCCTTCTTGAATAAGCGAATTCTAGGTTTGGGAAGCTGCGATATTTTGTAGCAGCAATCTACTTTGGAATAGCACATTCAATGTGGTAGTGAAACCCTGGAGCAATGTCATACATATTAAGCAATACATAATAAACAACGATGTGTATGGTTACAGCGATGTGTATGGTTGGAACAGCGATATAGATCGATCTTCCAACTAGGAAATATCAATATTTGTTTGGATTAGCATGGTTGATATTTGGAATATCATATTCAAGGGTTGAAGTACTGATAAAGTTACGGACCTTAGAGGACTGAAATTAAAGAAGCCTTAAGGGTAGATCTAAGGCATTGACTAGCTGACCCAAGGACAGGTCAAATTACAGATCATTGCCATCTTGAAGCAGATTTATATAAGGAGCCCTAGGTGGGCTAATTGGCACATACATTGGAGAGGTTGAAGGTGTAGTCAAAATCTGACTTCCGGGTACTATCTCTCCTCCTTTATGATTTCTTATATCATATCCTGTGCTTAGTTTTGTTAGATCTCTATAGATTGATATATTCCTTGCTAGAATCTGAAATATACTAACATCATCATCATACATCATTTGGATTCTACTTCCTAATTCCTATTTAGAATGAGAAGCATTCCTACATTTATACTTGGTATATCTTCGTCCCAAGGAGAGAAATGTTGTTTGTAGGCATTGGACTATGTTTTGCCTTCAAGCACTCACCATTTTTGCTGGAGATTGTCCATTCTGGGGGGGGGGGGGAGATATCATGTCTCCTTTCCTTCCTATGGAGGGATAATTGATTGTATATATATGATGTATGTAATCCTAGGGGGGTCTTGAATCCTCCATCCATGCATTTTTTGTGTTTTCATCTCTCTTTTTGGAGGGGTTGCCCCATGAGATTTTCTCCCTTTCCCCGTTTTATGAGAGATTTCATGCTTTGCATTTGCATATTGTACATGGGAACCTAACATAGCCTAGTAGCCGGGACCCATCTTGCATTGTGAGTTTAAGTGCACTTAAGGGGGGTTGTTGGTGTAATCAAATATTCACTTATTACACTCTACTTAAGCTTACTTAGGATAATGCATCACCTAGTAGTATGTGACTGAGACACCTAGGAGTTTGCACCTATATTTGCACATGATGTAGGAGAAATTCCATTTTAGGTGGTGATAGTTGTTATCACATGTGTGAAATCCTTCTTTAGTGCTCTTATCTCATTATCATCAGCCACATGTTGCACATACTTCATTGCATAATGGAGGATGATCCACCTTTGGTTGATATGTGATTCTATCTTGTATGAATGATAGCTTATCTACTCCTTATCACAGTCTCTTATTGCTTTGCCTATAAAAGCAGGTTCATTATTTACATTTTATTCATGTCCATTAGCAATAATATCATTCTTGCATCTTGTTGCAATTGTCTTGCCATTCTCTTGTGGAAGTTATCTTGGTCTTTCATTTGATCCTGGGGGTGTTGTAGAGTCACCTAAAACTGTAACACTATCCAATCCTCCATCAACTAGGACTTGTAATTGTTACTTTGTAAAATAAAACCAACAGTCATGTATAACTTGCACAAATAAACAAATCATAACTTCTCCTTTGGAGGGAGCATGGGCAACATTGAGACAAACCTTTCCATCAAGTTTCACGATTTTTTTGCACAAATAAACAAATCAGAACCTCTCCTTTGGAGGGAGTGTGGGAATCATTGAGACATACCTTTCCATCAAGTTTCATGAATTTTCAACAATAGAAACTCTATCCGTGGATTTATTTTACTCATTGGACATCCTAGTTAGGGTTCGGGACAGTCAATACAAAACAATGCCATAACTAATTCAAAATCCTATGAAATTACATGAAACAAGTTGCATTTGAGAGCTAAGAACCAATATCAAGTTTTCCACCTAGGTGTAGGCCCATACCAATCCGTACTGGACTGTACAACATGAGTTTCAGGCTGTTTACTAATAGAAAACTTAGAAAAATAGTCTACCAATGATTCAAAACAAGTTTTTTCCTTGCATTCAATCTTCTTCTTTCGTACTTGTCCAACTCACCTATCCAATCAAGGAGTTCTTCATTATTTAGGGTACCTATTACTAGAAGTTCCATTTTTACCTTGGGTCCTTGACACTTGATAACCTTCAACAAACTTTCCATCCTCAATTCTTCAATAGCCCTCTCTTCTTTAGGTTCTTCTTGTAGTGGATTTACCTCAACCACTCCCTCTTCTTGGTTACTCATGTCACCTATTACCACTCCTCTTCTCTAATTGGCTTCCATTGATGTAAGTCTTGCTTCCAAGCTAATCCCCATCTCTCTCATTTCCCTAGCAAAGGCTTCCCCAAGTTGTGTTGTTATCCTTTCTGCCACTCTTTCAACTGCATTCACTTTTGGAGGAATCTTCCTTTTCTTGATTCTTGATCTTTATTGTCTTTACCCTTTCTTGTTTATGTTTAGTGTCTTTACCTGCTCTGATACCAAAAATGATGCAAAGGAAGGACTGTTTCAAACAAATGATGTAATCAATTTGATCTAGGTGTATTCTAGATTCACAAACTAGGCACATTGCTTCTTGGGCATGTTGGGCATACATCATCTAAACTAAACAAATAACATACAATCCTGGGCTGCTCAAGCCCTCTCACCATGCATCTGGATGGCCTACAAGGTATCATTTCATCAACTAACTCAAAACAATGCACCATTCTATCCAACCCTCCATCAACTAGGACTTGTAATTGTTACTCTAAAATAAAACCAATAGTCATGCATAACATGCAGAAATAAACAAATTAGGACCTCTCCTTTGGAGGGAGTGTGGGAAACATTGAAACAAACCTTTCCACCAAGTTTCATGAATTTTGAACTGTGGAAGCTCTGTCTTTGAATTTATTTTAGTCGTTTGAAACCCTAGTTAGGGTTTAGGATAGTCAATACAAAAAAAATGTCATAACTTACTCAAAATCCCATGAAATTACATGAAACTAGTTGCATTTGAGAGCTAAGAACCAATATCAACTTTTCCACCCAGGTGTAGGCTCATACCAATCTGTATTGGACCATACAACATGAGTTTCAGGCTGTTTACCAGTAGAAAACACATAAAAAAGAATCTACCAATGATTCAAAACAAGCTTTTTCATTGCATTTAATCTTCTTTCGTTCTTGTGTTCGAGTACAATCTCTTTTTCCTCAAAATACATATATCTAACTACCAAAAATATCACCTTATTCAATCCCTAAAAGTTGCAAAAATGGATGCTCTTTTGTTGACAAGTTTGACAAATTTTTAAACTTTTTTTTGACAATTAACTCCATTGTTACAAACATAAAGGTATAAACTAAGGCCTAAAAGATCTACATGGTTTACAAGACCTTACTTGCATAAATAAACACAAATCCAAAGTTGAGGAACAAACCCCGACTCTTTACAAACCAAAATTACACTAAGAAATTCAAATTGGTTTTTGGCGGGAAACTCCAAGTTTGAATTCTAGACTTCATAACCCAATTTAAATGGACCTCAATGGTCCCTTAAGATCTACATAAACTCAAAACAAAAACTTGAACATCAAAATAATGCATCTAATGAGATGCTCCTACATCAGCTTCCCATTCAAGAGAGGAATTGAAAGATAGAAGCACCAAGAAGTATGGCGATGTATTTGAGAATTGCTCATGTCTCCTTGTTCTTGAAAGATAATGATGCCACAATCCAATTAGGTACATGCCCAATCAAATAAGAGGGTGACAAACTAGAACTCTATGTTAACAAGGTCTAAAGACAATGATGTTTTGACAATACAAGTGTAAGGGCTATCATCAAGGAGGAGAGTTAACCCCTTATGTGTCCTCCAAATCTGAGACACAAAAATGGTCTTGATGAACAAGAATGGTGGAAGTCTTAATCAATGACTCTACACAAGGAATCAATGAAGGTGAAGGTATGTCAACTATTTTTAAAGGAGAATCAGGAACCTTTGAAATAACTTCATCCTCATCTCTAAAGTTTTAAAGTTCTCCAAAGAATCAAACTCAGAAACAATATCATAGTCAAAGGGTATCCCTTTTGAAAAATGAAATTGCACAAGACAATCTGAAATATGATCATCTGGGAATGGATGAGTATTTAGATCTCCATATAACTTCCATTTTCTATTCCAAAGAGTACGACGATACTCAAAATCAATACTGGACTTCAATATGTCATCATCAACATGCATTGCTATAACTCCCAAGACATATACCTTCTACAATTATGAGAAAATTTCTTACTAGGTGTACGAGGACGAGGAATAAGACCATAGAAATGTGGCAACTAATGAAGCTGAGGAAGGTGTTTTACGATGCCATGTCTCCATTGTATTTTTGTTTCCCCTTTTCGAGATGATTAGAGAAGGATGATATGAAAAACCCATTACAAGTTATGATATTCTCCAAAATTACAAAGATAAAACCCCCTAACATGAATTAGAAATTCCCAAATATGATCAATATTGTGGAATTATTTGTTCAACCCCACAAGCTCATGAATCACTTGCAAGCACAACACCAGTCACAAATGGTAATCAAGCAAGAATAATTTGCTCGACAACCTGGGAATTGTATATTGATGCGCACTAGATTATGATTACAATAAATGAATGAGTTTGTATGAAAGGATGAATCAAAACCTAGATGCAAACCCTAAAGAAAGATTAAATTGGTTAGAGCTAAGTGTCACAATCATAATGAATGAGACAACATAAATTATTATTAGCCTAATCTAATAAAAGGAAAAAACACCTAAGTTTAGCTTAAGTGAATAAAGTAACCAAATAATGTCCTAATTAGTGCAACACCCTCTTAAGATTAAATTAGGGAGAAGCTAAAAAGCTAACAATGAATGCAAAGATGCAAGTATGAATGAGTTTCTGCAAAAAGGATTGATTAGGTAATCATGTACAAACCAATGCAACTCTCGCAAATGGAGAAAAGGATAAATACATAGTGGGAGAAAACCTCTCTCCTAAAGAGAGAAAAGAAATAGAAAAGAGTACATGTGACAAGCATGGACTCAAGATCTTCCCCGAACTCTTGAATTAGTCACATAAGTATAATTAATAGCCCTCCCATAAGAGAGAAATGAAGAGACGGTGTATCCCCCCCGTAAGAGAGAAGCTCTAATGTTGAAGATGAGTACTCAAGGATGAATGCTGATGAAGATTTAAGAGAAACATACATTATTCCCCTTGGGAGAAACAAATCCAATGGCCAAGGAAAAAACAGCTCCATGATAGGAAATATAACGAATAGTCTGATGATGTATGCCATGGAAGACTTCTCAATTGTCCACATGTCTGAATCAAAAGATTCCATATCAAATGAGGTAAATCCAAACGATTATCAAAATACTTGATGAACAACCGTAGAAGGCACTTATGATGACGAAATGACAGGAATGCTCAAGCTGCTATCAGAGAGGAAAGGAATTTCCTCAATCATGTACCCATTGTGTGGAGTGTTTGATGTATCAAATAACCATGCAATGATTTGCAAGTATTCATCACACATAACTGAAATTGGAAGGGAACAATCAACTTGCTGAACTGAATTGATCTCTGTAATCAATTAAATGTGTCAAGTGTTGTAATTGGGTTGTTAGTTTCTGAGGATTAGTTGGTTAGTTGGTAGGTCATAGCTGTTGGTAATCTTAATCGACTGAGGACTCCTGTATATGAACTCATTGTGTTGTCTCACAAAAGTCTATGATTTACCATGTACACATTACATATAAAACGATATGAAATAAATTCTCTATCCTTCTGAATTTAGTATTCATACTTTATACTTGACATTTTGTAGTGATATCTTATGTTTTGCAAGTTATTATCTCGTTTACTCTTTATTAAATCACTTACCCCTATTGGATTAAACATTTGGCACCATTGCTGATATGAAGCTTGGCAATATAAATCATAGACAAGTAGGATGGTGGTGTAATGGGCTGACCCATGGAAGTACTAGAAGTAATTGAAACTGAGGCAGAGGATTACACGGTAGAAGAACTGACTCCAGACTTTGTGTATGTGTGGGAAGTGTCTCTAAACTTGTATGTTCAAAGGGAGGCTCTCCAACGAGATGTCCCCAGAGCATCATTTGAGACAGTTTAACAATGAACGACAAAGTCAATCATCTTCGTTAGAGATTGCCAAGGTTGCTCGCACAGAACTTCATTGTAATGAGCCTAACTTGGCCTCATCTTCAAACCCTCTAATTCTCATCAATTTCTTGTGCAAATCATAAATTTGGCATTTGGTCAAACAGTTGGCAGGCAATCACTGATTCACTGTAATGACCCTGATTCGGCTCTGTTATCTAGTGATTGAAACTTTGCTCAACAATTAACAAATTTGCAACAAATAGGATAACTCCGCAAGATTTCTTTATTTATTTATTCAATTTCAAATTGAAAGTTTCATAATTCCATACAAGATCATTCATATCCCAACACTTCTGATTTATTCTGGAAATACTCTTAAATACAACTGTTCATTTTGGAAAGAAGTAATTAAATAACAACAAAGAACCTGTAACATGCGTTCTCTTGCAGCGGACAAGTAATAAATGAACGCGGTCACTTAATGGCTGTTACGTTCCTCTCCCAGTTCAAACGTTGCCACTGTATGGTATTCGCAGCCCTTGAAGACAGCTACGCAGCTCGCAAAGTACATCCAAATGCACCCGTAGCTGATGATATGTCACGCAGCCCAGCATGTGCCAAATGCGGCTCCTTGGTGGATGCGGTTGTTTCCAGCAGTGGCTAACGCCACTATAATCCTAGCGCGGTTGCCATAATAATGATGCCGCCCCCACACAAGACACAGTTTGCAATTTATATGCAGCACTTCAAACATGCGCCGCCCAGCCTATATCAAATTCGACACCCAGCAATAAGAATTTACAATTCCCAAGCATTCGATCCAAACCCTTCTCAATTTCAGAATTGATCTCTTCCTCCAATCACAGGCAAGAAACCGGACCCTCAGTGTGCATACAAACTTTCAGCATTATTTCTTTCCTTCAGCCACATGCAAAACAGTATGAAGGAAGAATACAATCGATTATACAACAACAATCGATTGAAGACAATTGATTATACAACAACAATCAATTGATTATTAGCTCCAGCAAAATCAGTCTACTAGAAACTAATTTGACCCTTTAGCTAGGGCTTAGAAAACTAGGAACAATTTTCAATAATCAATATTCGATAGATGATTAATGAATGCCTTGCCTATTGCTTTTATAATTAAAAAGTGTCTTCTCTCACACACTTTTCACTTGAAGCACTTTTATACCTAGGCACATATTGAGTAATATAA
>MU227577.1:1158341-1204065 GCA_018584345.1 Thuja plicata | reverse complement strand
CTTCCTCCAATCACAGGCAAGAAACCGGACCCTCAGTGTGCATACAAACTTTCAGCATTATCTCTTTCCTTCAGCCACAGGCAAAACAGTATGAAGGAAGAATACAATCGATTATACAACAGCAATCAATTGATTATTAGCTCCAGCAAAATCAGTCTACTAGAAACTAATTCGACCCTTCAGCTAGGGCTCAGAAAACTAGGAACAATTTTCAATAATCAATATTCGATAGATGATTAATGAATGCCTTGCCTATTGCTTTTATAATTAAAAAGTGTCTTCTCTCGCACAGTTTTCGCTTGAAGCACTTTTATACCTAGGCACATATTGAGTAATATAATTTATTAACTCATTTGGCTCCAAAAATGACCTTTTCATCAATATTATGAAATTATGACATGCGAGGTCCCTGTTTCTTGTGCCCAAGATTTAAAACTTTTCATTCCGGTTCCAACGAGCTATAACACTAAGGTGCCCAACATATAATACCAACAATAATGGCAACCTTAGCAAATTTAATCAAATAATAATAATAATTCACCTGTCTTGCGAAAACCACTGAAGAAGCCTCAGAATCAAAATTTGTTTACACTAGAGTGATCCTGATGATAAAAGATGATGAACGAACCTGACGGGGGTGACTTAGTAAAAATAGACGCTCTCGCCAAGATTCTTGGAGCCCAAACCAGAAGCCAAAAATGAAAACCGAGAGCATCATTCAACTCCTCTAACTCATCTGAGCTCATCATAACTATCCCTTGACTTACTATAAATAGTAAGTTCACACCAATGACCCTCTAAACCCCTCGCCAAACCACGAGGATCGCAATAATGACCTGGGACCATCATTTCAATGACCTGCTGAAAAATGGGGACATTACATTCATTAGGAGAGGGACCAAGAGCAACAAAGATAAAAATACTGCAACTAGAGGGAGGAAGAACATGACACCACTAGAAGACAAACCTCCAAAAGTAAATGCCCGTGCAACTGAACAAGGACAAAAAATGTACACTAGGCAGTTAAGAATTTATAATAGGATTGGTAAAATGATCCCTTCAATTAAGAGAACAAAGTGAACAATGACAACAAATGAGAAGAATAGTTGAAGTGGAAAGCTCAAGTTTGCCAGGAAGCGGAAGTCATAGTGTCAGTCGCAGCCATTGTCGGGAGGAGAGAAAGAATCTCACCAATGGTGGACATATGAAGAATGTGCGAGTGGAACTTGCCAAAGACCTACCACTCCCCAACAAAGAATGTGAAGATCTTGCCAATCAATTAGGCAACCCATCCATATGATTAGTATAGGACGAAGAATTTGATGAAGAAAATCCCAAGCCCGAGTTTGTGGTGATAATAGAGAGGAATGTACACCGTATCAAATAGATATCCATATCAAAGGAATCAAGGATTGGCGGAACAGAGCTGAAGACCCCGAGGATAAGGAAGTCTAGGAATGAAGAGGAAGGTAACCGAGGTGCAAGGGACGTTGAGGGTGGACTTGTAGAGGACTTGAATGTGCCTATGAGTGCAAGTAAAGCACCAAAACATTGAGGGAAGAACCCAATCATGTCCAAGGGACAAGGTACGTACTGACCTAGAAAGATGGTGACTTTCTTAGTTAGTCCACAAGTTGATAGGCAAAAACTCCCCGAGTTCATAGGGAATAGATTGGAGGATGCAATACAACACTACATGACGTCTAAGACTATTTGGATAGCAAGTAGTTAGATGGACAAAGATTATTGGCTAAGAGCATTTCCTGCAACATTACGGGTGATAAGCCATTGGCTGGTTCAGAGAGTTGTATGACAAATCCACAAACTCCCGGGAAGCCTAGAAGAAGGCATTTGAAGAGGAGTTTAAATTGTTGAGAGTGATAATGAAATAGTGGCTGAAATCTACAATATCAAACAAGGGAAGCATGAAAATGTATGAGCTTACAATCACAAGATCAAAGAGTTACTGGTCAAACTAGAGAATTAGCTAGATGACAGTTTGAAGAGGAGGTGGCTCATTGAGGGATTGATCCCCTCGCTACACAAGAAAGTGAAGGTAATACCTCCATTGTTGTATGTCGACGCATACAACTGGGTAATGGACATTAAGAGTGAAGCAAAAATATCTTGGAAAAAAAGAAAAATGGACAATGATGAGAGCTTTGAAGGCAATAGTGATGATGAATCCAAAACTGTCCAAGCCTTATGACAATATATGATGTGCATGATGGAGCTGAAGGTTGAGAAGAAGAATGCCAAGGAATATAAACAAAGGTGGTTCATCAATTGTAAAGTAGGTCACAAAACAACCTATACAAAAATGTTTTGCGACATCTACCAGGTATTGGGACATTCCATCAAGGAATGCTTGTACGACCCAAAAACAAGAAGCACACAAGTTCAATTTACTCAGTCGAAACAATCAACCCCACCGATCACACCACCAAAACCACCTACCAATTCCAATCCATTACTTGGTGGGTACCACAATAGGTGAGGAAATAATAAGAGGTACAACAATAATTACAGTAGCCCAAGAAGTAGAATACAGTATGACGTGAAAGGAAGATGAATGATTCGGTGTTGGAAGTGCAATGAATGCGAAGACCAATGATTTGGTGTTGGAAGTGCAATGAATGCAGTCATTTTTCTTGAGAATGCCAAATTAGTCAAAATAACTAGAGTATGTTGTGCAAGCGGTATGGACCCGAAAACCATGAAGACATTGACTGCCAAAAGTAGTTTGGAGTAAATATGTTATTTGTGGAGGATCCAAATGAGGAAGACTTGACGATCACTAGGTTATAAACAAAGAAGGTAGTGTAACCACATTCCTATATGGAGAATGAAAGACTCTGAGAAGCCAAAGCCGACGTGGGATGTGCGATGGCAAATGAGAGAACCTCTCGTGAAATCATTCGTACTCCATTACTATTGGAGTTTGAGAAGAATATAGTATGACATGTGTTGCAGATGACAATGCTTGTAAAGGTAGCATACCTTCTACAAACAATGCCCCTATTAAAAATGGCAATCACTAATATAGTTGGGGAAGACATAGTCGACTAAAACTAGTGTACGCCATAAGGGGAATCGACAATGAAAGCACCACCTGAAGGTAACCAGGTCATTGATCCCATGTTTTTGATGATGAGCATTAGGAGGAAGCCATTCGTCGAGTGGAAATAATGGGAAAGAAGTTGGCTAATACCATCATTGACAAAGGTGCAAGAGTCAATGTACTGCTAGAAGAAACTTGGAAATGCCTTGGGAGACCAAAACTTTAGTTGCTGACCTTTCATTTGATAGGTGCCGACCAACATGGCATCAAGTAGTTGGGAACACTGATGGCACAAAAGTAACAATTGGAACACAACAATTTCTCTCGGATTTTGTTGTCCTTCCATTGTAGAAGGCATATGATGCGCTCCTTGGGAGGGGATGGCTGATTTCTACCAAGGTGTGTCATAATTGGAAGCGAAACACACTCTTAATCAAGAATAAAGGAAGGAAGAATGTCATCGGCTTGAGAAATTAGGTGGTGAGCAAGGACCTGGAATCGTCCAAATCAGAGTCGGAAGATGTAGTGTCGGGTATGCATGAAGGAAGGAAAGGCATGGAACCAAATGATAAAGGAATGCTCGAGTTGGAAGATTGTTCTGAAGATGAGACTAGTTCCTTGAATGGACTATTCCACTGGCAAATGGGAGACTATTGTTGGCTAAAAGTTTTGTAAGTCATTGCGACCACAACTTGCAAAACTGTAACTTTAGGCAACGTCAAGTGAGATTACTCTCTCCTCTTAGCAATAGGGGAGGCTCCCTTCTTACCATAGGTGGCTCCAACAAGGACTTAACTAAAAATTAAAAATAGGGTGGTTCTCTTAATCTATTCCTTTTTTTTCAGGAATGATTTTACAAACAACTTCTGAACAACACTAAAACTTCAACAAAAAGTACCTATTGCTACGATAATATCGATGGCTTGTAAGTTGATGTAAGAATAACAAATAAGACACCAATCTACTTTTACATGGATGGAACAGTTGCAGAAACCCAAAGTCTTCTGCACCTATCCTGAACGATGATTTAATAACTTGAATAAACGGTAAGGCACAAAGTCTCTTACCAAATACTCACTAAATTCTATGAAATTATGTAACACTGAAGTACAAAGTCTTTCAGCCTTAAGTATTTGAAGCCACTATCAACTATATCAATTTGCCCCTATGCATCACAAAATCTCCAAAAACTCAAATTGAACGCTCAAAAGATTATGAAAATAAACCACTCAGTGAATCAAAAGATTGAATAACTCATGCAACATAAGAATACACAAATTACTCTCAAGCCTCACAACACAAAGTTTGGGAAAACTTGCTTTTTTATTATTCACTTCGAAATTTTGTATATTCAAACACAGTTTTCAATTCACAAGAAATTTTTGCATAGCCTATTTTCATAAACAAAAGATGATCATTTACAATGAAGTCATTCCTTTATATAAGTGAGGAGTGGGAGAAAAAGATGGAGAAAGAAAGGGAAACCCTTAACTATCTTTGACTTATTCACTAACTTTGACTTATTCAAGATTACAGGTCCTAATGTACTTGACCTGCAATCTGATTACATGCAATCACTTTACAGGTGAAAGTCCCTTTGTAATTACAACTTGCTTTCAACCTACGTGTAATCCGTCAATAAAACTGCACCTATCTAGAAAGCATAGAAAAATGGTTAAATGTCCG
Organism: Thuja plicata; assembly: GCA_018584345.1. Classification (NCBI taxonomy): domain Eukaryota; kingdom Viridiplantae; phylum Streptophyta; class Pinopsida; order Cupressales; family Cupressaceae; genus Thuja; species Thuja plicata. The sequence continues at coordinate 1,199,318 of MU227577.1, read as the reverse complement.
TGACACTTATGGGACTTCTTCAAAGGGCATCAACGAAGGCCTTGAACTTGCAAATGGACTCATGCACAACTGCGGGGTCTGGTACGCTCTTGTGTCACGCAACGACAGTCGTCTTGAGGACTGTACTTGCACTTCTGGAAACTACCTTGTGGCACCCTTCAATGCATACCTGAAGACGATCTAATGGAACTTTGTAGCTTGTCAATTTACTCATGGAATTGAGATCAAAGTCATTCGCCCCAAGCTCTAGGCGAATCACTTTTGTGAGTTGTGATATGGCAACATCCCCTGAAATCAGCTCATTGGTCTCAGCTACTATCTGGCATGCCAGCTCTCCAAAACCATCACTGATCATGCGCTCTTGTTCCTTGCATGTGCTCACAGCTGCCTGCACATCTGTCACCAGTCCTTCAATGACCTGCCCTTTGTTGACCATCAACTCTAGGTACTTCGAATACATCTCCTGAGAGGAAATGACTTCGTATTCACATAATGCATCTAAGTCAACATCTGACATCCTTCTCCAAACGCTCAAGTCCTCCAAAACTTTGAAGTCTTGGTTGAATGATGTGAGGACTTTATTCAACTCGGTGATAGTCTCCCTGACATGCCTTAACACCCTGAATGCATCCCTGGTTACCCGCATACTCTGTGTTTCCATCTGGCTGCCCCAGTCGTCTACTACCTTGGCTTTACGCCCAATCTGCTTTGTAGGCTTTTAAACAAAGAACAATGATCTGCAGTTGGGCTTAAAAACCCCACTTGCAGGTAGCCTAATTCTTTATTATCTCTTAGAATATAGCTCTGAATTATGCCTTCGATAGCTCGAAATGAGCAGAATTCAAAAAGAAATAAACCTAGGACAAAAACAAAACAAAAAACAAACAAAACAATCAAGAAAAATTAATCAAGGACTTGAAGATTACCAAAAATCGAGTACCTGCAATCAGAAAAGAAAAACCCATTTTGCAAGAGAGACAAAGAAAAACTCTATGGACACCTTCGAAAATGACATCCGTAGGATGTAAGACTTAGGACAATTCATGGGATAATTGATTGCGTTCGCAAAACATCATTAGGAATGCCTAACTTGGAGAATTTTGAGTACGAATTGATGAGAAATTGTGTAGGGTTGTTCAATTTTGTGAATACAAAATTGAGGACAACTAGGAAGTCTTCCACCACAAATGCAACATGGTATATATTGTCGAAATTGAAGATGGCAACCAAGGTGCCAAGAATAATGCCTATCCTTCGAAGTATGAGGAGTATAAGGAGGGGGTAGTATAGGTGGATGATATGCTGGCTCATTGCTTTAAAAGAGACAAAATAATAAAATTCAAGGAGTTGATGGTAAAGAAGATAAATTTGGGCTATGAAGACAATGCAAAGGTCATCATGGTCTGTGACGATTGTGACCCCGTATTGAAGGCAGCTGCATTCAAAATATCCATGAAATGTAAAGTCGCCCTTCACGTAGAGATACAAAGCCCTGAAGGGTATACCACTAAATCTTTGTGTACACAGAATTCTCCATGTGCCTAGTGTGCAACTAGTATGAAAGAGACCATACAAGATGAATAAGAATTATTCTGCCAAGGTGCATGAAGAAATTGAGAAAATGATAGACACGGGTATAATTTTCAAAGTCAAAATGAGTGAATGGGACATGCTGATTGTAATTTCCTTGTAGGAGGCAAACCAAACTAGTATCTATATGAACTTTAGCTGCGTGAATGCAGTAAGGATGAAGGATCCATTCTTGATCCCATTTATCAACACCATTTTGGACGAATTTGTCGGCCATGAGATATACTCATTTATGGATGGTTTCTCGGGGTACAACCAAATAAGTGGTGCCAAAGAGGATAAACTGAAGGATACATTCAGAGTAAAAGATGGGGTGTACGCGTACAACATGATGTCGTTTGGATTGTATAATGCCTTGACAACCTTCTAGTTGATTATTCTACATATCTTTTACAAGATGTCGGTAGGGAATTCCAAAGCCTTCTTGGACGACTAGTCAATATAAAGTGGGTAGGACATTCACCTGACAATACATAGAGAATGTATGGAGAGGTGCTAAAGGGCACAGTTGGTACGGAATCCTAAAAATGCAAATTCATGGTGCCTTAAGGTAAGTTGGCCACATAGTCTGCAAGGAAGGATTGAAGATCGACCCAAAGAGGGTAGGGTTCATTATACAGATGTAGGCACCTTAGAACATCATAGGGGTAAACTCCTTCCTTGCACATGTTGGCTACCACAGAAGGTTCATAAAGAACTTTGCCTATATTTTGTACCCCTTGGATATGCTGATGAGGAAAGGACAACTATTCACATGGGGGGACAAGCAACACAAAGCCTTTATTGAACTCAAGTCAAGGCTAGTCAACACACCTATCCTTGCATACCCAAATTGGAACAAGGAGTTCCACGTGCATGTTGATGCCTCAAATTATGCCATTGAGGCTACACGCACACATGTGGGACCACAAGGGTTAGATCATCCAATGTTTTATGCCAGTCGAATACTCCTGAATGTAGAGAAGAACTATAGTACAACTAGAAGGGAGGTACTGGGAATGGTTTTCTTTGTGCAGAAGTTCCATTAGTACCTAGCGGTGATGCCATTCACCTTCTATATAGATCATCAAGCCCTCATGTACTTGGTAAACAAGCTGATCATTTAGTGTCACATGAATAGATGGCTACTGTTGTTGCACGAGTTCACATTCACAATCATTGTACAGTTGACCAGTTGTCACGAATCAAGTCAAGAGAGCCACTTGATGGTGTGAATGAGGACTTTTCGAATTCCCACCTATTTTAGATTGCAACACTGCCACAATGGTATGAAAGCATTAGGAGTATCTATCCACCTTTACCTTCCCGAGGAAGATGTCGCCAGGTGAGAAAATTGGCTCTCAAAAGCAAACCCTTTCAGCTCATAAATGGATTGTTGTACAAGATGGTTCCTGACCAAGTGCTACAAAGATGTGTCATGGTCTTGTTGGAGGCCATATGGGATCAGATGCTATGACACAAAGTCTTAGTGGCAGGGTTGTGGTGGCTAATGGTACATAGATGTGTGTGAGTGGGTGGCTAGGTGTGATACTTGCCAAAGAGTTAGAAAACCCCTTAAGTGAGACTACACGCACTGTTTCCCTCTCAGTCATAGGAACTCTTTGAGAGATGGCTAGATTTCATTGGCTCATTGAATGTCAATGAAGTACGTCGATGCCGATACATTGTTGTAGCCACTGAATATCTTACAAAGAGGGCAAAGGCAAGGACCCTAACAAACATCACAACCATTAGTACGACAATGTCCATTTATAGATAGATAGTTACATGGTATGGTATTCCTATCCAAATAAAAAGTGACAACAAAGTGCACTTAGTGAACCATGTCATTCGATTGATTACGAGAGATTTTAGAATCTTTCACAACCTATCTAGTTCATGCTACCCAACAACAAATGCCCATGCAAAGTCAACAAGTTTCTCGTCTCTGTCATTTACAAGCTATGCGTGGTCAAGGACGAGGATTGGGAAGAAAGTGTTCCATGTGTACTATGGGCCTACTGTATGACTTAGAAGGTGACAATGGGACACACCATTCTAGATGATTTACAGGCGGGAAGTAGTGGTCCCTGCAGAGTACATGATTCTGAGCCTACTAATTGTACATGATTCTGAGCCTACTAATTGCTATCAAGAGTTGTCTTGACGATTCCAAGAGCTTGAAGGAATGCCTCTTCACTGTCAACAAGTTGGACAAGCAATGGGTAATAGCACAATGGGAAATTGAGACCATGCAATGTTGGTAGAAAATCTGGTATGACAAACAACTTCGAAGGGTGAAATTCTGACCGAGATAATTTTGAAACTTAATTGTCGTAACGAGATCAAGCCTGGGAAGTTAAAATTTTAGGGAGATTGGTGAGAACAAAGCAATCAAGTCAGTAGCTTTGGACGATACACTCATATGAGATCCTATCAATAGATCAAAGCTCAAAGTTTACCAGAGAGACGAGGACTTACCATGGAAATCAATATGTCGGGATACACAACCAAATGATGGATAGTAGGAAGGGATGAGGCATTAGAGGAAGACCTAGTGATAATAGAACAATGGTCTGTGCCATAACAAGACTGGGCCGAGGGAGGAGACAACAAACTGGTAGAGGAGAGACTGGTAAGGAAGCATGTTGAAGGTATTGTTATGCCGCAAATTCACAAGCATATGACAAATGTTTTTTGGCACACCCGCATTATGGAGATGCATGTATGGCTACTGGAGATTTATAGCACCTTATGAAAGAAAGCAACAAGGATATATAGCATATGACATAGATAAAGAAATTGAGAAAAGTAGGAAAGAGGATCAAGCAACATAGGATGCAGGGCGTGAGGATAACTTAGAAGAAGAGATCGATCTTGACGACTATTGGGAAAAGAAAGGACCTTATTTGAAAGAAATTATATTGATGACTGGCTCATTTTTGAGCGAGATGAACATAACAAAGATTTCATCAAATATTGCATTGGAAAGCCTTGCCAATTCCAACATCACATTCACTTTGGCGAGTCATCCTAAATCTAGTTTGGCCACCAAAGATTGATGGCAAAGAGGTGACATGGTACCAATGATATAGTGGACAATAAGTTGATGGAAGCTACAAGGTATGGGACCCGCTCCTCTACTTGATAAAATCTTTGATTTGGAGTATATGGGCACTTTTTGCAAAGACAATTGTCATAAGAGGCTGCCAAACACTTGTTGGCGGTATGCCTTTGAGGTAAAGGTTAGACCGCCAGGCGGGTATAGACAAAGAGAATGATCAATGATGAAGACAGTGAAACAAACAAGGCCAAAAAAGAAAAAAAATTGCAAATTAAAAAGAAAAAATTGAAGAGATTTTCTATATGGAGCAATAAGATTGAAAAATTTGGAATTAGTACAAAAGTGGAATAATGGTGGAAAAATCAAATGTATATTAGAATATTAAAATTGGCAAATGATATGGAAGTATAAAAAATTAGGATTATTAGTGTGCCAGAAAAAGAAATTTAAAAGGACCAGAACTACACAAATTTATAAAGTGTTCAAGCAACAAAAAAAAAATAAAGATCTTGGAAGAAAAGTAAAGTGAAGAAGAAGGGAACAGAGAAATAAAGCTAAGTGGCAAAAATTAGTATTACATAGTTTTCTAAGAACAATCAAACATTTAATTAACATACTCAAGGAGAGTAAGGTAGCGAAAGAAGGCACTTATAAACTGGCAAAAGGGATACGAGATGTTTTGAAGCTGATGTGAGTCTGGACGAAAGTATTGTGCAATATGGGGAAGACAAGGAAGGCGTATGACATAGGAAGGAGTACGACATATGATGTTGAGGAAGTAGAAGCAAGGGAAGTAAGAACAACTCCCATTTGTAGGGGAAGCAGAGCAGTGTATACTAGTAGTAGAGGTAGTTCCCACCATAGACAAATCAGCCCAGACCATGGCTAATCAACCAGGGGAGCCTCGAGAGTAGGTTAGGAAGGGTGCTACTACTTCTCAAAAGGATGACTCTAGAAGGAGAGGATTCAAATACAGATTTCTAGAGCAGACCCCAATGAGATACTTGCCACGGTACAAAGAGGCATGACAAATTAGCTGTCTATTATCTTTAGGAGCAGCCCACCCAACATACCCAACTCATCACTACAAAACGTGAGCACCATATTGGTATGGAAGCCACGTTGTCCGAACGGGAGGCTCATTTGATTGAGCAAGAAAGTAGAGTGGAGCAGCAAAGGCAGAGTTGGCAAAGAAGGATGCCCAAGTGGTGACACAAGGAAGGCAATTGGCTGAGAAGGAGCAACAACATAAGGCTACAACCTAGGATTTGGAGCATACTAAGAGTGACCTGATGGAGGTAGTTCTCATGGTTAATAGGTCAAGGGGCACAAGCTTGTGGCTGAGTGGGACTTGAAGATTCACATATAGCTGACGCCTTCACATGTGGCTCTCCACTTTAGGATCCACATTCATCCCTTCGTCTACCACTTTTCGAGGGACGCCCTACATAGCCCTATTTTCGCTACATTCATTTGGAAGACGACTTTCTGTTTGTGGGGGGGGGGGGGTGNAGTTGGCTGAATGTGTCAATTTAATTATGTTGTAATTGGGTTGTTAGTTTTCGATGAGTAGTTAGTTAGTTGGCATTTTTGGCGGTTAGTAATCTTAACCAATCAAAGACTCCTATATATTTACTCATTTTGTTGTGCCAGGAAGAGTCTATGATTTACCATGTACCCATTGAGTAAAATGGAATAAATGCTCTATCCTTCTGAATATTGGATTCATACTTCATAATTTATGTTTTGTAGTGATATCTTATGTTGTACATGTTATACCCTCGTTTACTCTATGTATTAAATCACTTACCCTTATTGGAATAAACAATCTCTGAAGGAGGAAGTGGAGGAGGTACACCAGAAGTCTTAGGCACCATGGTGGAAGATGGAATCACATGTATGTTCAAGTGACCAAACCTCTCCTCAGATACTTGATTCACTCTAGAAACATGGGAGTTAGGACCAGTCAATAGAACTGCATGCTCAATTGAAGCAAAATGTTAGAACTCATATAACTGTGATACATGATCAACGTTGTGAACTACAATAAGCTCTCTACTCTATAGATCTCTGATGAGCATTGAATTGGGTGTGAATTCTATTATCTTACCTTGCTCATTGTGAGTAATTTGATATATGGAAAGGAGATTGGATGATAATGAAGGGACACAAAGTACGTTAATGAATATGCCTTCATCAACCTCAATAGATCCCTTCCCAGTAACACTTATATAAGTGTTAGTACCCATCAAAATGTGTGGTAAAGTGCAAGGCTCATATGAAGAGAACATACCCACGGATGATGCCATATGATGACAGGCTTCCAAATCAAGAAGCCACCTATTGGATTGAAAGTGTGTCAATGTAAAGAGAGCATGGCCTTTCATCTTGTCTTCACCACATACCAGAGAAGATGACTTCGAATGTGTAGGCATTGAAGTGGCAGAAGAGGTTGAACCAAATGAAGGCGGTTGAAGATGATTCCTCTGAAGAAAATTTGTCAACTCATCTATTTGCTTTGCATAACAACAATTTCGTCATGTTCTTAGTGCAATAAACACACATAGGCTTGTTCTTCCTAGATGAAAACCTCTTGTAAGAGGAGGAAGGATTTGAAACCTATGCATGGGAATTTGAAGTTGGCTGATTTGATTGGGAATCTCGGTGCCTTGTTTCTTCTAGTGCCTTGTAGATGATTGAGTAGCCAAAGCTTATGATTTGAAACCAAAAAGTGAATCAAGTTGTGTAACTTGGCTTGTTTCTATGTCAGGTGCTCACAAAACACCTCAAAAGAAGGCATAGTGAAGGTGGTACCCAAGCATCCATAGTGGAATAAAATGTGGAAACACAGACCTAAAATGGGCCTCGAAGCTTTGATAGAATCAGAAAGATGCACTCTTTGTCAGTCTTGTTCATGCGACAACCTTATAAAAGTGATTTAATGAATTTGAATTTCTCACAAAAGTCCTCAATGGAGAAGGAATCAAGTACCAAAGATGGCAAATTTGATTCAAGCTGAAGTGCACAAAACTCATTAATACCCCCCAAAATCTTGAAGTTTGAGCCACATAGGCCAAGGACTAGTGCAAGACTCAAGGTGAAACATGGGACTATCTAAAACTTGCATTCCAATCAAACTCATAGCTTGATCCAACTTGTCCCTATGCTGAAGGATCTCAAACTGATGAGTCAAGTTTCGTTGGTTCTCATCTAAACAGGATCATAAACCTTGTGACTGAACCAATATGGTCATCTTTTTCTTCCACCTATTATAGTTATGGGGTGTAAGTTTCTCAATAGATGGTTCGGCCATTGGAATTGGTTTTAAGACTAGGCAAGGGCTAGGGCAATATGTGGATATGAAAGATGGCAAATCTACCCCTCACAACAAGAAAAACCAACCCTTTTGCAACTGCTGAAGTTGAGAAATGACGAATTTTGAGATCTCTAAGTACCTAGTGCAAAATCTGAAAAAAATACGGCAAATTTGGGTAGAGAACAAAACTAGCTTTCTAGTGCCTACTAGTTTGCAAAAAAACAGAGTTTGAATGTGCAAGATATGGCCTTGGAAATGCAAAACCGATCTGATTTCATGGGCTTGTAGCAAAAAATTGGACCAAAATCAAGAAAAAGTACAAGCACCACTGGATCGGGCTTGGAACCAGCTTCCTAACAATATCTTGTTTGTGTGATTTTAACTCTGTATGCAAAAGTTATGCCAAAAAATGAAGGCAAGTCAAACTTTTTGAAAAGGGCTTGAAGAGGATGATTGGGCAAGCTGTACGGATGATGTCAGCATGATGTCATGGTGACAAGGTAGATTGCTAATGTAGCCCTTTGACATATCAAACGATGTGATGGTTGACATGGCAGATAATGTTAGCAGTGACTGGATGATGATGTCAGCATTGACTTTGCACTCCATATGCCGTATGAATCTGTACAAAAATCTATACAACCAAAAGTAAACCCAAAAGGTGCAAATTTTTCACAGTAACCAATTTTTGTGATTTGACAAGCAATTTTGGGATTTTCAGTTGCCACAAGTGTGATGGTGAGGTTTATTTTGCCCATAGTGCCCAATTTTTTCATTGCCACGAGTTTGTCTCAAAAGCGTGTCTTCAAAAAAGACTCAAAAACTTGACTATTTAGATTTTGACAAAACGTGAGATGGCTAGTAGGTTTGGCACATTGCAAACACAATTGCAATCTCTGTTTGAGCCCAATGTGCATAGAAAATTTTGTCAGTGCTGGATCCCTCAAGAATTCAAACAAGATATTACCAAATTGGTGCTATGATACCATGTTGGGGTTATTTGTTTAGCCCCACAAGCCCATGAATCACCTACAAGCACAACACCTATCACAAATGAAGATCAAGCAAGAATAATATGCTCAACAACCTAAGAATTGTATATTGATGCGCACAAGATTATGATTACAATGAATGAATGAATCCTTATGAAAGGATGAATTAATCCCTAGATGCAAACCGTAAAGAAAGACTAAATTAGCTAGTGTCAAGTGCCACAATCATAATGAATGAGACAACATAAGCTATTATCAGCCTTATCTAACAAAAGCACCTATGTTTAGCTTAAGTGAATGAAGTAATAAGGACCTAAATATAGAATTAATTAGCTAATGTCCTAATTACTCCAACAAATATTGCAAATGAAGCCTTTCCAAAAAGACGAAACCTCTTTAGGAGATAGTGTGCCCAAGTAATACGTCACAATGTCATACAATAAAAAATCTGAATAGATATTGCAAATGAAGCCTTTCCAAAAAGACCAAACCTCTTGAGGAGATAGTGTGCCCAAGTAATAGGTCACAATATCATACAATAAAAAATCTGAATAAAATATACTTGGGGCTGAATTTGGAAAAAGTGCATGGGCACAATGATAGAGCTCCTCAATACCATTCCAATGTTACAAAAATCATGTAAATTGGAGATTGTGACAACATTATGAGCTCAAAGGCCCAATATGGAAAATCTGACTTTAGTCCGCAATAAAAATCACATATAGAAAAATTTGGGAAAATCACTTGCACCATTGTGAAGTACAACTAGCTTTCCAAGGATATCTCGTTTGCAAAATTGTGATACTCTGGCATGAAGTTATGGCCGTATGAAAAAGGCAACCTATTTTGGGTCCTAGGGGGTCAACTTAAGCACCTTGGGGCCAGGTGGTCGGTCATTCATATGACCCAGGAACAAAATTTGGAAAAAGAAATCCTCCAGCTGGCAGATGGCAATGGAAAGGGTCAGGGCAGCTTTGCGTGCCACCAGCATTAAGCCCTTGGTTCCCAAATGACCTTGTGAGGTAGTTAAAGGCGTTGCGAAGATTTTATTAAAAAGATCAAAAATTTAAAAAAGTCGATGTCGTTTGTACGTCGATGATGGCATACGATAGACTGAACGCATGCACAAGGTTGTATGCAGACTACACAATGAAGTGTACAATGGTAGCATAAGGGGCAAATATTCCTCTGAATATGTTGTTTTCTGCTAAGTGATTGGACAACAACTGCGGAAACTGATGCCGCCGTACAATGAAGGTTGTAAGACCAAATATAGATTCTTATGACGGGAAAATTACAAAAAGAATTTAGTTGTCCTAGGTGACAGTGACAAAAATCGACGATTTAACAAATTTCTTAGGATTTTTGGACCTTTTGAATGCAATGGTGGGGTCTATTTTGGCCCAATGTATTCCCAAAAATCAGCCACCTCTTGGATCCTTTTAAACTCCTCTAATTTGAAACTCTTGTAACTTTGGCAAAAAAATGTCAGATTTAGACGAAACAAAAACCAATCCTGACTTTTGTTCTAGACCTAATGGCGAGCTGATATCTCTTCCAACACATGCCAAAAATAACCTGAAATAAAACAAAAGGGCAAACCCCAATTTTAGTGGCTTTTTCAAGCTTTTCTACTTCTATAGGTTATATGATACAAGAGAAGAGAATACTCAACTTTATAAAAGCAACCAAAGTCTCTCCTTGTGCAATAGCTCTACCCTAGGATATGAGAAAGGTTTTGCATGGCCATGACTCTGATAACATGTAAGAGCTGCGAACTCTAGGATCCCTTCCAAAAATAAAGATGCCTTCCACAAGAGAGTATGCAAGATAATGAGCTTGCTTGAATATTGAGATATGAGATATGATCAAATGATGATCAATGAGGATGTGTTACAAATGTACAAGAGCCTTGCCTATATAGGTAAGGTGTGATGTAGTATGAGAGACTAACTTGATGTAAACAATAAATGCCTAGGTAACAAAAAGTAAATGAGATGAACATGACCCCATTATAAGTAACTTCTAGACATAACACCTAGGACCTATGTTAAATTTTCCTGCGAATATGTCCCCACGAAATGTGAGACATTATTCACTCTCACAATGATTCTCTTGTAGACAAAAGAAGAGCACTGACATCTTCTAGTAAGTTGGTTTTTGCCTCATTTTCTTTTGGTTGATTTTGAGTCTTCTAAAATGACCAACAATGTCTTTTCATATGGCCTTCCTTACCACAATATCAATAATTGATTTTCTGGCTCTAGATTTTGATCTTCCCTTGGTTATCCTTCTCTCGTTACTGTGATATCCCTCTCCTACCAATAACCGAAGTGTCTCCTGATGAGGTACCATGGTTTTTCCTTCTCATGTCCTCACTGAGAAGAATCCCAATAGTATCATCAAATTTTAGCATACTTCCTTTCTTACCAGATATTAAGTTGCTAACAGCATAATAACTCCTTGCCAGCGATTAGGTAAAGAACACAACAACAAGATAGCCTTGATCTCATCATCCATCTGATGCTGACTGAAATTAATTGACTAATGAAGGTGTTATATTTGTTTCAGTGATTTGTGATGTTATCGTCTTCCTTAATTTTTAAATTGTATAGTTTCTTAATCAGAGATACTTTATTCAATGTAGAGTCCATCTTGTACATCTTTGATAAACAATCTCATGAACCTTTTGTTGTCTTTTTTGACGAGACATTAAACAAAACATTGCTGGATAAAGACAGGATGATTGTAGCTATTGCCTTTTGATCCAGTTTGTGCCAATTATCTGACATTCTAGTTGTTTTTTTTCCAATTTTCCTCCCAATGTTATTGAAAGATCTTTTTGGATCAACAAAGCTTTGAGCTGTAACTTTCACATCCTAAAATTTTGTCCTCAGAATTGCTCAATTCTTCATTTGTCTGTGTCCTCCATTTCTTGGAATCACCGTGGTCTAAACTATAATTTGAACACAAGACCTGCTCCCTTCCTCAGCACTCTGATACCAATTGTTAAGAAAACAGGAGAGATAGAATAACATAAAACACCTGCAACAAATAAACAGAACATGCAAAATTGCAAATAGACAACGAATTACATGGTTCACAAAAAAACAGTGGTTGCATCCACGGGAAAAGTAGAGTATTAATCTTATTGATCACGACAATTACAGATAAGTTTTTCACCCTTATTGATGAAGGGTACTCCCCTAATTAACCCAAACACACTCAACACAACAGGGAAATTAACAAAAAATTACAAGAACAGAAAAATAGCAAGAACAGACACGCTTAAGTTTGGGTTCGAAGAACCGGTTCGCCGGTACAGCAAAATTTTGAAATGGGGTTTGGGTTCGTTAGTACAAAAAAATGTAAAATATATATATATGTATGTATGTATGTATGTATGTATGCGGCCCATAAACTTGTAATCAAAATAATAATACTGAGTTCAAGTATCATTGTTTTGACTTTCAACAATTGGAGCTTTATACTAAGTTTCAATCGTCTAATGGATTATCTAAATCTTCTTCTTCTTCGTCATCAAAGGCATTAGTTGATTCAGAAACAGTGCCAATGCCAATGGGATTAGGTTTATCAATAACATTCTCGCTTTCCAAGTCCTCAAATGTTTATTAGTTCTTACTTTTTCACTGTGCAGAGAGCTTGTTTGTTTTAATTAACATCCTACTAGAAAAATATTAAAAATTTAGCTTGCAACTCCCTTCACCTATTGAACATATTGTTTAATGTTTAAAATATGACTTATCACTATAGAGAGCTTCCAATTAATCGGAGACGTGTCATTATCAGCAATTGGATATAAAAATTTCACTGGAAGAAATCTTGACGGCTAGTTTAATTTGATGTAATAAATATCTGAACTTCAGCAAATTTTGTTTTGTAATGTTAAAGATCTTATTCAAATTCTGTAATAATTCTTTTCTGCACTAAATTATAAAATGTGTCTCAATGGAAATGTACCTGGTTCGACCCTGGTTCGGCCTAGATGAACCAACTGTTATGATTAAGTAATACTGAGAGGGGGGGCTGAACCAGTATTAAAACACTTTAAACATGAACCAATTAATTTCCAACTTAACCAAATAAATACTAAAATGAACAGAACATAAACACACAACACATAACTCATAACACCATGAATTGTTGTTGAGGAAACCTTGGCCAAGGGAAAACCCCGGTGGGGATGGTACCCACAAATATGCACTAAAAGTATTGTGTCCCTGTTAGGAGACCTAGCCCTGTTAGGAGCCGAATATTACATTAGTATATTTCCCTGTTAGGGGAATACAAAACCTTGTTAAAGGTATACTGAGCACACTGCTCATACAATCAGAAATACTATTTTGTTACAATGCTTTTATCAAGAATGAACAAACAAGCATCTGCTGTGCTTAGGTAGTTTCAATTGTAGCTCGCATCACTATCTGTCTAATTCTGACATCACAATGCATCCATGCATCACATCACATCTCACATCCATCATCATACACTTATCACTTTCTGTCACACTTCGCTTCTCAAAAGCTCTCCATATGTATATATATATATATCTTATTTCATTACCCAGTCGGCTTCCATTTACATCACAAAATAGAATTAATACTTATACAAAAAGTAATTACTATGTCGGCGACCATACACTATCAAAACATAGGTAATCCACAATCCAAATCCAACCTAGTGCGTTTGGACTTCGCGTTATACTTCCTCAATCATTGCGGCTGTTCATCTGCCCTGTATCATTGTTACTCTGTCTTTGCATGTCTTCAGTTGTCTGTATCTCACTGCGATCAACGCTAAAACTCAAGCGACCTTAACAGAGGGTCATACACATCCCAAATTAGCTTCCTATAAGCTCGCATGTCGCCATTCATCATATACTATCTTCGCTGACCAAAACTGTACTTCCATACTCTGTAAATCTGCTTCCTGTACTTAGTCATTTTGCAATTCCAAACTCCAAAACTGAGTTCCACTCCAAGCGACCATCCATATCAGATGTGTTGCCATAAATGACAACCCTCAAGTGTTCCATAACACTCCTGAATGAATCACTTGCCAACACCAGCCTGCATGGGTTTGAACCTTGGGCAAACCAGACTAGAACCAAGCACCAGTTCGTACCATGGCTGGTCCGGGGGCCTAGGGGGGCGAAATGGACATCCTAGGAATTTTCATTACAATAATATTCAAGACATAGCCACAAACTACCCTTTTGGAACTAAGCCTGAAACCCACAATCATCCTTGTATATGTAGCTCCAATAACCGCCTTAGAATATTCTAGAAAGTGAGACTTTTCCATTTTGACACCTAAGGTTCAATTTCCCGCCTGTGTGATTTTTCTCTCTTCCTTTATATATTGGAACGTGAGTCTTGATGGCACAACTTCCGGAAGCCATAACTTTTGACCTGTGTACCCGATTTTCTATTATAGCCACTTTTCGAAAACCTCTCAAAGCATTCTTTAGCCCCAAAACTGTGGAGCACCATCATCAACGAGTTTTGACCCCTTTCAGAGCCTCTAAGGCCTTCAAAATTGAGTTCAAAGTTTTGTTTGTACCACCCCATCAAAACAGAAAATTCAATATCTTCAAAAATGGACTTGCTTTTGCCATGAAACTTCACCGGCATGCTTATATACCCAAAATGAACCTCCAGAGAAGTAATTGGAACAATCCGAACTCAAACGAAAAACTTTCTAAAAATAGTAAACTTGCCAAAAATAGTAACCTTGCCCAAATTCTTGAATCAAATATTGAATCAATGGAGCGGCGGCGGAGGGAAGCACACGAGCTTCGCACCAGGACTGATGGATGGCGACGTGAAGGGTTTGATCGGCGGGGACCCAGACGGCCTTGGTTTCCACCGGCCAAACGGGCTGCCCCGGATAGTTGGGCTATAGACAAAACTGGGTCTGAATGGGACTCCCAAGGCCCGCAGAAGAATAGATGGGGTTTTGCGAGAATGTACTCTGGCCACAAGGTTGGGTTTCAACAAACGCAGGAACATGTGTGGCGCCCGAAAGGTGAGATGGGTCCCAAAAAAGTGTCCCTTACTAAGGAGAAACCAGCTACTACAAACAATAGGTCAATTAGTGTTCGTGTAGACTCAGGAACCTGGAAAAATTCGGTGCAGATGTTGAGGGCACGTGCATTCTTCATGAAATGGGGAGGTGGCTGGCCGGCCTACCCTAAAATCAAGAAGTGGGTGAATGAAGAATGGGGTAACCTTTTTGAAGTCAAAACCCTACCAAATGGTTTTTTCTTGATCATTGCTGAGACAGAGGCGGAGAAGACCAGGATCATGTTCAATGGACCATTCATGATGGGAGGGATTGGCTTCTACATCAAAGACTGGACGCCAAATTTTAATCCTAAACAAGCAACCATTGAAGAAGTTCCAATCTAGATCCGATTCTACAATCTTCCCCAAGAATATTGGCATTCGGAGTTCTTTCAAATGGTCGGAGATCGACTTGACAAATTTGGCAAAGCGGATGAAGCGGTGGACAAAACGGAATTTTGTATGTATGCGAGGATTTGCATACTTTGGAAACCCCACCCACTTCTACCTCATGCGGTGGAGGTTCGCACAGCAGAATGCTATTGGTGGCAGGAAATAGAAGTTGAAGAAACACTGGAAAAGTGTAATGACTATAAGGAATGGGGGCATAAGGCAGAAGAATGTTTAGTGAAACAGAAAGGGAAGGGTAAAGAGGTGAATAGTCTGGAAAACATTTTAGCCTGCCTAATCTCGAACCCGGACAACCAGAACAGGGATGCAATGAGGAACTTGCAGGAAGGGCAAAGCCAAAGGGTCGATATTGAAGCCGGAGATAATGTTGTTCTCCCAAGTGAGACCCGGGCAGGATTCAGAGAAAATGCAGAGCCCCAAAGAACAGGACTAGAGATAACCCTAACAAAAAGTGGGATGCCTTCTGCTATCCCAGAAGTCAACATGGTTGAGGCATTGTTATCTACACCAGTGGAGAACATGGGTCGAGTGCCCCTGTTGGAGGAAGCGGATGTGGTCATGCCGGAAACGCAGATTGATAACCTTGGTGGGTTAGGAGATGGTTTTAAGGACATTCATATGTCCCCGGTGAGACAATCGTCTGAATACTCTGAGAATGACCTAGAGATCCAGCTTGCAGAAGAACATGAGGATGACCCACTGGGACTTGATGAGGAAGTTGGCACAAAGGAGCTCGGAACGATCAAACAAACGAGATCACAAATGGCGAAAGCAAACATGGGGAGTCAGAAATCAAGAGGTGGGAAGTCTAACCAGCATTTAATACAAGATGCTGGTAATACAAAGGGGCAAAGTAAGCTTCGATCCGGAAGGGACTTATTCTCTTCTGGGCAGCAATGAAGCTCCTAACGTGGAATGTCAGGGGCTGCAATGCCCCTGACAAGAGACGCTTGATCAAGAGAGGCCTTGATCAAGCGAAGGCCGACTCAGTTTGTATTCAAGAGACGAAGTTAGATGGTGAAATTGCAGCGAAGCTGTTCGGTGTTAGACAAAAATGGTCTGGTTTTTTCGTGGATTCAGTTGGAGCCTTGGGAGGTTTCGGGATCATCTGGAACTCTCGACTAGTTAAGGTGGAAGCAATAGCAAAGAAAAGATATTGGCAACTAGCCAAGGTGAGTCCTTTCATTGTTAATGTTTCAATTTTCTTATTTAATATCTACGGACCTGTCAAAACAGAGGACAAGAGACAGGTCTGGGAGGAAATTGCTCTGGCCCTGGCTGGCTTAGGGCAGCAAATAGCAATATTGTCTGGGGACTTAAATGCAACATTGAAGCAGTCGGATAAACGAGGTGGAAAGGGCAGTTTAAGCAGAATACAGACAGATTTCCAGAATTTTGTGGCTAACAATGGGTTGTGGGAGGTTATGGCAGGTGGAGGAGATTATACGTGGACGAACAGGGGGCTAGGGTTCTCTAATATTGCTGAGAAACTTGACCGATATTTTCTAGCTGGTAGATGGAACGTGTTTGAGGCTCAAATATTGGGACTGTCTGGATCGGACCACTTCTCGGTTGCTTTGAGTCTACACAAAGATGGGATCCCCCCACGTTGCCCTTTCAAGATGGAAAAGATGTGGCTGCGGGAACTGGGTTTCAAAGAATTGGTCATTGGCTGGTGGATGTCGGCCCCATTGGAAGATGGAAATTTGACCTTCCAATTCTTTAAGAAATTGGGCTTCATCAAGCTAAAACTGAAAACATGAAATAAGACGCACTTTGGAGATATCTTCGAGGAAAAATTTAAGCTGGAAGGACAGTTGGAAGCACTGAATTGTAAAGTCCAATCTGAAGGCATGGACGATGTGGATTTTCTAACAGAAAAAGACCTGTTAAGCAGATACCATGAAATCTTGCAACGGGAGGAAATTTTCTGGAAACAGAAGTCAAGGGAAAATTGGCTCAAAGCGGGTGACAGAAATACCAGCTTCTTCGATAGATCAGTTAAAGTCAAGAGAAGTGTTAACAAAATATTGGCCATCAAGATGGGAAACGGTAACCTCACGGAGGAAAGTGCGGATATTAACCGGGAGGCGGTTGAGTTCTTCTCCAACCTGTGGAGTGTGGATGGGGCCAATGATCACAGAGCTCAACAGGAGCTCCTGTGTCTCATCTCGGAGACGGTCACCCCAGAGGAGAACCAGAGGTTATCTGCCCTTGTGACCCTCTTAGAATTAAAGGCTGCAGTGTTTGGCATGGGGGCGAGAAGGCCACTGGGCCTGATGGATTCCAGGCCTTCTTCTATCAAACCTTTTGGGAAACTTTAGGTCCAGAGCTCTTGGCTGTGGTGGAGTCCAGAACAAAGGGTTTCATCTTCAAGGATTTCAATAATACACTGGTGGCCTTAATTCCTAAGAAAGAGAAACCAAATTCCTTTGTGGAATTTCGCCCAATCTCACTGTGCAACACGATTTACAAAATCATCACCAAGGTGGCTGCAAATTGACTAAAGCCATTATTGGAGCGCCTCATCTCTTGGGAACAGAACCATTGTGGACGGTATTATAATAGCTCACGAAGCTATCCACTCGGCCAGAACCAGTAAGCAGAGGCACATGATTCTGCAACTTGATATTAAAAAGGCGTATGACAAAGTTGACAGAGGTTTCCTGATTGATATCCTTAGGAAATTCGGTTTTGGCGAACAATGGGTGAAATGGATTAAAGGAATGATCGACTCTTATCGAGCTTCGATTTTAGTCAATGGCAGTCCCCAGGGGTTCTTCGACACCTCTCGGGGGCTCCGGCAGGGTGACCCAATTTCACCTTTCCTATTCATAATCCTTGCTGAAGTGCTAGGAAGGGCTATCAAAAAGAAGAAAAACCAAGGTACGTGGAAAGGCATTGAAATTGCGAGTGGACTGGAATCGACTTCTCACACCCAGTTCGCGGATGATACCTGCTTGTTCGGGGCAGCCACAATGCAGGAAACCATGGTGATAAAAAGAGTGCTCAATACCTATAGTGCGGCTTCAGGCCAAACCGTCAACTGGCAGAAATCTGCAGTTTACTTCTTTGGAACAGAGACTGACTCGCAGAAGAATATTGCTAGAATTCTTGGAGTCCGGATTGGTCGGCTCCCGGGCAAATTTTTGGGGACGCCTCTCTTTGCAGGAGCAGATAAAGTAGAGCTTTGGACAGAATTGGTTGACAGATGCCAAAACAGAATGGAGGGATACAAGACTAAATGGCTTACTCTAGCAGGGCGCATTTTGCTATTGAAAATAGTTATTTTTGCAATGCCCATCTACCCTATGGCTTGCTTTAGAATCCCTGCCAAGACTATCAAATGCATCCAACAAAAAATGTGCAAATTCCTGTGGAATGGTGCCCAAGATCAAGACAAGATTCCCTTGGTGGCTTGGGACAAAGTTTGTCAAAATAAAGGTGGTGGTGGGGTTGGTATCAAAAATTGGAAATTGATTAATGAGGCGATGGGTGCTAAACTAGTTTGGCATATGTATTGCAAATCAGAGCAACGGTGGGCAAAAGTGCTCCAAGCCAAATATTTGGATTGTGCAGACAAGGAAAGAATCCTCTCAATTCAGAATCTACCTAGGGGATCGGCCTTGTGGAATTTTTTGATTAGTTGTAGACCTATAATAACGGATCACTTGTCATGGCAAATCGGAGATGGCAGGACTCCTGGGACGGTCTTCCGGCCTTGGCTCTTGAAACACCGCTCCAAATCATCCATCAAACGGAAAATCGATGGGGTACCAAGGTAAGAGACTTTTTGGATCTAACTTCCTTTGCTGTAGGCCAGGCACTCAATTGGAAGGATACAGCGGAGCGAGGACTCTCAGAGGAAAACCAGGTGATTCTAAAGACAATTCTTAGTAGCTGAGTGGTCATCGTAGAAGAGGAGCAAGATGAAGTGGTTTGGGTTGGAGCAAAGAGTGGTAAGTACTCGGTAAAGATTGGACATGCCCTGTTAGTCGATGATGGCCGAATAGTAGAATGGGAAAAAAGGGTCTGTTGGAGAAAGGAATGTTTGCCTAAGGCTGCGGCATTCACATGGTTGGCTGGGAACGAGAGAGCCCTAACAGGAGAACGGCTCATGTGGTTGGGGTTTGCAGGCCCATTCAGATGTGTTCTGTGCAATAATTCAGATAAGACGGCGGACCATTTATTCTTACACTGTGAATTTGCACAGCAAGTGTGGAAATTCGGATTGGGCAAGTTGAATTGGCAGGGGCCTCTACCCCACAAACTCTGTGACTGGCTCTCGGCATGGCCAAATCCCATAGGACTGTCCTCTCTAGCGGCTATTTGGCATGTGCTCCCTTCCAGCACAATTTGGGCAATTTGGAATGAGCGAAACAAGAGAATCTTCACAGATAAAGCTCTTCCAGTAGAAAGGTTTCTAGCAAGGTTTGAAGTGGCAGTTTTTGAACTGGTGTCCAATGCTGCTGCGCATTTGAATGCCAGTAAGACTCCCTTTACTAGTGCTGATATGCAGGTACAAAGACAGTGGCCAGCAGTGAAGTATAGACCCGTTAATGGGAATAGAAGGGTGCATCCTTCGGACCAAGGAATTGCTAGGAAATCGACAAAGTGGCAACTACACTCTCTCGGTTGGGTGAAAATAAATTTTGATGGTGCCTCGCGAGGCAACCCGGGCATCTCTGGAATTGGGTATGTGGCCCGAGATGATAAGGGAGAGATTTTGGCCTTAGGTGCCAAAAGAATACGAGATGGGACTAATAATGAGGCCGAATGTTTGGCGGCAGTCGAGGCCGTTCTTATGGCAAGAAGATTACAGATTAGAAGAATCCATCTGGAAGGGGACTCGCTCCTAGTAACAAATGGGATTGCAAGAGGGCATATGGATACTTGGTATCTAAACAGACATATAAGGAGGATCATAAACTTGATTGGAGAGTTTGATGACTTCAGAGTTTCGCAAGTCCCCAGAGTGGCTAATGAATTGGCGGATAAAATGTCAAACATTGGGGCCAACAACTCTCTCGAAAATAAATTTGAATTATTTGAGGAGTTTCGACTAGAGGCATAGAGACCACTTACTACCCTTAGTGGCGGGTTTGAGTAGCAAACATAGGGTTGAGGTGGCAGGGTACCACCCATGTGGCAGCTTCGCACATTGCAAAAATGGAAATGATGGCAAGTTAGATGAGTTTTTCAAAAATCAATGCAAATCTCACTACTCGAGATCTCGCATCAAAGGAAGGATGACATAGTACAAAAATATTAATGAGACAAGATGGAAGACGAAGTCATGATGGCGACATCTCAGCAATCTAGAGGCTTCGAAGCCTAGTTTAAAATAAAACGAAGGCAACATACAATTCGAGCTGCGAAGGTTTTCTTTGATTACAATGGAAGCCAACTTTTCTTTGTCCACAAATGGCCAAATCCCTGCCTTTGAAGGTCCCATAACCATGAATCGGCTGAGTCACATTTTTTCTGAGGATGGGGAGGACTTCTGGGCTACGATCAGGGAGGTATTTGGGGAGCATTTTCTGCAGGATGGGTGGAGGCCGAGAACAAACCTAGACATCTCTTCTCTGTTTGTGGGCATTGGACTCATGGTGGCTAAGTCGAAAGAGGAGGTTCGTAGTGTGGTAAGGTAGTGTATGGCAATCAAATGGGCTGATGGGGTGGAGGAGATCATTAATCAGGCAGAGGTTGGGTTGGGTTTGAACTTTTGAAGATGGTGGATTCTCCTTTTCGCATGGTAGGCCATGGCAGCAAAGGTTTGCAGCCTCTGGTTATATGGTCTATGGCGTGTCCACAAGACATACACCTTGCTCGGGCCTTCTGCGGATGGAAAGATTTGGTGGCTGCGTTGGAGAAAAGGATGCTGGAGTCGATGGAGATGATGAAGGACGGGTCTGCGAGAAGTCGAAAGAAGAAAACGACTCCCATCAAGTCTATTGCGCCCGTCGGAGAGGATGGGCGCCCACAAACCCGTCGCCAATTGCCAACAACCAAGAAAATGGAAGGGGCTAATGCTGCTCGTGCGGCGAGGGATGATCAGTGTGCTGCAAGGTTAGGAAGAGCCGAGGCAAGGAGCAATTCTGGTGCTCTAGTGTCTGAAGATGGAGCATTTAACAACTTTACTAAAGAACAGACTGCTAAGTGGTACAGCTAGATGGGTTACTGTCTTTTTTGTCTCTGTTGATAGAAATACTTCGCGTTTGTTTGGGGTTTCTTTTGTCTTCTACTGCATAGTCGATCATAGCCATGGAAGAAAATTGTAATTTTGAAGTCTCTGTTGTTTTTGAAACTGATAGCCGATAATGGCCATTGTAATTCTCAATGTAATCCCTTACTATTACTATCAATACAATCAATATTACCTATCAAAAACAAAAAAAAGTAACCTTGCCCAAATTAGCCCTTATGAAAAACTAGACAAAATTGTTGGGTGATGCAAAGTGGCTCTTACACCTTGGAGGCTCCTGCATTACCGAGAAGTTTTTCATCCTCATACAATATGTTTCAATCCCCAAATTTGTGCGAAACTCGTTAGTGCAGATGAAAAGACCAAAACAGAGAAGATGAAAAGGCTTATTGACTTCATATTGGACCATATGCTGGAAGTTGAAAGAATAAGGCTTCATGACCGAACTTGAGAATAAGTCACCATTTTGTCTCTACAGGCTACAAGAATCTAAGTGTTGCTACCAGTGTTTAAGTTTTATGAATTTCCCTTTCTATTCTCAACACTTTAGGATCAAAATTTAAATCCAATAATTTTTTTTAATGAAAACAACAGCTTTCCTTTTTCCCGCTTTTATACCACAAGAATGTCATTCCATGTTCCTGCAATAGTATTAATGCTATCTTGAATAAAGAATGTAGCTGCACAAATTAATTGATGGAAAAATGGACACTAACAGATAAGGAATGAGGTGAAAGTAGAGTTTATATGATCAAAATTTCTCGCCAGAATCTCCCATCGAAGATCACAATTTAGAGGTTTTCTCTTTTAATATGTGATTCTTCTGTTGTATGCTCACGTCTGGTTGAATAGTGTTGGCATTTTTATTTTTTTGTTGGCTACACGGAATTATACACGAATACAAAAATGGAGTCATTTGAATTCACCTTCCTCTGCATCCTATGATAGCTTGAGGGCACACTCATACATTCAATTCAGAAACCCTTATTTTCATATTGGTTTAATTGTTGTATGAAAATCATTTTAGTGGTTTAAACTTAAAGACAATAACGTTTGAGTTTCCTAACTTGTGCAAGTTCTCCTTTCAGAAACTGAACCGTAAGCTTGTGCATATAAGCATAGGACTTGTGTTCATGCTCTTTTGGCCTCTTTTCAGGTATGCCATTTTCTCTTGTTGAATTTAACTTTATCACATCGTAATAGTGTTTGTTTCTCCAATATTGTTATTTTAATATCGTCAAACCTGGAAGGCAGCTACTGTTACTCTAGCTGTGATGCCTTTTCTTGCATTGAAGTGACTACGGTTTCATCTTGTTGTTGATTGTTGAAATAAACTTTAATTACTGTCATTCAGTACTGGACCTCAGGCCCCGTACTTGGCAGCATTAGCTCCTGGAGTCAATATATTCCGGATGATTGGATTGGGATTTGGAATATTAAAAAATGAAGCTATGGTTAAATCCATGAGCAGATATGGTGATGCCAGGTTAGATTCGTGAACTCTGTAAAATATTTGTGTTGTGAACATTGTGAGCTTCCGATTCATGTAACAAAAGAAACACAGTAGTAATCTTTTCATATTCATGCTCAACTAGTGGCACTATTAGTAGATTTGTATAGAGCTGCATAAAACTTGTTGGTTTTGTACTATATACAAGGTTTAAATTGGCAGGCTTGCTTTCTCAACAACTGAATTGGTTCATCTCTCAGGGAACTTTTAAAAGGACCACTGTACTATGCATGCACTCTAACATTTATTACTATTCTATTCTGGCGGACATCTCCGACTGCACCAATAGCAATTGCCAACTTATGTGCCGGAGATGGTATACATTATTTCTGTTGCAGTTTTTGGTCTTCTTATATAGTTGAGAATAGAGGCTGAGGTGGTAATCATCTTTCAGTGGATTGAATTGCTTTGCACACAGGCGTTGCAGATATAGCTGGAAGAAGGCTAGGCACCACAAAACTTCCTCACAATAGGAACAAATCATTTGCTGGCAGCTTTGCAATGCTTATCATGGCATATACTGTTTCTGTGGGGTGGGTATTTATTAAGTTATTCAGAGAGCTTAAAATCACTCATTATTATTGTATTCTGTTATTCCTTTAAATCTCATGGTAGTAGTGCCTTGCTTGCAGGTATTTGTTTTACTTTGCATCTTTTGGATATTATGAAGTTAGCCTAAAGATGCTCTTGTTAACTCTCTATATCTCTACCGCAGCAACTATCATAGAGTCTTTACCCATCAGTACCGACATCGATGATAATCTCACTGTTTCATTAATTTCTGCTGTAGTTGGTTTTTTGATCTTCTAATCTTGCTAGTTCAAAACAATAAAAAAAACAAAAGTTCTGGCCAGTGAGAGGTTGAAGCGTGCATGTTATTACAATAATTTTGTGCATGTCTAGAACAAACACTCAAACACTATACTATGTTCTCCTGGTGTGAGAGGTTGAAGCGTGCACGTTATTACAATAATTTTGTGCATGTCTAGAACAAACACTCAAACACTATACTATGTTCTCCTGGTGTCGCATGCCATATACAGTTGGGTATTTGAGAATCCAAAATTAAATAACGTTTGGCTAGTTCCTTGTAACATAAGCTTATAACTTTAATAGTTATTTATGGTGCATATTGGTTATCTTTCATTACTTTCTGAAATTTTTTCACACCCATTGAATGTAAAACCATAACCAAATAGTTAGAAAGGATAATTATGTTGATCATTAAAGAAACTTGTATCTACATTCAAAATCGTCTGCAAATTGTTGAATGTAAACCATAACTAAATAATTATAAAGGCTATTAAGGCTAATTATGTTGACCATTAATTAAACTTTGATCTACATTCAAAATCTTACTCTCACCAATAATTTTAGAAACTAACTAAAACTCACAATAACAAATCCACATAAACTAGGAACCGTGACTAGAAATTATGTCCCTAACAAATCATTGAACAAAGAACAACAAAGTTATGACATTCATGAACATAGTATTCTTTAAAGCTTCTGTTTTGCTCTTCCTCTCAAAGCTTCTATTAAATGTGGGATGACCTTACATTTTTAGCATTTAAGGGAGATTTTGAAATTATTTTGTAGTTAGGATCACTAATAGCTGATGTAGTCTCCTTTATTGTCAACATAGTATTAGATTGTCCTTTATCAAGTATGCGTAACTCTGTTGAATTTTAGAATTAACCGTAAAACCTCTATCCAAGGCCTTTAACAAACAAACTAATTACTGATAGAATTATCTAATTGGAAGCAAAAATTGACAATGCAAGTGAATAGAAATTGGCATTCTTACTATCCTCATTTATTTATGTTCAAAAGAAAATACATTTATTTATACTTACCCTCTTGGATAGGGTGGTCATAGTAAGAAGTGTTCAAGTGTTACTAATTGATCGAGTAGTGGTACATGATTAGTTAGAGGTGGCACATAGTTGTCTTTGATTATGGATAATGAGGCAAAGATGGCCCTTGATTACATTCATTCAAGGAAGTACACACACATACTAGTAAATTAAGAATAAAATAAAAATTACTAAAGTAAAATTTAAAAGATATGTACACCAACACTTTCCTTTAAGTGCAACTTAAGAGTGAAAAAAATAGGCCGCAATAAGTTATTTTATTTTAGGTGTCTATATACAAATTGTAGCCCCACCAAAAGATACAAAAATACCTCATTCACTCTCTTCCCCAAATAAAAATCCTATGATGTTTTGTAGAAGAAAGAATCCTAAGGTTGTATATTTGTTGAATTCCCAGTCCAAATTGAAGAATGCAAAAATGAGGACCCTCTAGAAAATGTTCATTTGTTTCCATGCTTATACTAAAATGTCATGGATTTTGTAGCAAATTCTTCACTATTGTTAAATTTTAATAAAAGTTATAACACATGGAACATAACATGTTAGTTTATTTGTTGTAGCTTATTTTGAACATCTAATCTACTATTTCTATTTTCTTGGTGCTATAATAGAAGTGTGGGGCAATATAATTAAAAAGGGAAGTATATATTAGGATAGTATGATAGTTACTTTGATCTATTGAATTTTGATATCTGGTTAATAGTTGAGTTTGTCTATCTTTTTATAAGTGCATTGTTGGAAATATATGTTTGGTTGTCTATTGTCATTTATGTAACACTTTGGTTCAAAGGTGTTTACTCTTACATTGGTGTTCAAAAGTATTTGTTGTTGACATGTTCAAATATATCGTTTGTCTAGAAGGATGTTGGTCTGAAGAGTAGTAAGGTTATGTGATGAACATGTTAGTGCTACTGAACAATGGAACACAAGTGTGTATTCCAAATAGTGGAAAACAAGTATGTATTCAGTGCTACTAATCAGTGAAAGACAAGTATGTGTTCTGGAGATTGTGAGAATGATATTTGTCAGTGCTTCAAAGTTATTTTCTTAGGTCTATAAGTCTATAGGTTTTGTCAAGATGTCAGTGGTTTAATAACAAAGTTATGCACTTGAAGATGACGACAATTCATTTGTGTTTTCCAGAAGGATTCTATTTCAGAAATCAAGGATGAAGATATGCAGATGTTATTTGAATTGTATTAAGGTTTTGGTCTTGGTTGTGGTGTTTCTTGTTGATCCAAAAACTATTCCTGGTGATTCGGAAACAATGTCTTCAAGTGTTGCAATTATCATCAATTTGTGGTTTGGTCCAGAAATATGTTGTGATAGCTTCTAACATGGATTGTTGGCAAGTGACATGGTTTTTGATGTGGCATGTGGATCTCAACATAGAGGTCGGGATATAGCTGGCAAGTGATATAGTTTTTTGGGCAGTGTGTTACTACACGATTGATATGGCTATAAAAGGTGTTCATGTAATTGTAGATCTGGTATTAGGCTATGTGTAACGTGTTCGTGGTCCCTCTCTCTCTGCTAGAGTGGATTATGCTTCTTACTTTTGGTCCGGGTGTTGCATTTAATGTCTCTCTTATTCGGATGGATTTATGCTATGTGTGACCTATGTATATAATGTTTATCTCTTATCTGGTTGGGACCATGTTAGGTATAATCTATGTTTTGGTTCGGATGCTTCTGGCATGGGATCTTATTGCATTTTGCCTATGTCATGACCGATTTGTAACTTAATTTTAATATGCTTTTGACCTTCTTGTAGACTTCAATGATATATATTGTATATAAGTACACTTTGTGCTTTGGCAAAATGCAAGAGGGGGGGGGGAGAGTTTGTAATGTTCCTATGTTGGTGCAGAGAATCTTTTACCTCTACCTGTGCATTCCTCTCTCCTTCGTACGCAACAACACTAGTCAATAGGTAATTTGACTCTGTACGGTTGGTGTACGACTATCCCAATTGGCATACAATCATAGACTCACTGTATGACCTTCTAATTGCCTGTACGATCCACCAATCCACTGTATGGTGGCTCTTTTGGTGTGTCACGGTACCTACATACGACAAATGTCATACGACCCTTCTGTCGATAGTGCCTCCTTGTCCATACAGACAATTAGTCTCCCCACTCGGATCTCCTCCGTACGACGATGTTTGATGACAATGTTCGTACGACCCAATTATTGCCTTCAACCAGTTACTTTATCCTGCATACAGTATGTCTGTACGGATATGTACAAGTATAATTTGTCTTAGCTTAATGTTGCTAATATTATTATTGCCAAATTGTATGATATATCAATGCCACAGAACGCAATAATGATAACACTAAAGATTATATCGAATAGATCTTTAATACAACAGTTTCAGACCAAGAACAGAATAGGGTGAGGAGTTACTCCAATCGAAACTGCAAAGCACCAAAGTAGGGAGGATCTTGCACCTCCGAAATGACAATTCACAGTGAACTTCCAAATGGAGTTCGCAAATACAAACAAAATATCCAAATTGCATACCTAAAACCATAACTAGCTTGGCCTTATATATGGCTCTGAGAAATTTCCCGAAGAATTACAAATGTGCGGACACAACCAAAACATTACCAACTAATAAATTAAACAGGGCCCGAGAGATAATATTATTAAGTTTCAGGGCCATACACAATTGATAATAAATTTAATTATTTAATTATATGGGGAAATATTAGTCCTTCCGGCCCAAGAATTGTTTTCCCTCAAGCAATTGCAAACTCAGATGCTCCAAAATATGTTCGCCTTCCTAGGTGGCATCTTCAATCCGCAGGTCCTTCCAATGCACTAGGAATTCCTTGCAGTGCGTGGCCTTAGCTTCTCTTTGACGTCGATGATCTCTGCGGGTTCCAGAATTAGTTTTCCTTCTTCGTCCATGGGAGGAAGTTCCTTAGTAACCATGACACATTGCTGGACTGCCTTAAGGCACAAAACATGAAAGACATTGTGAATTCAACTCCCCTCAGGAAGCTCCATCTCGTAGGCAACTTCACCCACCCTCTGAACCACTCTGTAGGGTACATAAAAGCGTGATCTCAGCTTCTTGGCACCACGTTTCTTCATGGAAGATTGTCTATACAGTTATAGTTGGAGATAAACCAAATCTCCTACCTCAAAGCTTCGCTCGACCCCGTGTTGGTCAACATACATCTAATGCTGATTTTGAGCCCTCTATAGGTTGTCCTTGAGAAACCTCAGGATATCCAAGCTCTCCTGCAGTCAGTCCTTGGCCTTCAGTGCACGATTGTAGCCTAATTCCAGGTCCACAAATGACGAAGGCTCATAAACATAAAGTGACTTGAAAGGTGACATACCTATTGACATGTGGTAGGTGGTGTTGTAATAGTGTTCTTCTAAGTGCAACCAATGGACCCATGCGTCCTATTGTGCTGAAACATAGTTCTTGAGATAACCCTCCATCCATTTGTTCATAATCTTTGTCTGACCATCCCTCTGTGGGTGGTAGCTCGTGCTTGGCGACAACTCCGTTATTGCCAACCGAAATAACTCCATCCAAAAGGTGCTAAGAAAATGACTATCCCTCTCACTAATTATGTTCCGCGGAAGGTCATGCAAACAGAAGACCTCCCGGAAAAATAACTCGGCCACCTGAGTTGCCTGACATCTTGTGGGGATGGCGAAGAAGTGAGCATACTTGGTCAAATGATCCACCACTACAAAAATGTAGTTTTTCCCTTGCGCTCTCGAAAGCCTAGTGATGAAATCCATCGAGATGCTCTCCCATTTTTTATCAGGTATTGGTAGTGGCTGTAGTAATCTTGCAGGCTAGGTATGCTCGAATTTCAAATTTATTCTATTGGCAAGTGGAACATTCCCGTACATACTGTAGGACACCATCCTTCAAGCCCTTCCAAGTGAACCTCTCTCAAACTTGCCTACATGTCTCGAGGTACCCTGGGTATCCTGCGAGAGGCGAGTCATGAACTTCCCTCAAAATCTTCTCCTTCATCCTTGATTCAGGTACCAAATAAATTCTTTGTAGTAGATGATGTCGTTAGCTACCTTGTAACTATAATCTTGTATTTGTCCACCCATCACTTTGCACGCAAAAGAATTCTTGGAGTACTCAACCAACATATGTGCCTTCCAATCTGCCGAGATCTGTGACAACGAATATATGGTGGGTCTTCTTGATAGGGCATCAACTACCACATTATTCTTTCCCTTAATGTACTTAATATCAAAATTAAATGCTTGGATTTTACTCACCCATTTCTGTTGCCGCTTGTTTAAGTCCTTTTGCTCCAAGAAATATCTCAGACTGTTGTGGTGTGTCTACACAACAAATTTTGCTCCAACGAGGTACTTCCGAAACTTGGAAAGTCCATGCATGATGGTGAGCATCTCCTTGTCATAAATGGAGTACAGTCGCTCTGCTCTTGAGATCTTTCTACTCTCAAACGCGAACGGGTGATAGTCTTGCATTAACACTGCTCCAATGCTTTCACTCGACGCATCACACTTCAGGATGAAGGGGCGAGTGAAATATGGTAGTGCCAGTACCGGACACGTACACATGAATTCCTTCAACTTGTTGAATGTGTGTTGTGCTTGCTTATCCCAATAGAAAGATCCCTTCTTCATCAGATTTGTCAGTGGTGCACCGAGCTGTGAAAACCCCTTCACAAATATTCTATAGTAATTGCACAATCTGAAGAATCCACAACCCACTGAGAGAGTCTTGGGTGGAGGCCAGTCCAGAATTACCTGAATCTTCTCCTAGTGCACTTGTACCCCTCAGGCACTGATAACGTGACCCAAGTACAAAATCTTGGTCATCTCAAACCCATATTTGGACCTCTTGACGAACAATGATTGCAACCCCATGATCCCCAACACTTCTTCCAAATGTTTCAGATGTTACTTCAAGTCTTGTAGTAAATGAGTATGTCATCGAAGAATACCAACAAGAACTTGAGCAATTGCTTGTTGAAGATGTGGTTCATGCAGGACATGAAAGTGGTCAGAGCATTGGTCAACCCAAACGACATGACCAAGAACTCGTAGTGCCTGTAGTGGCAACCAAAATCTTTCTTCTCGACATCTTGCGCCCTCATGCAGATCTGGTGGTAGCAAAAGCGGAGATCAATTTTGGAGAAATAGATTGCGCCATGCAACTTGTCCAACAACTTATCAATCATGGGAATGAGATATCTATTTTTGATAGTCTTCTTGTTCAATGCATGGTAGTCCACACATATCCTGAGAGTCCCGCCCTTCTTCACCATTACCACCAAGAATGCGAACGAACTTGAGCTGGGCCTAATCCACCCTTTATCGAGGAGTTCCTAGATTGTCTTCTCTCTCTTATCCTTGAATTTCTTTGGATAACGGTAGGGTGTGTTGGTATTGTGATGGATATTGAGGTGCAGTCATAGGGAGTCATTTATTTGGTTGTCATTGATGGCAACTAAATTAGTACAGTGCAACTAAGTCTGTACAGTCATGAAATACTACAGGCGAAGTGAAGATACAATCTGTAAGAAGGTAATGTTGAAAATTAGCTAAGTCCAGAAGATCGGTAGACAATAAGAACATCACTTTGGTGGTGATCATGATAGAAGTGGAATTATAAGGAGCGATCACAGATACAACTTCAAAATGTTTAGATTTCAATGTGGTTCCTACCACAATTCATTTAGTTGATCGGTGAGATAGTTTTTGTTGTCATAGACATTCAGACATGTAGAAAACTTATGTTCTTGAGTAACAATCGGTAGATCACAGATCGGTGGGTGGTAAAGTATGTGCGATCATTTCTAATGATATGATGACATATAATAAAGGTTTTACATTCAATGTTTGTATATTTATGAGATTGATGCAAACCTTTAAGTCAGATTTGAGGTGCTGCATTGGAGAAGTCAAAATGTGTTTGACTACTTTGGAGATATAACTCGCAGATCTTGTCTTGACCTAACACGGTCATGATAAATCATTTTATTCATTGAGATTATCATTTTGACACATGGTGCTTTCGCAGGAAAGTAATTTGAAGATCATTTTTATGTCATTGGAAGTTGTTTATATGGAGGAAACGACTCATACTGAAAAGTAGTTTTGAAAGTTGTAAGAGTTGTTTTGGGTAATGAAATTAGGGTTTCATGATTTCAATTTGCAGTTGCAATTAGAAAGCTGATATACAGAGAGTAGAGAGTAGTTATAGAGTACAGAGAACATATTGGATCTAACAAGCAATCAGTGCTACATCCTGATCACTAATCTTGTTGTTCCCTAATAGTTGTAGCAAGAAAAATCCCTTAACTGGGTGAACTCTAACAGGTTCTTAATTGTAAATCCTTTAACAAGGTAATTTCTTTATTGAGGTTTGAAATCCTCTAGCAAGGTAGATCATAGCTGATTTGATTATACTGCTAACAAGGTGATCCCTCAAAAAGGGCATTTGTAGCTCCTAACAGGGCAAACTCATTTACTGTAGCATTGGGTTTGTGGGTGTCATCTCCACCGTGGTTTTTTCCCTCTTACAAGGGTTTCCACGAGAAAATGTCTGCGTCATGTCTGATGAATTTGTGGATGCTTTATATTACTTTCTTTTATGTATTTGCATCAATTATATGCTTTGTAGTTTGGAAAGTAATTCATCATTTATTTAGATCAATGATTGAATTTGTTTACTATCTGTTTGTATTGATTCGCCCCCTCTTAGTACCGATAAATTCTAGCAATTGGTATCAAAGCATAGGTCCTCTTGGTGATAAGCCTAATGGATTAGGGAAAAGATTCACTATCATGGAGGGTTATATGTATGAGATGCAACTTGAGAATGCAAACAAGATGATCATTGAGCTGCATGAAAAGTTTAAGAAGTCACTTACCAAAAACAGAGAACTCACTGAGTAATTGAGTGAAAGCCAAGACTACATAGAACAATTGTGTAAAGGAAGTACATCTAGAGAGTTTGAGGAGGCAATTGCAGATCTGTTGATTAAGAACAAGGGTTTCAAAAAAATGTGGCTAATCTGAAAAGAGAACTTTAAAGTCAGTCTATTAGGATGTGTGAAGTCCTTGAGGAAAAAGGAAAAACTATAGATGCAAAGAAGACTGTAGAAGCTGCTAAGAAAATTGATGATGATACCCTAAAGGAAAAAGATGAAGAGCTTATCAAACTGAGACATGAATTTGCTTTATAGGAGAGTCAAATGAAGGATACTATTGCAGAGAATCTTCAAGTAATAGCTGAGAATGAAGGGCTTAGAGAGATGAATGAGACATTAAAGAAGGAATTGAGAATTGAGAAAGAAGCAAATGAAAAGCTGAAGCAATACAGTGAAAGCTCACAAAAGCTTGATGAACAACTGAAGAGCCAAAGAAGACAAAGAGACACAACCGGTCAGGTTATACAGGAGAAGAAACATTTGAAATCGGTGAGTCCTCTAAATCTTAATCTAAGGAGACACATAAAGATCAGAAGATAGATCCAATCGAATCAGGTAAGAAACCTAACAAACCTACTTGTTATAAATATGGAAAGCTTAGTCATACTGCAAATGTGTGTAGGAGCAAACCGGTGAATAAACCTCACTCTCTTAATGGTTATTTCTATAATTGTCACAAGTATGGTACTACTACATATGAGTGTAGATATAGGTCTAGTAGTAGATCCATTTGTGGTAACTTTGATGGATACTATTTTTGATGCAACAAATATGGACACAAAGATGGAGATTGCAGTTCAAGAGTGTATGCACCTAGGTCACCTTTCATACCGGTGAATACTGTTAGAATGGAAAGACAATTCAACACTACATGTTCTGTATATGGTAACTATGGAGACCTAGCAGTAAATTGCAGAATGAGAACTCTGAGGGGTAATGTTGGTCCTTTGAAGACATCTGACATGACATGTTTTGTCTATCATAAGATAGGTCATTTGGCTAGAGACTGTCGGCTTAGGAACCAATTTTGTAATCGTTCGACATATCATTGGTTGAGCTCCGTATGAAATAATTGGGTGGTAGAAGTCATGGCTACTACAATGATGATATCAAACAGAAGGCTAGCAAGATTAATTTGTCATGCTTTGATGGGACCAGAGGAACATTGGCACGAACATGGGTACAAAAATAAGATACCTACTTCCATCTTAACCCTATGGCTGAAGATGAGGCAATCAAATTTGCAGCACTTCACCTAGGAGTCACTCATGAGTGGTGGCATCATGGAATGGTCACCCTCGACCACAATCAAGTAATTTCATATGCCAAATTCACTGAGAGGCTTATAGACCATTTTGACAGAACAAATCTAGAACTCAACTTCAAAGAGTTGGCTCAACTGAAGAAATCTGGACCTATGTATAGTTACATTATAGAATTCCAGAGATTGTATGTGTTGGTGATAGATATCTCAGAGAAAATATTGGTGGTTTTATTCATGGACGGGTTGATGGGAGCCCTAAAGGGTTAGGTGAAAGGGTTCAACCCGAACACGCTCACATAAGCAATTAAGAAGGTGCGTGACATGGATACATCTTCTTCCTCTATAATTATTCACATGCCAAACTACCACTCGTCTTGAAGGAGAAGGATAACAAAACCTTCCAAAGAATTCATCATTGGATGAGGCCAAAAAACAAGAGCTCAGAAGGAGGAAGCTTTGTTACACCTGCAGCGAGTCATGGGAGTCAGGACACCGATGCTTAGGAAAAGGAAAGATTCATTACATTGAGGTGGCGTCTCATGGCAAGGAGCATAAGGAAATTGAGCCACCAAAGGAAGAGTCTATAGAGGAAAGAAGTCATGTCGAGAGAATTTCTACACTAGTACAAAGGGGAGGTGTCATTGTGAAACTCACTGGTACCACAAGGTGTAATGTGTTTTGGGTATGAAATACACTTCAGGGGCAACAAGTCTTACTCATTCTCAATAGTGGGGCCTCACTCAATTTCATAAACCCATCACTCATTACTCGACAAGGTTAGTGCAGAGAGGAACATGAAGCGTTCAAAGTCAAGGTGGCAAGAGGAAATCTCCTATAATTGATGAGGTTGTTTGTGCAGCTCACTGCTTGGTCTTGACGAAAAACTTGAGCAGACAACCAACATACTACCACGATGTCAAGCTTTAGGTGGTGTTGGGAAAGCACAATTTGGTTTTCTCCGACATCCCACCTAGTATACCCCCATATCAAGGCTTTAAGCACACCATCAAGTTGGAGGAAAGAGCCAAACCCGTTATCACCACACTATTGGAATTAATAGGTACTGAGAAGGGGGGGTGAATTAGTGCAAATAGATAGTAAACAAATTCAACTACTGATCTCAATAATTGCTGAATTACTTTCCAGACTACAAAGCATATAACTGATGCAAATACATGAAAGAAAGTAATATCAAGCATCCAAAAATTTATCACACATGACACAAATATTTTCTTGTGGAAACCCTTGTAAGAGGGAAAAAACCATGGTGGGGATGACTCCCACAAGCCCAATGCAATAGTAAATGAGTTTTCCCTGTTATGAGCTACAAATACCCTTTCTGAGGGTTCACCCTGTTAGGAGTGACTAGTACACTTTAGGAGTACAATCAGATCAACTATGATCTACCTCTCTAGAGGATTTCAAACCTCAATAAAGAAGTTACCCTGTTAAATGATTTACAAATAAGGACCTGTTAGAGTTCACTTGGTTAATGGATTTCTCTTGCTGCAACTAATAGGGAACAACAAGATTAGTGATCTGGATGTAGCACCGATTGCTTGTTAGATCCAATATATTCTCTGTACTCTGTAAGTGCTCTCTTCTCTTTGTCTATCAACTTTTTGATCGCAACCGTAAATTGAAATCACAAAACCTTAATTTCATTACACAAAACAACTCTTACAACTTTCAAAACTACTTTTCAATATGAGCACTTTCCTCTATATAAACAACTACCATCGACATAAAAATGAACTTCAAATTACTTTCCCATGAAAGCACCATGTGTCAAAATGATAATCTCAATGAATAAAATGATTTATCATGACCGTGTTAGGTCAAGATAAGATCTGTGTTATATCTCCAAAGTAGTCAAACACATTTTGACTTCTGCAATGCAACACCTCAAATCTAACTTAAATGTTTGCATCGATCTCATAAATATGAAAACATTTAATGTATAATCTTTATTCCGCGTCATCATATCATTAGAAATGATCTCACATACTTTACCGCTCACTGATTTGTGATCTACTGATTGTTACTGAAGAGCATAAGTGTTCTACCTGTCTTAATGTATGTGATAACAAAAATGATCTCACCGATCAACCAAATGAATTGTGGTTGGAACCTTTTTGCAATCTAAACATTTTGAAGTTGTGTCTGTTAGTGCTCCTCATAATTCCAATTCTACCATGATCGCCATCAAATTGATTTTGTTATTGTCTATCGATCTTCTATACTTAGCCAATTTTCAGCATTACCTTACCGATTGTATCTTCACTTCACATGTAGTATTTCATGATTGTACTGACTTAGTTGCAATGTACTAACTTAGTCGCATTGTACTAACTTAGTTGCCATCAATGACAACCAAATAAGTGACTCCTTATGATTGCACCTCAATACCCATCACAATACCAATAATCTCCCAACACAATACCAACAATCTCCCCCTTTGGCATTGATTGCAAACACATGCTAATTGCTTACAATCGTGCAATCATAATCTCAATATAACCTTATGAATCTCTATACATATACACCCCAAATATGTATATACTCCCCCATACATATGTTGCCCCTTTGACAACAATGACAAAGGTACAAAAACTAAAATATATGTACATTTAAAAAAATCTTACATCCTGTCAAAGATCACCTTGAAGTTTATCTTCATTGAAGTCAAGGATGTTTTCCATACATTCTGCAAGTATCCCATAGAAATGATTTTCTCAATCAAACTAGAAGCAAGCTCTACATGCTATATAGAGTGCTCATGTTAGGTAAGGCAAGTATTTCTTCTGCCTTCTTCACATGCAGTTGCATGACCTCTACTGTAGGGGATAAGGATGATTGAAGTTTCAGTAGAGTGAGCATTCTATTATCTTTCTCGTCCTGAATTTGCTTAACCTTGTGTGATATTTGCTTGACTTGACTACTGTAAGTAGTGACTTAACATAACAAAGGATCAAGCTGACCACTTAGGTTCTTTCACTCCTTCTGAGCTTCAACTCATCTTTGTTCCAAATCTTGAAGAAAATCAGGATACCTTGATAAGTTGGTAAATAATTGACCTGCCCCAGTCAATGTAGTATTAAATTTATTTATCAAATCTAGGAATTTGATCCTATCTGTGGTAATCTTCTCCATCATCTTACCAATAATCTTCTTCTCTAATTTCTCCTCTGCAAGCTTCACTACAGCTGACTGCAAATCTAGGCCTTGATCTAGAATTGCCTTGATAAGAGTATCCATCTGATCAAAAGGAGTATCATCTTCATCATATTCTACCTCAGAGACTAACTCAGCTATAATGTCTCTAGCTTGCCTTAATACTCTTGTCTTCTTCTTCTTTGTTCTCAACTTGTCTCTTACAACCTTTGTCCTCAATTGTTCTGAAAATTTCATCAATTCCTTGGGTTTCAATTTGGTTATATCGACCGGTGTGGCCAGTAATTCTTCTTCATCAACTTCTTCCTCTTCTGCAACAGTCACAGTTTTCTGTCTCTTCCTTACACTTGTCTCTCCAAGACTTAATTTCCTTTTAGTCTCGAGTTCTTCTTCAAACTTTTTCTGAGTCTCCTCCTGCTTACTATCTACTTCTTTCTCCTCCTCCTTCTCAAAATTCAATTCCTCTGTATGTTCCATAGGCAATGGGAGGATGCATCTTCTTTACCTGTAATGTCTACAATTTCAATCTCATCTCCACCTTTTTGTGATAGACTGATATTTTGTGTTCCAATGTTATACACCAAGTTAGGAACATCAAGAACAATATTCCCAATTAACTTATCTACATAAAATATATCATCTCCCTGCATAGGTTCATTGAATTATGCTTGAACTTGTTCTTCTTGTGCTGCTAACTCCTTTATCGTTAGTAGCTTATTCCATGTCTCAACAATCTCATTATGTTCACCATGTGTCATCTATCAGAAGTCTAGCTTCTTTGCTCTTAATTTTTAATTTATGTGTGAGCATTAATCATTATCTTAGCATCTTCAGTACATAGTTCAAGTTGCACTTGGTTTAGTGCTCTTTCCATAATCTCTCTCTCCAACTGTAATGCAACGCTCCATCTAGCATCAATAAACTGATATAGCTCATCAGGAATGTAAGAATGGTTCTCTAAAGGAGTTTTGCAAAATTTGTGAAAATGATACCAAATTTCATCTTCTAACTTCTTCTTGTCTTCGTCACTCCCCAAAGTGTATCTCCTGCCAACAATAGTGAGTCTACGATTGTCCACAATAATTTCGCAATATCTTGAATTGAAGGGGCCTTCTTTGTCTTACCACTCTTTTTCAAGTCAGAGGCATCTTTGTCTGATTTTGTCCTTTCTCCCTCATCCTCGTCAGTTTCCTTCTAAACATCTTTTACCTCTATGGATTTTCTCTTCCTCTTGTAATTTTTCTTTGGAGTAGAAATGCTTTGACTTTTCTTCCTTGATGATTCCACTTTAGACTTAACTTCACTAAAAGTTGATTTTATATGTTTTCTCTTCACCTTAGCTTCAATTTCAGTTGTAGCAGTGCAAGATGTTCCTGCATCACTACTTCCAAAATTCTCTTCTAGGTTAGATATTATTCTCCTTTTTTTCCTTTCAATGACTGGGTTCTTCAATTCCTTTTGAACTTTGGTAAATGCTTCATCATGGGTTCCACATCTTTGTGCTTGTTTGTCTAAGGGTTTTGACACCAACTCATCAACATGCAAAGTTACTAAATCACCCTCTAGGTCATATCTCATAGGAGGAAGCCAATATGTCCTAGGTTCCATAGTTTGCACAATACATGAATCGGTGTCCACTAGAAAAAGTATCATTCTTTTACTTTTCTACAATGCTAGCTAGAATCCTTTCTACTTTATGCTTCTTAGATTGGAAATATTTGAAATAACCCACGTGACATTATTGAAGTTATCACGTAATTATTATATGATTTGAATAACTACCGGTTTGTCCTTTGACCATGTAAAATTTCCTCTATCGGGAAAAACATTTGAACATAGAAAAGCATACATACCAGTAGGGCACCATACTTGAATGATTGTCTCTTATCTCTCTTTATTCTTTCCATGTTTTTCAAGAAATAACTTCTGATCATCTCACATAAATCATACACTGAATCATCTTTAACTATTTGATAGGGAGCATGAATAGCACCACTAGACACACTGTTAACTCGACTAGACTGGTAAACTCTATAACCTATTACCATGGATGCAAAGTGAACTTCCTTTTCTTCAATATGATCTATTGTCATTGCTCTTCCATCTTGTTTCGATTTACTTAGTTCAGTGACCAAATGAGTTGCAACCGTTCTCAATGTACATTTGAAACCTTGTGCTCGAAGTCCTGTAAACCTGTGAATCATTGTCTGCAAAATATTATGTAGTCTATCCAGCCATATGAACTAATCATGCACTCTTTTTATCACATATCAAATCCAATTGGGATGGAATTCAGTGGGAATTTAAAATGCATAAGTTAAACCCTTCTCTTATAGATGTTTGTGTTCGTCTTTCAACATACTATTGATGCACATACCCTTGTATGCTTCCTTGATTGCTTCAGCTCCCAATTCTTCAATTCTACAATGGATATAGGACCAGACATCTTCAATCAACATCAGTCCCCAAGGGATAGTGGATAGGGCACCAAACATATCAATCTCAAGCAATTTTTTGGATGCAGTTTGAATACAGGTCGAGGTTCCTCAAAGATGTTAACTAGAACTAGAGTATGAACGTTCTTTTCCATTATGATCAACTACAACAACACACAAATCTAAAAATAGACTAAACTGATAACTTGCAACACCCCGGTTAGAGATTCACAAAAAATTGATATTAATTTAGCTCAAAATCTCAATCACAAAAGTAATCATTGCACACAATAGCTCAAGATATCTCTCGAATGCTCAAATGAAAGCATAGGTGTGAAATGAAGTTACTTTTCCTCTTTTATCATTAGAGAAATAGATGTTGCATACTTCAACGGTAGGAATAATGTCAAGTCATCGGTTAACACGTATCCACCGGATGGTACTCAACCAATAGTAATAACCGATATCAAATAGATATCAACCATGAAATATCAGTGCGTTCTACACATAATCACAAAAAACAAAATCATAGAAACTTACACCATAATGTGCATATAGATCTTTACCACTCTTGAATCTATGGGATCGGTAATGGATTTGTCTTTAAGTGCTCCCGCTAAGAAAATAATATTCTTAGTTCACCGATGAAACCTCTACACTTCCTGAACTTGTGTTCTCAGTCAACTTAGAAGAATTTAGTTCACCTTTCTTTACCCATGTCTTCTTCATATCACTTCTGACTTCATCAACATTAGTAATCTTCTTTCCTTGAGGGATTCACATTCTTCTAGTCTTGATTCAACTACTCTTGATATCCCTGGAAAGTGGTCTCTTTCTCTCTGCGACATGCTTCTATTTTCTGGGGAAATGTCAGCATCAATGGTTGGGAATGTGAGCGATGCGGGTTTGACCTCCCAGTGACTGAATTATCCCTATGTCCATTATGATCTCCATTTGTTCTGCCCAAGGCCAATTGTCGCAATGTATCCTCCATGATTTTTTGTCGTTGTTCCCCGCTAACCATTATTTCGTTGAGTTGAGCTTGGCTTTTGGTTAGTTCCCTCAACAGTACCATGACTTCAGCGACATGGTCTTTTGGTTCTCCCATTGTATCCGCGAAATCTCCTAGTGTATACTATGAGCTCCTTCTGCATCCACTACCCGACAGGCTGACAAAATCACTAACTTTGATATCAGTGTAATCTTCCTATACTAGTGTGAAGAATTTTTACCTCTGCCCGTGCATCCCTCTCTCCTTTGTACGAACAATGTTAAGGAATTTAGATCATAAGATATATTAATCTAATAGTTGTTGTAGAATACAATTGCTGTTTTTATTTATTGATTCTACAATATGCAATGACTATATGTATTGATCCCAAAAGATACGAATGTGAAAGGTCATGACTAAACATAGCGATTACTATGTTGAGTCATGACTGTTCACATTGTATTAGTTAGTGAAACATATTGTAACAAATCGTAATACATGATAATGCAACTCGTAATCATATTAATGCAAATCATAAGTCAAGATATTATCGTGACTGTTCTATTGGTACAGTCAACGATAATCATCGTGACTGTTAACAATACAACAGTCACGATACTTTTGTGACTGTCCAAGATAATTGCTACCGGTCTATTTTATGTACCGATTATATTCACATTGCATTATATATATATATATGTTTGTATAGTCGGCTTTTAAACACGAACGATCAACATTTTAACACTCCCTCTTGAGAGAGAGAGAGTTTAATATTATTTTAGACAACTTGTAGAAGTATTTTCATATCATGATATCCAACCCAATCCAGGACAACCCGTTAGGGTGTCGAGCATGATGATTTATTACACATCCAGTAATAACATAAGCAACAAGATATCCAGCCCAATCTAGGACAACCCTATTCGGGTGTCGATCTTGAAGCTTGGTTAACTATTCTCAAGATCGTCACCTTGAAATAGTAACCTTAATATACACTAAAGATCGTCATCTTCACAAATTTGAAATATTTCAATATTTTATTTATTCATGAATATAATGTACATAATCAAATATTACATTTCA
Organism: Thuja plicata; assembly: GCA_018584345.1. Classification (NCBI taxonomy): domain Eukaryota; kingdom Viridiplantae; phylum Streptophyta; class Pinopsida; order Cupressales; family Cupressaceae; genus Thuja; species Thuja plicata. Next base: position 1,158,382 of record MU227577.1, on the reverse strand, counting down.
ATATTTTACATATTGATCATACCAATTTTCCTTCTGAAGTA
>MU227577.1:1101272-1115866 GCA_018584345.1 Thuja plicata | reverse complement strand
GGTAAAGAGATAGATTGTTAATGGTTGTTTAACTTGATTAAAAAGTGTTGATTTCCTTAACCCTAATTTACATTTAATTGAATTGTGTTGATTGTATATTGCAATTGTGATTAGGGAGAAGATAAGACGTTCCACCTTTATCCCCAAATGCACAAATGAAAGATCCAAGTTGATCGACCCAAAAGAGGGATTAATGCACAAATGAATCAACCATTAGAAAAAGAGAACAAAGAGGGAGATCTTAAATTTTATTAATTATCAATTAAATATGATTTATTACAGTGATTGAAAAGGATAGGAAGAAGAACCAACCTTAAATAATTGCAGATCCAGAAAATGCTATTTTTTGAGGTTTGTACACTGGTTCTGGAAAAACTGAAGTATGATCCGGAACCAGAACGTAGAGAGGAACAAAACCCAGAAATTTTTTTTTGATCTGATTCTGTCTTATGAAAAAGGTCGACCTTGACCCACAAATGTCAACCCTGACCCAATACTGTCGACCTTGACTTCGCGGAGCCCGACAGAAAGTCGAAAAGGGTATCCAGATCTGAGTCCAAATTCGCAGTCCTGAACCTGTACCTGCAAGAAAAAGAGATTTGTTTGTTGGGGGGGAGGGGTTTTCCTTGGTCAAACCCTAGTTTTGGAATTAACTTCAAATATATGTAATTGAAATTGTAGAAATAAACAAAGTAAATGCATAAATTCACCTTGCTTGTAAAAGTCCTTGTGGAGGATTTGAATCCTTCAATCCACAAGCATGTATGCGCCAAATATGTAGAATGTAGAATGGTAGGATGTCTTCAATCTCTTTCTTGTAGATCTCTAACACCAAGTCTTGAATGGGTTCTTGAATTTGGAAGAGGCTTGGAAGAAGGTGGATGGAGAGATCACCAAAAGGGCACTATGTAGCTTGAATCCTTCAATGGCCTCCAATGGATCTCCTTCATGAAAATGGATGCTTGAATGGGTGAATTCTTGCTTGAAATCTTTCTCCTTAGCTTTCTTGGACTTCACTTGTTAATGCTCCTTAATTTCTCAAGGATGTTTAGGCTTCAATAGAGGACTTAGAGAAAATGAGGGGAGAAGGGCTCCCTTTTATATGAAACTACGACACCATCTTCTAAGGAGGCCAACATAGGATAATTAAATTCCCATTAAAGCTTTTACCCCTAGGAGAGGACCTATATTAAATATAATTTAGGAATTGATGCTTCAGAACCCGAAACAACTGACCCAGAAGCGGGAAATGACTTTTGCAAAGACCGACATCCAGAAACTGCAAGACCCTGAAGTTTGAACCCTAGGTCAAGGTCAAGGTCGACCTTGACCTAGGTCAGGGTCGAGGTCGACCTTGACCTAGGCCAGGGTCGAGGTTGACATAGACCAAAAAATTGACCTTGACCTTGAAGTCCAGAATCTCAGATCTGCAGTCCAGAATGCAGAAATCAGGCTGGAAAGAAGTGGAAAGAGGGGCAGAACAGGGGGAAAGCCAGGTCTAACTCAGGAGCCCATTCTAGGTGCTTGATATGACCCCAAACCACTTACTCGAAAGGCTAAACAAGTCTATAATGCAAGTGCTTCCATTTTCCGACTATACAAGTGGAAATGATAATTATATAATATTTTACAATATTATTAAATGATTTTTAATTTCGCATTTAATAAATATTTGAATATATCAAAATATTTATTAAGGGGGGATTATAATTATATAATAATTTAATAATATTATTAAATGATTTTTTTAAATTCACTTAATAATTTTTTCATTAAAAAGTGCAAAATAAATATTTTTTTATTATTTTTATAAAACCTTCCATAAATCTTGCTTCTATTTCAACAATATTAATAAAAACAATTTATATCTTACATCATTTTATTTAGCTGATAGTTTAGTCGATAGGCTATTTGTGGGAGCTTTGCTCCCGAAAAAAAAAAGTTACCAGAAAATTGTCAGCCCTTCTCATTTTTTCACTATTTTCTAGTTGTTTTTCAATCTTACAAATCTCAAACAAATTTCTTTTTTTAGGTCTATTTTTTCTCATCCATATTTGCTAATCTTCAACACTTTTGCATGTTTTTCTATTATTTTCATAACATTTTGAGCATGTTTACAACCAGTTGTTTTTTCAACCTTACAAATCTCTAACAAATTTCTATTTTTTGGTCTATTTTTTCTCATCCATGTTAGCTAATCCTCAACACTTTTACATTTTTTTTTCTATTATTTCCATAATCGTTTTGAACATGTTTACAAAAATTTGGGATTATAAAGACATTCTTTATTTATGTTTCCCTAATTATGCATGTATCTATATCTATTTTTATATTTGTAGGCTCATGGTCTAGAATGAGAGAAATGAAAGTGATGCATGTGTGTTTCTAATAATCTTTTCTTCTATGTTTTTGTATTTTAGTTGTTCGATATTCATGCTTAATGGAGAACCAATATTGTATCTTATCCCCAAATATCTTGAGCCTCTCATTCTCTACATGTTTTTTACAAGGTTGTTGTGCAAGGTTGTTTCATAACTATTTATCTATTTCTATTCTTAGAGCTAACTCGCTTTCACAAATTTCAGTTTTGGTTTGAGAATTTCAACACTTTTGATAGTTTTTCTATTATTTCCATAATCATTTTGAACATGTTTACAAAAATTTGGGATTATAAAGACATTCTTTATTTATGTTTCCCTAATTATGCATGTAGTTATATCCATTTTTTATATTTGTAGGCTCATGGTCTAGAATGAGAGCAATGAAAGCGATGCATGTGTGTTTCTAATAATCTTTTCTTCTATGTTCTTTGTATTTTGGTTGTTCGATATTCATGCTTAATGGAGCACCAATATTGTATCTTATCCCCAAATATCTTGAGCCTCTCATTCTCTACATTTTTTTACAAGGTTACTGTGCAAGGTTGTTTCATAACTATTTGTCTATTTCTATTCTTAGAGCTAACTTGCTTTCACAAATTTTAGTTTTTGTTTGAGAAAGTGACAGTGATTAATCGCTCAGATTTGGGGTTTGCATCTTGTGGATTTATGCATGTTGTGAATACTATCGACCGTTCCTTTGTTATCGGGCATAGTACTTTTGAAGATTTAATGCAATTTTTCCATTCAACTTCTAAAATAACGCTTCATGAGGTTCATTTCTTTTGGAGAATCCATTAAAGGACGAAGATTAAATATTCAAGTTTATTGAAAAAATGTATATATGAATTGTTAAGATTAAAAGGCAAAAATTGAACTTAATTGCGTTCTCGGTGATAACTAGACTAATTAGTTATATTCATGTGCGAATTTTATTAAATTTAAATATGCATGAATGATTTCTATTTCTCAAATTTAGCATAAGGAATATAGGCGTAATCATATTTTTAATCTAACTATTATAAGTTAGCATCTTGCATATTTAGTTCTACAAATATTATTTATCCTCACAAAGTGACTATTTTATATTTCCAAGTTCAAGACAATAGTTAGTAGGAGATGATACGCAGATGATAATTTTCCTAAACTACCCATCATATAGCATATTTCATTATCAATAACAACTTGTGTATATTAAAGGTATGGAGAGATGAGTGAAATGCAAGTTTATTGTACTTGCCGTAGGCAATATACTATTGCATTCGGTTGTGCACCAATAATGAATTAGTTTTACATCAATGAACCGATCATAAATTATTATTTTTTTCTTGTTCAACTATTTATAAAGTTTAAATATTTATTGATGAATTAAATATATTCTATAAATTACTTTTTTGAATTATGATTGGTTCAATTGATTTGGTCTTATAGGACCCCTTTTTTCGGAGACTTCCCAATTTATTTTTTTCAGATAGTTTTTAACCATAGTTTTGTAATATATAATTTATATATCATTTAATTTATTTTGAAATTAGTGTTTTAATTTACAATATAGTATAATTATGAGATACAATATTTTAAATTTTATATTTTATTATGTAAACATGTTATTTTCATTAAAAATTTCAATTATTTATATATAAGTATTATATATTTAAAAAAATTTACTATATATATATATATATATATATATATATATATATATTTTACAATTTCTAATATATATTATATATTGTTCTATAATATATAATATAAAAGTACTATATCATATATGTTATATTATATAATTTTAGTATTTTACTAACTCTTTATTTATTATTTAAATTCTACTTTACATTTATAATTTATAACTATATTTTAAATTTTTACAATTATAACTATAGAAATAAATTTATAATATATACCAACATAATTTATTAAATATTATTTTTTAGATTTTATACAAATTTTCTTATGTAATTTTTAATCTAAAATAATTTTACTTTTATTAAATAATTATTAATTAAAATATATACAATATTTATAATAAAATTAAAATTATTTTTTTTATATAATTATAACTAAATACGGCAAGTGCATGCCACTACGTGGCACTTGTTTTTTTTAGCATTTGAAAGTTTTTAATTAGAAGTACTCTTAAAATTTTTTGAAGGCAAATAAAAAGTTTGACTACAAATCTTTTTCTATTTATGTTTGTAGAACAAAACATAAAATTAATCTGAAAAGCTTTATGACAATTATAATTAAAACATTCTCTTTTGGTTGAATAGCTAGGTACATTGTCAAATAGAAAACTTTTAAAGTATAATAGAAATCTATTTCAAAATAGAAGTATGATTAAAATTAATAAATTAATAAGTATTAAGATAAATAATGTTTTCTAAGAAGAAATGTTAACTAATTTGAGATGAAATATTTGAATAAAATAAACTATTTAATAAATAATTTAAATTTTTTAAGTTGACTATTTTTAGTTTATTTTAAAAATCTATGATACAAACTTATCTTAAATTTCTTTTAGAGATAAAATATAATAAAAGAAGCAGCTTAGTTTTTTAAGGATTTATAGTACACACATTTGTTTCAAAATAGAAAGATTGGTTATGTATTTATTTTTGTGAGTACTTAAAACAATTATTTAGAAGAGATAAAGTGAGATTTAAATATAATTAAAAAATAGAAATATATATTTAAAAATAATCTTTATTATATAAATTAAGTAATTAGATATTCTATTTATTAATTTTTTCTCATTCATATTTGCTAATCTTAATACTTTTGCATGTTTTTTCTATTATTTCCAAATAATTTTGAACATGTTTACAAAAAATTAGAATTGATAAAAGTTCTTAAGTTTTTTATTTATTTGAAGGTAATTGATTTCTTTTGTTTATTTCTCTTTTCAATTGTATGTTAAAAAATAATATTTAAATTTTCATCTACAATTTTTAGATTTCATTATGTACATTATTAAATAGTCATTTATTTTTGAAAATCTAATTTCCCATGGCACACAATTGCATGTACAAAAACATGTGACTCCTAATATTAATATTGTTTTACACTCAATATACAAAATGTATAGGAAAACATAAGTGATAAAATTTATCACTAAACAATATTTGAATGCATCAAAGGATCTCCAGGAGGGGAATTAGATCAAACAATTTTCAATAAACATCAAGGAAAAAAGATCCTCAAATTTGGCGAAGTAAAATAGGGTAAGAAGCAAAACTCAAAACATTTTTTTCATTTTCTCATTTCACTTTGCTGCTGGGCATGACCGCCTTGAAAGGGGTTTTGAGGATGTTCCAGTGAGTTTTGTTGCAAATTTAGATAAACCCTAACATTTTATAGGTATGGATCCAACGCCAAGCCTCCCAAACTTTATTTTCGAAGAAATCCTGAGGAATCTTGCTTTATTTCCTGCGAAATCTGATACTTCGGGCTCTCTTATTCTCTTGAAAGTCTGTGGGTTACTTGTCCTTAGACTATCTGCAATTGTTGTTTATGAAATCTGCTACGTTGTTGTTCACTATTTCTTGGAAATTGGTGACAACATTGATATTTCTCTGCATAAGGTTTTCACATCCCGTGCCTTAATGGCCTTTATTTTTCCTTTGCATTTGGCAGCCTATACAGTTGTAAAAAACTATTTTATTTCCAAGATTCCACCATTTGATACACATGTATATGGTATTGAGTTTTCCTCACACTGTATAGGATGCGGCTCTCAGTTGAGGGCTTTCACAGCTTAACAGTTCATTGCTCATGGTTTAGTCCATAGAAAAGAAAGAAATAATGATTTTTTCGTGTTTACCATGTTGGAGCTCTCTATCTGATTACTCTTTTGTATTTGATCATTGGCACGCTGGAACTTTCATGTAAACTATGAAACACCTCAAGACTATCTTTCGACATTGATTTTCACATCTTATCAGTCACTTTTACTCTTGACATCGAATATTCCTGCTTCATTTAGATTTTGTAGCTGCTCATTGCTTATATGATCTTTTTATTACTGCTTCATCAATGTCTATTGTTCCCTTTTCATTGAATCTGTATTTTCCACCATGAACAACAGACTATTGATAAATGCTATTGTAATTTCTCCATATTTTCATCTAGAAAAACATACCCCATTGTGAGATTTCTGCTGCCATGATTCATACTATGGTATGATACTATCTTTAGTCTGTAGATGTTCCTTTCATAGTGATTGGATCTATCTCTCAAAGATGTTGTAATTGCATCATACCTAGTCATGCTCATTATTATGGGAGATTCGTTGCCCCTTAGTTCATTGTTTTGATGCCAACACTGAGAACTTCCTCAATTAATGAGAAAATTGTCCTTTGTCAGCACTTTAAACAACATTTGATCATTACTGTTATGCTATCCATTATAAATGTTACATGAACTATACCAATGCAATATTTACAAGGTTTAAAAAAGGACTCAATCACTCCTTCTGCATTGATTAAGGTTTGTTGAGCCATTGCATTGACTTCCATTGTGTACCCATGTGTGAATGATGCAGTTTTAAGATAGGGTGCATAACACTCTGATGTTTATGACCTGCAATAACATTTGCCTCCATACAACTCGAAAAGACTTTCCCTTAAACCATGAAGCATAAAAAACATTACGAGAATGCATAGATATTGGACATCTAGCTTTGCATCAAAGACTAAAACTCACCTCTCATTTTTTTATTCCCTTCATGACTAACCTCTTCAACTCCATCAATCATTTGGAATAAGGCTTATTTTATTCTTGACTGTCACATATTTTGATGTCATGGAGTGGAGTGTCTCTACACATTTAAATTCTCATGAACAACATTGCTTTAATAGTGTCATGAACTCAGTAGCAACAATATTAGTGTTCTTCGACATTCTCTTACCGGACACCACTGGACTATAGCCTGTTGAATCACTGTTGTCTTTTCTAGGCTAAGTTTGTCTTCTTGTGATCAATGAAAAAACTATGTCATATACTCTTTGCCAGTTCAATGCTTTGATATACTATATGATCAATAATCTCCATGCTCTGATCCCCCTTTTTCATAATCACACTATGAGATCCTTACCTTGACATATGTTTTGGAAAGAAACATATCACTATTTTGATGCAAATTGAAAGGTTGCTTCTTTGTAATGAATGTCCCTACTTATGTCTTCTTGTCACTCTTAGGAACATCATGATTGCTCCTTGTTTACTTTATGATAACATAGAAGACGTACCAAACTTTGACATTACTATCTTGTAGATGCTACAGTCATTACCTTGGCATCTATGATTATCACTGTGTTTGACTATTACATTCAACTATTTATAGTTGTTCCTATTTGTATATTGTCCCTATGGTATTCATGAGGGTCTCCTCTTAGCTTGTCATTGCCTTGTTTTATTATGAAGAGGCACTCTCATATTTATTGGAGTCACTGGTTTGTTACTCTCTTTGTTGTTTTATATAACACAATGTATTGTACCTTCATGGTATGACCACAAATCATATAGCATTTCTTATCCTTATGGTTCTCCTCCACCACTGATTTGACATGTGATAGATATGTTTTGTAACAACACTTTGTGGTTATTCTATACATCTTGTAGTTTCCCTTGAACATTGAAAATAATTGTTCTTCATTGATTTTCACTACTTCTATGTCATCTTGTTTACCATTCCTTCATGCATTTCACTATTAAACAATGTATAACACTATCATAGGGCCAAGAAAGCTATCCTCCATTGAGACTATGTTGCTTTCTTTTTTCTTATGACTGGTTTATCTTATAACTTCATGAACACTATTTCTCTCTCTTTGAAATGCTTGGACATATGACATTGTTTTTTTCTTGACAACCAAGGATAATGATGCTACTTATGACTCTTTTGCATTAGATAATCCTTGTTTCCTTTTGGCATTGTCAAAATGGAAAGAAATTTTATTTCTATTGTACCTGTATTACCTCCTTGTATCGTGCATTCTGTCTTCATGGGAATGCCTTTTTCTTGACCGTATTGTAACATCACTAATTATATTGCACTTTTGGCACATTTTCCACATGTTCACAACTGTACAACTCATGCAATTGTATTTCATCATCCTGTAGCATGCTATCTTTGCATTGAAAATTGGTTCTCTTGCATTGTTTTGGACATATTATTATGTCATGCAATGATATATGACTTAGAGCTCCATGCTTATTATTTATCGACATGCTAGGCTCAACCCTTATGGGATCCCACTTGATTCCCACATGCCCAAAAAAAACCTATGTACCTACTCCTTCATACGAAACAAACTTGTCAGATAAAAAAATAAGCATATGGATCTTGCTTTGATAATTCTTGTTTTCTCAGATATCCATGATAGCTAGCTATTATGATGCCAATTTGCAATAGATTATATATTTTTATATGCGTGCACACATTTTTAGGATTAAGTAATACTGAGAGGGAGGGTGAATCAGTATTAAAGCACTTTAAACTTAAACTTATCAATTTCCAACTTAACCAGATAATTGCTGAAATGAAAAGAACATAAATTAAAAAACACACAACTCATAACACCATGAATTTGTTCTTGAGGAAACCTTGGCCAAGGGAAAACCCCGGTGGGGATGGTACCCACAAATATGCACTAAAATTATACTTTCCCTGTTAGGAGACCTAGACCCGTTAGGAGTTGAATACTACATCAACACATTTCACTGTTAAAGGAATACAAAACCTTGTTAAAGGTATACACTGAGCTCACTGCTCATATAATTAGAAATATCATGTCTCTGTTACAATGTTTATTAAAATGAACATAAACAAGCATCTGTTATGCTTGGGTAGTTTTGGTTGTAGCTCGCATCATCATCTGTCTGATTCTGACATCACAATGCATCCATTCGTCCATTCACATACATACCATACACCACTTCTCAAAAGATCTTCATCTATATTATTTATTACATACCCAATCGACTTCCAAATACATCTCAAAATGGTGCCAACACCTATACAAAAAGTAAATACAAATTCGGCAATCATACACTATCAAAATATAGGTAATACACAATCCAAATCCAACATAGCACGTTTGGATTCCACATTACACTCCCTCAATCATCGCAACCATTCAACTTCTCTATCTCAATGTATCACTATCTTCGCATGTCTTCAAACATCTGCATCTTTCATTTCTAAACTCCAAAATGCAAGTGACCTTAACTTAAGGTCTATCATATCTTAAAACAACTTCCTCTAAGATCGCATGTCTTCATTCAGCATATACAGTGTTTGCTGCCCAAAACTGTACTCATGTACCTTGTAAACTACTTTCTAAATTTAATCATTTTGCAATCCTTAACTCCAAAATTGTGTTCCACTCCAAGCGATCATTCATAACTGAAGTGTTTCCATAAATGAAAACCCTAATATGTTCTTTAACGCTCCTGAATGAGCCATTTGCCAAAAATCTCTCCCTTTGGCATTGATGGCAACACTCAGTGAAAAATGACTAGGTGTCAATACCAGAAAAAATATTACACTTCTTTATCTCCTTTACATATTTACTATATTATCTTCTCTATCTTTCCTCTACACATTTTTCATATATTCTCTTCTCCCCCTTTGACATTAATGACAAAGGTATACAAAAATGTAGAATACATAGAAAAATTGATACAACTGCTTACCCAAAAATCTAGACCATCTTGAGCACATCTTGGAAAGAGCTTTCCAAGATCTTTACTTCTTCTATCCAAGTCTTTACCAGTATTATACTCACATGAATCTGTCCATTCAGTGTAAAATAAGATGTCTCTGATGCCTTTAACTCAGTAGACATGTTCCCAGTGAGAGATTGCACTGTCTTCTCCATGTCTAAAAGGTGTATCTCAAGAATTGATAACTTAGGAGTAATTAAGCTCTTCAACATACCAAATATTCCCATAACTCTCCCTTTCTCTATCTCCAACATACTCAATTTGTCCAGTAGTCTGGACACTTCTTTGTCTAACTCCAATACAATGTGTGAGGTCTCACAACTGTGCATCAACTTATCTAGAGTTAGTTTGTCCTTTCCTATGATGTCCTAAATGTTCTAAAGATGTTTGATAGGATTTACACAGTAACTGTATAACTTCCTTCCATGTGTTACACAACTCTTTGTTTTAGTCATTTTTTTTCCCAGTATGCCCAAGTCCCATGCAATAGCCTTGCATACTTCTTCCAACTTCTTCGCTAAGTATTTTTGTTCTATTTTTTATTCTGTGTTCTTTTCTAAGGACTCATAGTGATTGTCAAAGTCATCCAATACCTTATTCAATTTCTCTATAGTGTCCTTTCCTTGGAAAGTAAGAGGTATAGGTAGGATTTTTATGAAGGTATCAACTGTTCTTTCCATTACCCTTGACTTTTATTCAACTTTCTGCTCAGATCTCTCTTTCACTTTGGCAAATGCAATGTAGTATAGCTTCATCAACTCATCCTCATCCATACTCTCAACATCAGTGCTTAGAGTTTTAACTCCACTTGCCAACAATAAAGATGAAGAAACATACATATGAGTTTCTTGTTTTACTTCAACTTTATTTACTTTTCCTTAGCTACCCCATCTTCACTCTCTTTTTGTTCTTCCTTCTCTTCCACTTTTAGATCAATGCTTCCTCCAATATATGCAACATTTTCACTATTCCCTTCAAAAGGGTCACTAGCATCCTGTGAAGTGTCCAAAGACATAGGCAAACTAGTAACAAAGAAATCGAGTTGCTTCATAGTACTGACAAATTGACTATCATCTACAACTTTTGATGTATCAATTTTTACTTTAGCTACCCTTGATGACTCACCTTTTATAATAGATTTAGGCTTAGTATCCTTGAGAGGTGAGGACTTCTCAGGCTCAATCCCCATCATAACCTTGTCTACTGCCTTCTATGTTTCCTCAATCAATTCATCATATTTTCTCCCAATTATTTTTACCAGTCTTATTTTAGTTCTCAATAAAGGTTTCATAGGATTCAATATCCTTTCCATCTCTTTAACATGAACACCATGTAACATATCTTCAATGGCTTGTGTTATGATTGTTTTATCTTCAATTTGTGCTAACTATTTTCTTAACTCTAATTTCTCATATAGATCAATAGGTATACTGCCTTCAATTTCTAATAAGTTCTTAAAAAACAAGCAAATGATTGATGGCAATGTCCTCAATCAAGAGTTGATCATATGCATCATTCCTCTCATAGTATCTAGTAAATGAAACAAGATTTCCCTGCTCAATGATCCTCTTCTCCAGTATCTTCATATCAGGTTTCCATAAATTTTTCAGCTTTGTACTCTTCTCTTCTACTTTCTTCTCCTCTGATTTCTCCTTTACAACTTTTATCCTCTATTTCTTACGTGGAGAATCCTGTTTAGTGGATCTAGTGTTTCTTTTAGGGAATTCCTTTGGTTTCTCTTCTTGTGATGTCCTCTTAGGTGGTGTAGGTGTGGTTTTTAGGTACATCAACTTCAGTGGGAGGTGGACTGATAAATTTCTCTGTCTCTAGAGGTGGAAGGGATGCAAAAGCAGTGCTCTCCAACCTAGAAACACATTCTATCATCTTATTATTTACCTCTTTCATCTCCTCCTTTGAAATACTTGCCTTGGCTGCTAGATTGTCTACCACATTTTTATGCTTTCACCTTCCTTGGTGCTCGAGTCTATTCTTCTTCATCTCTACTTCTTTGAATGAAGATTAGATAACTTTCTTTGATTGTCCTTATACTTTGTTGTGTAAAGAAACAACATAGTTCCCCATAAAATCATCTCTGCACATGATCCAGTCAAATAAAAATCTTGCGATCACATGATATGACTCGGAAAGCTATATGATCCATAACATCTCTACATACTCTTCCTAAGCTCGCAAGAGCTTAATCTCCATAATCAGGGGCTAGATAGATTTCTAAAGTTTCTTTACAATGCTCCCCTTAAGGCCATGCTTGGCCATCTAGGTTGATGTAGCAATGTTAGCATCATGCGAAGACTCAGTAGCACCTACTGATTATCCTTGGACCTTTTTCCTTAGTTAGTTCTTTTACCTTCCATACCTTATCACTGTTCATATCTCCTTCTTTCTTGAAATGACTGTTAAATTCATCTGTAATACTCTTAGCATCCCCAATATTCTTCTTTTCATCAATAGGTGGAGGTCCACTTCTGTTCTCAGTTCTATTGTATCTGCAAAATTTTTCTATGTTTCTTGGATTATGACATTTGTAGCATGTAGGAGGTGGTTTTTCTGATTAATCTGCAACTTACAATACTTTGTGATGTGCCCAAAGTTATTGCATTTGTAACATGTGATCTTAGCCATTGTTCCTTCTCTAGTATAATCTTGCTTCATTCTTGATTGATCATGCTTCCTACATTCTACCTTCTTGTGTCCATATGCATGACAATTGAAACAATAGCCAGAAAAGGATATGTAAGGAATTTTTCTTATGCAGTATATCTTCATGTGTCCAATCTTGTTGCATCCAAACCATCTACCTCTAAAAGGTCTGATCTAATCTTTAGGTTCTTCAAGAGTAGGTCTTTCTTCACCAGTCTTCACTTTAGATTTTTCTTCCCGAGTCTTTGAACATTCAACTTCATTGAAGCCAACTCCAGTAATGTTTCCTTTAGGTTTCTTTCTATCTCTTTGTTCGTCAATCTAATCATTGCTCATATGAAGTTTTTCAATATGTTTCTTAGCCTCAAAAATTTCTCCCTTTATGATATGATTATATTTCTCTAATTCCAGATATTTGTTCTTATAGTCATCCAGTTTAATCTGCATTTGTCCCATCTGAATATTAACATCTTTTTAGGTTTCTTCAATTTTGTTTCTGTCATCCTTTACATGTTTAATCTCTTTAGCCATTTGAAAATAAATAGTTTCACGATCAAGCTTCAAAGTATCTTTCTCTTGTTCAAGCTATCTTATCTGATCTAAAGTATCACTATCTAAATCCTCTTTTATATTTTCCATAAGATCTTGTCTCTGACTCTTGGATAGTTCAATTTGTTCCTTCAATTTATTGATGAAACCCTCTTCTCTTCTCAATTTGAATTTCAAGTCACCATTTTCTACTTTAGTCTTATCAAGGTCTTCAAGTGCTGAAATGAAAAGAACATAAATACAAAATACACAACTCATAATACTTGTTTCCTATTGGCATTGTCAAAATGGCAAGAAATTTTATTTCTATTGTACCTGTATTACCTCCTTGTATCGTGCATTTTGTCTTCATGGGAATGTCTTTTTCTTGACCGTATTGTAACATCACTAATGATATTGCACTTTTGGCACATTTTCCACATGTTCACAACTGTACAACTCATGCAATTATATTTCATCATCCTGTAGCATGCTATCTTTGCATCAAAAATTGACTCTCTTGCACTATTTTGGATATATTATTATGTCATGCAATGATATATGACTTAGAGCTCCATGCTTATTATTTATTGACATGCTAGGATCAACCCTCATGGTATCCCACTTGATTCCCAAATGCTGACAAATAGCAACTATGTACTTGCTCCTTCATACGAAACAAACTTGTTAGATAAAAAAATAAGCATATGGATCTTGCTTTGATAATTCTTGTTTTCTCAGATATCCATGATGACTAGCTTTTATGATGCAAATTTGCAATATATTATATATTTGTATATGCGTGATCATATTGTTAGGATTAAGTAATATTGAGAGGGGGGTGAATCAGTATTATAACACTTTAAACTATAACTTATCAACTTCCAACTTAACCAAATAATTGCTGAAATGAAAAGAACATAAATACAAAACACACAAATCATAACACCATGAATTTGTTCTCGAGGAAACCCTAGCCAAGGGAAAACCATGATGGGAACGGTACCCACAAATATGCACTAAAAGTACACTATCCCTGTTAGGAGACCTAGCCCTGTTAAGATCTGAATATTATATTAATACATTTCCCTGTTAAAGGAATACAAAACCTTGTTAAAGGTATACACTGGGATCACTCCTCATATAATTTGAAATATGTCTCTATTGCAATGTTTATCAAAATTTGTTAGGAATAAGGTGTCTCAACCTTGGATAATTCCTATTCTTATTATTTGTTTTGTAAAATGTATTTCTTGCAAATAATGTTGATGTGTCGGCATCTTGAATAGTGTGTAAGGAGATCAT
>MU227577.1:1071935-1088537 GCA_018584345.1 Thuja plicata | reverse complement strand
TCTTTGGCATGACCATACATATGATATCAAGTTGACATCAATGACAATACAAACCATTAACTGATTTAATGTCTTGCATCATCTTCAACTTAATATAGTCAATCATTTAATCAGTTACATGTCATCAGGTGTGACAACATTACCACTTAGTTCATTTGTATTCACATCATGCCATTTAGGTTCATTTACATTTAAATTATCATTGCATCCACTTTTTAATGCATTATCATATTAATTAATTACATTCACTATCATATATCATATTAATTACATGTAGTCACATTATCATATTAATTGCACTTAGTTTCACTATAATATTAATTATGTTTAGTTTCATTACCACATGGTTGCCTCATCATTATCATACTCCTTATCATATAGTTAGATTTTCATTTTCATTATCATATGAGATCGTCATTTCTTTATTCATTTACCATATAGTTGCATTATCATGATCATATTCATTATCATTTGCATATTAATTTTAGATTATAATGCACACGCACATCTCATATAAGCCTAATCTCAATCATTACATCCTCCATCATCATACCCTTACTACATCACATATGCATAACCAATGCATCTTGCATCACACATGTTAGAAACATATCATCATCATAAATACATCCATATAGTAAATCATGTGCATAGTATACCAAAAAATAATTTATATACCATATAGTATAAAAAATGCACTGAAATCTTCTCTCTCCTTATTTCCTTAACTCTCTTAACCCTCCCTCTCTTTCTCTCTCCCCTTTTCCTTCATATTTCCTTACTCTCTTAATCCCCCATCTCTCTCTCATTATTTCCTTTCTCTCTTNTTATTTCCTCTCTCTCTCTCTCTCTCTCTCTCTCTCTCTCTCTCTCTCTCTCTCTCTCTCAATCTCATTAAGACTCACCCTCTAGACCCCCCTTCTTATTTTCTTAACTTCTCTCACTCACTCTCTCTCCTTCTCCTTCTTATTTCCTTAACTACATGAAACACATACTTTACATGGATGTATACATAATTTATATTATGATTTATCACATTTACAATCCAATAAAGGTGATGTACATGTCATTTTTATTAGAAATATAACCAATAATGCAAATGAATAAATCACACAAAAGTAGAACAAGAAGACGCATATTTAACGCGATTCACCCAATCTTGGGCTACGACCACCAAGGAGAGAGTCCAATATTATTATTCATTAATTTAAACTGATTACAACCAATGATCCCGTGTAGCTCAATACCAATGCAAATACTACAATACTTCTTCACTCTAACAAGCCATAACCCTAACACCATTTTTCTTATAGAAAAACCCTTACCCTAAAACCTATTTGACCAGTCAACCCAGGGAAATGCTTAACGAAAGAAAAGTGTACAATACTTGCCTGATCAGTCGCTAGAAAGAAAAAATTTCCCACTTGGGGACTGATCCGGCTCCACACTAAACAACCTCCCACTTGGAGACTGGTCCTGTAGCAATACCACTACCCCTATAGCTCCCACTGGAAATAAACACCATGGACTCAGCTATTCTATTTTATTATTTTAGTCATGAAGACCAACCAAAGCTGAAGAGGAGTTCAACATCTCCCTTGTCACTGCCTTTGTAAACATATCCATTGGCTTTTCATCTGTTTGTATCTTTTCCAGCCTTGATCTACCATCATCCAATACCGACCGAATGAAGTGATTCCTCAACTGTATCTATTTTGTCTTTGAATGCAAGGTAGATTTCCTTGCAAGATGAATGAGAATCTGGCTATCTATAAACAAATAATTGTTAACCTATATTTTTCCCAATTCTTCCATGAAGGATTGCAACCATATCATCTCCTTGCTTTCCTCTATTTCATCTACATACTCTACCTCTTTGGTGGATAAAGAAACCAGCTTTTGCAACTTGGAGATCCAACTAACCGATGTCCCACCGAAAGTAAAAACATATCTTGTTGTACTCCACCTGGTATTAATGTCTCATGCCAAAGTTGATTCAACATGGCCTTGTACTAGAGTCCCCAAAATATAAATATTTTTTAGATGTACCTCTCAAGTACATGAGAATCTATTTTATCACATTCTAATGCTCAAGTCCAGAATGACTCATATACCTACTAACAACTCCTACTGCATGTGCAATATCAGGTCTAGTGCATACCATGGCATACATTAAAATTCCTATAGATGAAGAATAGGGCACCTTTGACATTTTTCCCTCCTCCTCTTGTGTCTTGGACACTTCTCCTTAGTCAATTTCAAATGACTAGGCAAAGGTGTGTTGTCAAATTTTCATTCTCCATGGAGAATCTCTACAACACCTTTTCAACATTATCAACCTAAGAGAGATTCAATTTTTTGTTTTGTCTATCTCTGCAAATTTTCATACCAAGATTTTTTTCTTCCCCAAATCCTTCATAGAAAATGATTTTCCTAACTATTGTTTTAACTCTATTATGTGATCCATGTTAGACCCCGCTACAAGCATGCCATCAACATATAAACATAAAATAATTTAGTTGTCATTATCAAGCCTCTTAAAATAAAAACAATGGTTATAATTACACCTACTGAATCTGTGCTCAACCATAAAACTATCAAATTTTAAGTACCATTTTTGAGGTGCTTGTTTCAAGCCATATACACTCTTCTTTTATCTGCACACTAATTTCTCCTTACCTTTGACCTCAAATCCTTGGGGCTATTCCATATATATCTCCTCCTCTAAATCACCATGGAGAAAATAATTTTTCACATCTAGTTGTTCCAAGTGCAAATATTCAACAGACACAATACTTAAAATAGTAGAAATAGAATTCATCTTAACAACTAGAGAAAAAATTTCAGAAAAATCAATGCCCTTTTTTTGTGCAAATCCATTTACAAATAACCTGGCATTAAATATTTTCTTACCTCCATCCTCCTCTTCTTTTAGCATATAAGCCCATTTATTATGTAAATCCTTTCTACCTCCAGGAAACGTGCATAATTCCCAAGTTTGATTTTCTAGCAAGGAGCCTGTTTCTTTTGTCATTCCATGGTCCCACTGAACATTGGTATCCAACTGCATAATTTCATCAGAACACTCTAGTTCACCAGCATCAGTCAATAGAATAGAATACAAAGGAGAGAACCTATCAGGAGGTCTACTTATCCTTCAAGATTGTCTAACATTCAATGGAGTTTGTTGTATTTGTTTTTGTGGATCACGAGGAACCACTAGAACATCATCTTTAGGAGCATCATCTAGCACTACATAATCATTTTATTTCTTCTCATGTTGGCGCAACTGATCTTTGTACAACACTTTCTCATTGAATATGACATACCTACTTCTAACTATTTTATGATTCTCAAAATCCAAAAGTCTATATCCTAACTCATCAATGCCATATCCAACAAATACACATTTCTTTGATTTAGATTCCATCTTGGTTCTATTTTCAAAATCTATATGTGCAAATGCTTCACAACCGAAGGTTCTGAGACAAGAATAACTCACATTCTTACTTTTCTATGCTTCCTCTAGAATACCACAAATCAAAGGAATAGAGAGACCTCTATTCATTAAATAAACATTTGTGGAGAAAAGGTGGGATTAAAAACCCCACACCCACCACCACTCACCTCCTCTCCTCCATGCACCTCTCCCATCTCCCAACCTCCACCCGTGTAACTCCTCCCCACCCCCAACACTTCACTCAGCCACTGCTTTCCCATCCCAACCTTCCTTCTTGCTCACCCGTCTCCTCTCCACTTCCCACATAGACCATAACTCCCAACCGCAGCTCCCATCTACTCCTGCCACTAGTCATCATTCTCCCCCACGCGCGCATCTCTTCCTCCCTTCACAACCAATTCCACCATCCTACTCCACAGCGCTGCCCATCTCAACACCGCATCCCATCTCCAGCAGTGAACGTAACTTATATAGGCTGGGAGGCCTCCATAATAGAGCTAATCTACCACAAGTATAACCACCTGAAATGATGCCTTGACTACAAAATTTTTTCTAGTATCGAAAATCCCTCTACCTGTTGGCGCGGAAGGTCAGAGACTGACTAAGACATCCCACACTTTCATGGCTCTTAGTAGAGACAATGGTCCCTTGGGAAGTGATTACCCTCAAGATTCAAAGCTTGGTGTGCCTGAGAAGTGAGTGCACATGTAAGGAGGAGCCTGTGCCTCCAAGCTTCTAAGTTGTCCACTATGAGTAGGCGTGGTTGAACTTCGGTTCAAGTGGGAATTCAACAGATATTTCCCTGGCTATCCTAGGATTGTGGTGTCTCTATTATTTTTACAACAAACAATCTTCTTGATGTGTCTTGTGTGAGTGTTCACTTGAAACAGCAACAACTACAACAATCAAACAATCCAGAAAACTGTACACTTTGGATATTTGTCTATCTTGTCTCATCTGAAACTTCAGTGAAACTCTGTCAAAATTCTGTCAAATTGGTTTCAAAAACTTGTCAAAACTTTGTCTTCCATCAGTCTATGCTACTACATTCAATCTATTCTAAAATTTGCGTTGTCATAATGCTTTTTCTAGTTCACATGCAACTATGATCTATTGTTAGTCAAACCTATTACTGTCTTGAAATCTGATGTTGTTACGCTTGTCCAATTGACCGAGTCCTTTGTTCAAACTTATCATCTTTGTCCATGTTGTCCTTATTCTGGGTTGTGAGAGTAGGTTTGTTAACCTTGACTCAAGATTAGAGTCTTTTCTATCTCCATCCTCAGTTGGACGTTTATCTCTTGGTCTCTTTGGTCTTGGACTTAGGCAACACTTTAGATATCACAACGGTGTCAATGAGGTGATTCAACTTATCTTATGCCTATGTGAACTAGAAGTCATTTTAGATAATTTCACGAAGAAGACAACCAGAGATTCCCATTCAAAGACAAATCCTTGTTTGGAGAGAACCCTCTCTTTGAGGAAGATTGTCCAATTCCTCCTAGATCACAATCCCTAGAGGACACGTTACCTAGTCCCAAGATGTCAGAAGAAAGACAAGGTAGAGGTAGGTCTAGATAGAGAGACCTCTCCAATGGTACCAACCATCATAATAGTCAACATTCCTTGAGTCCATCAGACCCTAGTGAGGAAGAGATTGACGAATGTCTCCAGGATAAGAGGTTTGTAAAACTCATGAAAAAAATCCTAAATCGAGATAAGGAACAATATTTCCTAGATCTGGTAGAGCAAGGTGCTCAACTTCCACCTCACTTCAAAGCTGAGGATATCATTGCTAGGGAAGAAGAAAATCCCATGACACTCATAACTTAACAAATGCAATCTATGCAAATGGAATTACAAAAACTCCAAAAGGAAAAAGAAATGCCCAACACAAGGTTTTCTTTAAACACTATCTGTCCTTTTCCTTTAGACAAATATTTGTACTTGCCTCCATTCCCACGTGGGGTTGAAATTCCATGATTTGATAAGTACAATGGTCACTCTAATCCACAAGATCACATCTAGGAATTCTATGCTCTTTGTACATAATTTATGCATGATGAGACATATCTTATGTGTCTCTTTCCTCAGAGTTTAAGTGGCCAAGCTAGGGAGTGGTTCTCAAAGTTACCCACTGGTATAAAAACTTTTGATTAGCTCATGAATTTATTCTTGCAACAGTACTCTTACAATATCCAACATCTTGTGATGATGATTGATTTATGTAACACGAAGCAAAACACAGGAGAACCCTTTCTGACCTTTCTTCAGTGATGGAGAAAGATGTTTTCTAGATATCCATGACTCGTGCCTGAATCTGAAAAGATGGATATTTTTTCTAGCATTCTAATTCTAGAACTAAACTACCCTCTTCAGATGCAATGTCCACCCTCTTTTGAGAAAATGGTGGAAAATGTGATGAAAATAGAAGATGTGCTTTTTAAAAAGGGTGACATTACCCTCTACAAAGAAAACAAGTTTGGTTCCAGTTCCAAAGACAAATATAAATATTGGAACAAAAACAAGCATGTGGTAAATGATGGAGTAGTTGATTACTCTGCTCCCTAGTCAAAACCAGCAGTCTTCAATCTAACAAGTGGCTCCAAGGCCCTAAAAATTGCTGAAAATACCACTAAATCCTCATCTTCTAAAGGGACGAGTGGTTTGTTGAAAGACAAACCATGGATTAAATGTAAATGAGACTTTGAATCTTTAGGTGAGTCCTATGAATCTGCACTTAAAACTCTACTGGCAAACAAGTTGATCATGTTGCTAGATAACTCCAAACCATATGATCTAGAAATCAAACCTAAATGGTGGAGAGAAAATGATTTTTGTCAATTCCATAGAAACAAAGGACACATGAAATAAAATTTCATGAGGCTCAAACATGAGATCCAAGATCTCATTGATAACGAAATAATTGCGGTTGATAATCACAACAAGAATGCTGATCATAAGGCATTCAAAGACCCTTTCCTGGAACATCACAAAGGAGATACTTCTAAGAAAGGTGCTCAAATAAATCACACTTATTCTAATGATGACTACAACATCATAACCATGCTTGAGCTGTCTCATTTTGAATATTGCAATGTCATCATTATCAAGTAGAAAGAGAAAGAGTCTCGATCGGCCAATGTAGTGACTTGAGCACAAGAAAAAGTCACCCTGGGGGGTTGTGGATCTTCCAAGCCTTCATCGTCTTCCAGTAAACCATCAGTATCCAAATCCTGGGTACCTCTTAGCAAAAAAACCACTGTGGGTACCCCTAAAGTCTCATAGTCCAAACAACTGACTTCATCCAATACTGTGGACTATAGCGTCATTGAGCAATTGCGGAGAACCTCGGCCCAAATTTCAATCTTCAAATTGCTCAAACTCTCTCCATCTCACAAAGAGGTCCTAGATAACGCACTATCAACTACCAATGTCCCTAAGGACTTGGATCTGGATTAGTTTCAATCCATGGTGGGTCACTTGACCTTGCCACATTACCTATCATTCTTAGAAGAAGATGAAAAATCTTTAAGTCATCCACACAATCTCCACTTGCATGTCGAAGTCTTGATCCATAAACATCACATCAGATGGGTCTTGATAGATGGAGGCACAGGGTTGAATATCTGCACATACAGGTTGATCAAGAAACTAGGCTTTTCAGAGAATTTCATTGATCCTAAAAAGAAAATCACTATCAAGGCGTATGATGAACAAGAAAGATCTTCTAAAGGTCTCGTAACTTTACCAATCCAAATAGGTCCTATTGAGAGGGATGTTACCTTCCAAGTTTTGGATCTCCCACTAGGCTACAACATTCTATTGGGAAGACCCTGGATCCATGAGATGAAGGTAGTGCCATCAACATTCCATCAGTGCATCAAATTCTTGTTCAATGGTGTAGAAGTCACTGTTCCTGAAGACACTAGTTATGCCTGTAACGCACTAAAGCAAGAAGCAGATACCCTTGTCCCACACAATAGTGAGGCATCTAACTCTGAATCAGCTACAAAATTATTGAAGGAAATGGAAAAGAACCTCAATATAAAGGACACAGGTATGGGTGGATACACAGTGGAACCCGTACTATCACTCACATCTCTTCCCAGATCACCTAAGTCTTATGGAAACCTGTCAGAAGAGATGAAACCAACAACACCCCAAGAAATCTATGATGAGACCTTTGTTAAAGCCAACACACCATTAGAAGATGACTAGGAGGAAAGAGCTATTCTGGCTTGGTTATATAAGGAACCCAAAGATAATGAAGTCGAACAACGTGTAATACCCCCAGAAAAATTTGGTGTGGGGTATAAGGTGGCTTGTAAAATGGGTTATTCAGGTAAAGGAACCATTGGACCTAACCAAAATGGACTTAAAGATCCTATCTCTATTGACTACAGATGACCTAGAGACACAACTGGTCTAGGGTTCTTATCCAAGAAAGAAAAAAGAGCGAAGAATCGCCTAGATAAAGGAAAGGGTCATCAGGTTCTGGAAGAACAAAACACAACAGTAGAAAGCATTGACATACCCACTGGAAACTGGGATGATTCAGATGTAGAGGATGTGCATCCTTCTCCCATTCCTCCCCAATATTTTGTCTCTTCTATTTGATGAAGATACACCACAGGTCAATGCTACTGAAGAGCGTATTCTGGAGGAATCACCGATAACTTTTGATCAGTCAGAAACTACTGAATCTTAACAAGATCTGGATACAGAAGAAATGAGTCTAACCATAGAAGATTTTTTAGGTAGAACTCATCCAAACTGGGGGAAAAGAGTGGATTTCACTCATGTCCTTGATATGAAACCTAATGATGAAACAAATTCCCATGAATACGAGTTTGACAGTCTTTCAAAAGACACCTTATACATAGAGATGGATATAGTTCAACAATATGTACCCACATCTAAAGTAGGTGAAGGCTTAGAGGTTAGGTCAGACAAATTAGGACCTCCTATTTCTGACATGGGCTTTGATGATGTCATTAGGGATATTTCTGATTTGAACACATCTATACAAGGTTCAAGTCTAGGACTCTACTTAATAGCCGCCGTTTATGATGAACATACTGTGAATGCCCTCGAACCCAGTGAACCTTTGCTGCTAATGCATCCTGAACTCATTGATTGGTCTGTACAAGGAAAACCTACTGAAATTCCTACATTTCCCAATGACTATGCTTTAGCCTACTATCTTAACGCCGCTAAACCTGTCACTTCTTCCACCAGTGAACCTAGTGTGAGCATGACTGAAGCGCACATCAAGTATCTCAGTTATTAAATAAAAATGAGAAAAAGAAAAGGGTCTGAAGGTGAAAACCACATTGTGGCGGTTTCAGAACCCAAAATAGTAAAAAGAAAAGATGCATCCAAAGGTGAAAACCTCTTTAAGGTGCCTAAGGATGGGATTCTTGATCATCAATACTCATAGAGCCAACTCAATGATCATCAATACTCATAGAGCCAACTCAACCAGTGAATATTGGTACAGAGGAACATCCACACATCATTCATGTAGCTAAATCTTTGTCTACAACAGAGCTCAAGGAATTCGCTGAATTCTTTAAAGAGAAGAAGATAAACTTTGCATGGACATACTCAGATATTCCTGGTTTATATCCAAATCTTATCATGCATCATCTCTCAATAGCTCCTGAAGTAAAACCAGTAAAAGAAAAACTCAGAAAAATGCACCCTCATGTTGCATTACTTATCAAGGCTGAACTGGAAAAGTTACTCAAAGCTGGATTCATCCGAGCTATTGACTATGTAGAATGGATATCCAACATCATACCAGTATCAAAGCCAGACAAGTCCATCAGAGTCTACACTGATTTTAGGGATCTCAAAAAAGCATGTCCAAAGGATGAATTTCCTTTGCCTAACATTAACATGATTGTGGACATGACTACTGGGTACAAAATGTATTCTCTCATGGATGGTTTCTCAGGGTACAACCAAATCAAGATTGCTCAAGAGGATCAAGAAAATACTACCTTCACATGTGCCTGGGGAACATTCTACTGGATTGTCATGCCTTTCAGTTTGAAAAATGTAGTAGCTACCTATTAGAGGGCACTAACAACTATCTTCCATGATATGATGTACAAAACCATGGAAGACTATGTGGATGATACCCTTGCTAAATCAAATAAATGATCTCTACACCTACAAGATTTAGGCCCAATCATGGATAGAATGGAAAAGTTTAAATTACGGTTGAATCCTAAGAAATGTACATTTGGTGTTACCTTTGGCAAGTTGTTGGGTTACATTATCTCATTTAAAGGCATATAAGTTGATCCTGAAAAGGTGCGAGTGATACTGGAAATGTCACCTCCCAAGAACATAAGTTAAATGAGAACACTCCAAGGAAGAATCTAGTCTATTAGAAGGTTCATCTCACAGTTAGCTGATAGAGCACAACCATTTACCAAGACTCTGTGCAAGGGCATTACTTATCAATGGAGTGAAGAATGTGACAAGAGTTTCACTCAAATCAAAACATACTTGGCAAACCCGCCAATACTCATGCAACCTCAACAAGGAAAACCATTGATTTTGTACATTTCAGCTACCTCAACGTCACTGGGGGCATTGCTAGCACAAGAAGATGAAGACAAGAAATAATGTGCTATATACTATATCAGTAGAACATTGGTGTCCTATGAGATGAATTACTCTATGATCGAGAAAGCATTCCTAGCTTAGAAATTGTGTCACTACATGTTGGCTCACTTAGTCAAACTAGTGGCTAAAATTGACCCTTTGAAGTATCTCCTAAGTAAAGCTACCCTCACTGGTAGATTGGCTAAATGGGTTATGCTTCTTAGTGAATTTGACATAGAATATATTGAGCGTAAAGCAATTAAAGGGCAAGCAATCACAGATCAATTGGCTGATGCTCCACTACATGACAATGATCTAATCAACGCTGAGTTCCTAGATGGATCTATTTTGCACATCACTCATAGATCCTAGGAAATGTTCTTCGATGAATCCTTCACAAAATAAGGTTCAGGTGCAGGGATTTTGTTTCTGAACCCTCAAAACTATTCCATTCCAAAGGCATACAAGCTCATGTTTCCTTGTACCAACAACATAGCAGAATATGAAGAACTGGTAAATGGAATCAAACTGGCTCTTGAATGGAATGTTTCTGAGTTACATGTCCATGGTGACTCTCAACTTGTAATCAACCAAATCAATGATGTATACTAGACTAAGGATGAAAAACTCATTCCTTATAAATGAATGGTTGATGACTTTAAGAAATATTTCATTTACATCACATTTCAACAAGTCCCAAAGGTACAGAATAAAGCACCTAATGCCATGGCTACACTAGCTTCCTCGCAGCAACAAGAGGATGATTTATGCTATGAGGTCTTGGTGGAAGAAATCCATTTCCCTTCCTACAACTCCCTTGACTCCCAAATGGTCTATTCAGTCATTGAGCAGGAATCCTCCCATTATCACCATGTCTACTCTTACCTGCACCATCAGATCATTCCTGATGGACTAACTAGAAATGAAAAATGACACCTCATCCGCAATGCCTCACGATATGTTCTTGTGGCCAATGATTTGTATAGGCGAGGATTAGACGGTACTTTGCTTAGGTGTCTAGAAAAAGAAGAGTCTAAACATGCGTTGTCTGAAGTCCACAAAGGAATTTGTGGTTCTCATTCTAACGGTCTGACTCTAGCCTGAAAACTACTTTGAGCAGGGTATTATTGGCCAAATATGGAGAAAGAAGCTACCAGGTTTGCAAAAACGTGTAAGAAATGTCAGCTACATGGAAATCTTATACACGCTCCAGCAAGGGAGCTCATTCCTTTTGTAACACACTGGTCCTTTCAACAATGGGAATTTAATCTAATCAGGCAGATTTATCCCTCATCTTCTAATGGACACAAGTTCATTATCACAGCTACTGAGTATTTTACCAAGTGGGTTGAGGCAGTCCCACTCATTAAAGCGACTGGACAGCAGGTCTCGTTGTTCATTCTGAACTACATCATTTATCGCTATGGAATACCTTCCTCCATCATCACTGATAATGGAGGTCAATTTAAGAACAACATTATGGATGAGTTGTGTGAAAAATTCAAAATCACACAACACTGTTCTTGAATATATTACCCACAAGGTAATGGGTAGGCCGAGGCCTCAAATAAAAATTTGTTGAAAATCTTACATTGTACTGTTAACAAGTCTAGAAGGGATTGGCACCTGTAGATCAATCCTGCATTATGGGCTTACAAAATGAGCATCAGAATTCCTACAGGGGCAGCCCCATTCACATTGGTGTATGGGGCAGAAGTAGTCTTACCCCTAGAGGTAGAAATCCCATCTCTTCGGGTTTCTTTGTGCAGACTTGTACTAGATGAAGAGCATAGAGTTTTGAGACTCCAAGAACTAGAGCTGTTGGACAAACATCAAAAAGTGGCCTTTAATCACCTCAGAGCTTATTAGAAAATAATTTCAAGAGGATACAACAAGAAATTCAGACCTAGAGAACTTCAGGTGGGTGACCTTGTGTTGAGAGAAAATCCCCGTGATCAGTCACATAGAGAGTAGAAGGGGAAGTTTGAACCCAACTGGCTGGGTCCTTATATCATTACTGTAGAATTTAGCTCCAGATCCTCTCGAATCTCCACACCTGAAGGAGAACCACTTCGAGAGCCCATCAACACTCTCCATCTGAAGAAGTTCTACACCTAAGGCATTATTGGTGATCAACACCATGTAAATAGTAATCTCTAAAAAAATCTAAAAATCGTAAAAAGTCCTGAAAAAATGATCATCTCAGTGAAAACCTAGCAATAGGTGCCTTGATGCATCAATAAAAAAAAATTTAAAAAAAAATTGAAAAATACAAAAAAATTGAAAAAAAAAAGTGCCTTGGTGAAAACCTGGTAAACAGGTGCCTCTTGTACTCAACGCTCCATCTATCAATGCTCAATCTTGGAAATCCTTTTCTTCATTTTGTACATATCTTTCAGCCACTTTTTTGATACTCTGGTTCTTCTGAGAACTC
The DNA here is from genome assembly GCA_018584345.1 of Thuja plicata. Classification (NCBI taxonomy): domain Eukaryota; kingdom Viridiplantae; phylum Streptophyta; class Pinopsida; order Cupressales; family Cupressaceae; genus Thuja; species Thuja plicata. Next base: position 1,076,022 of record MU227577.1, on the reverse strand, counting down.
TCCTGACTTGAAACCAATCCAAAGTCATAACCTGGGGGCAATCAAATTGGCTTTTTCCTCATAAAATGAGTCAAGTCAGTCAACGTAGTTTTCTACTAGGGGCATGGGTCCCCAAATTTGATCACATCTTTGGATTACACCAGAGTCAGTAAACTTGTCATTTCTGAAGGACAACTCGCTACTGACACAAACAGGTGTTTCTCAACACCATAATCAATAGTGTTTCTTAACACTATCTTTGGATACATTTGTGTTTCCTAACACACATTGGATATCGCAAACATAAATGACAGATCGATAGAAATCAAACACAAAGCAATCACAAGCACAATGGTGTTTCTCAACACCTCATACATATACACATCCGAACACTTTCAAACTGGCTGAAGTATGTTGAACTTTTATCTGTATGATGCCTGTTCTCATTGATTTCGTTAATCTTTTCTTTGTCTACTGCTTTTTGGTGTGGTCCCAATGATCCAACAATGTCAAATAAACTAGGTGTATGTGATAAGAGCTCCTGCATTAAGGTGGAAAAGCCTCACATCCCTCGATCCTCTTTATTTGTACACCAAGGTGAGGTCAGAACTATCTCCTTGACGATTATTGCTCTGTTTGTTTACGCAAGATCGCACTCATGGTTATCTTGGCTTTGAATGCCTCGATACTAGTGTACTCTTGCAATGCCTACTGGAAAGAACATTTAGGTCATCTCGGTTGTTGTGCCTTGATGCTTACGTTAGTTTCCCATATCCTATCTGATGAAATCATATTCATATTCTTATGCTCGCAGTGGTACTAGTAAGGATTATATCGACTCTGATGTTCCAAAAATTCTTAATGATGAAATTTTTCAAAGCTAAAGCTCAGTGACTACACCTTAGGTTGCATTCATGTTAGTCTTGCATTTGCATCTGCATTTGCAACTGCATAGTGTTGAAATCGGCATAATAACTTTATCTCTATCCAATGTGAAGGATCTGAGGTTCTTATCAATCAATCTTTTCATCTTCAAGTGGTCATGTGTATGTGAACATGACATCCCTTGCTAAATCAACTGTCCTAATTCTATTTTTAGGATCAAAATCAAAATCTGAATTTGACTACTTGCATAACCAATAGAAATCTCTCATGCTTTTCTTCTAATCAATCTATGTATCTTATTTTGGTCAATCTTGGTCAATAAGACCTCTCATCAAGTACACCTTTTGTCCTAACCATGTGGGACCTCTTTCTAATCCGATCAGTTTCTTCTTAAATTGTCTAATCAATCAAATTGCTTCTCATCACTGGGGCACCTAGCCATATTTTGATTTCTCTCCCGAGGGGGTAGGACCAGGACATCAACATTCCAATGATTACATCCTCAATCAAAACCCCATCGCTTGGGGCATCTCAGCTTCACCGCATCAAATCAAGTTGAGATCATCTTAAATCAAAGGCAACCTAATCAATGGTCTTATGTAGTGGTGAATACACTTGAAACCAGACAAGACCGGTCTTATACAGGCTATTCATTATTGAAACTAGATACATTGATCAAATTTGCTTCATCGCTTCAAATCAAGTGAATTTTCTTGCTAATCAAATCTCTTAACGGTAATCAATTTCATTGCTTCAAATCAAACTGGTTATTCATTCAAACCAATCAAAAAGGTTTAAGAGTTCCTAACAGATGTTCAATTTCATCGCTTCAAATCAAACTAATCATTCTGTTTATATCTTTTGATCGATCTTCATCCAATCAAGCTCGAAGTCGGTCTTCTTCTTCAAAAGAATGGTTTCATCGCTTCAAATCAAACTATTTTGGGTCTTCTCACTAACAAGTCTTTGAATCAATGTTCTGATCGCACATCAATTCAAAGAGGGGCAAATATAATCACCTAAAAATGGTCACCTAAACCCTAGACCCCCAATCTTAGTAATTAATCAAAAACCCCTAATCTTGATTACCCTAAGTCCTATATCAAATAGGCAATTATCAGATTCAAACTGATCTGACCTAAACCCTAGGTCCTAATTATTCATCATACTTGATTAATTAATTAATTCCTAAAATCACCTTACATTGGCAAATAAACTTTATACTATTATTTAATTGATATTATGACATATTAATTAAATAAAAATTACTAAATTGTCAATTAAATCAAAAAGGAATTAAATTAATTATAAAAACATAAATATGCATTCAAAATCAATTAATTTATTAATAATGCATATGACATCATCAAAATCAGTTGACTGATTATCAAAATGGAAACAATCTAGTTCCACTCAATTAACTGATTCTCCACTGTTTATCATTTTGGAAACATTTCAGTTAACTGTAAACTGATTTTGGAAGTTTCCAAAATAACTGATCAGTCAGTTCAGTCAACTGACTCTCTCGACCAATCAAATCACTTGCACATGGATTGTGCTTCTTCAATCGAATCTGAGCCACTCTTTTTTTTCGATCTCGACCGTCGATTCGAGAGAGATTTCTATAAAAGAGAAACTCTTTTCCCTCACAAAGGATCCTAACTTTTAATCTAATGTTATTATACTAAATTTTTGTCTTAACTTTCTTGAATTCTTAGCATAGTTTTAATTGTTGTTTACTTTTATGTTAATCATGAAAATCTAATCTTAGAGCATATTTCAATTGGTGTTTTAAAATCAATCTTACACACTTCAATTGGTGCTCTAAAACTGAATCTAAATTAGCTTTGGATTAACTGTATCTGCATAATTATCTTAGATCATTTAGCATAGTTTTTTTAAATCCTTCATTTAGGTCTTCAGTGTAGTCACTGAGCTTGTGATGATCTTAGAGCAAGCTCATACTCCTGCCTACTAGGAGGCAATAGGTCGATTCATTCACACATGCATGATGAATTAATCTATATTCATTTATGTATGTGATTGAAGAGAAATGACCATGTTGAAGTGTACTGCTAAGTTAGAGGCGCACATTTAGCTAGCACATTTGCAACATTTTCCCTCATGTTTAAGGGAAACCCAACATGCAACTTCATAGTTCTTGCACACTCTATTATTGTCCTATTCATGCATTCAACCACTCCATTTTCTTGTGGAGTCCTTGGAACTATTTTCTTCCTTTGAATGCCATTAGAGAAACAATAATATTCACATTAATTACATTGCAATACTCACCAGCATTATTAGATCTAAGAAATTTTAGTCTTTACCAGTCTCATTCTCAACCGAACTTTTCCATTTTTAAAAATTGAACAAATACATCAAATTTCTGCCTAAGAAAATAAATCCACACTTTCCTAGTTGCATAATCAATGAATGTAACATAATACAAAGAGTCACCAAGGGAAGATACCTGAGCTGGTCCCCCATACATATGTATGCACAAACTCTAATTTCTCATCTTTCTTTTCTTTCCCAACCTTCAGAAAATAACTCTCTTTCATTTTCCATACACACAACTTTCACAGAAATCCATATCGACACATTTTAGACCTAGTAAGACTTTCTTTGAATGAATGAATTTCATCCCTTTTTCACTCATGTGCCCAAGTCTGTTGTGCCATAGTGATGTTTTATAATCCACAATGAATGTTTCACACTACTACATTTGGGGCCAAATTTTGACAGAAGTTTCTGACAGGTAACTTTTTCTTACGAATTTGGTGTTTTTTTTTTGTAATAGGGCTCGATGATGTTGGTATTCCGATGGGTGTTTAATTGACCATCGGAATTCTGATAGATTCGAGGTATACATTAAAAAAAAAAGTGAAACAACCTCATCATTTTTATTTCGATTGGAGAGCGGGAGAAAAGGAGCGACAACTAAGCGCAGGAGAAGGTATGTGATTTATTCATCTTTCGAGCCTTTGGCATCATATTCAAATTCATTCCATTTTATTGTTGAGGTATTTTCTCTCAGAAATGACTGCATTCTACTGGTATCATGCCCTAGCTAGTGCTTTATCTCTATTATTTGATGTTATTGGTGCTTGTGCTCAAGGATATCGATTCACTGTATTCAAATGTTTGGATTCACATTTGTTGATATTATTGGCATATGTGTTTAATGATGCCATTGTATATTACTGTCACTGAAATGACC
>MU227577.1:1017021-1030382 GCA_018584345.1 Thuja plicata | reverse complement strand
GTGTTTATTTCAGAGTTGAAAATGATCGCCTTCTTATTGTTGCATTATATGTTGATGATATGTTGCTGTTTGGGAAGGGTAAGGGTATGATTTCTGATTTTAAATCTCAGTTGTTAGCATAGTTTGAAATGAAATATTTTGGGGTAGAAAGGTACATCTTGCGTATGGAAATCAGTAAAGACAGGTCTAACAGAAAACTTTGGTTGAGTCAGAGTAAGTATGTGAAGTCTGTGTTGGACAGGTTCAGCATGGCATATTGTAGACCATTATGTGTTCCTGTTTCTATGGGAACAAAGTTATTTGTAGATGATTGTCCAAAATCTCCTAGTGAGGTGGAGGACATGAGTAGAGTACCTTATGCTAGTGCATTTGGCAGTCTTATGTATGCTATGGTCTGTACTAGACCAAACATTGCCCGAGCAATGAGAGTTCTGAGCTGGTTTATGGCTAATCCTGGATGGGTACATTGGGATCCAGTTAAGCGAGTTTTCAGATATTTGAGGGGTACATCAGATTACTCCATATGATATCATGGTAATTATTTTGTAGCTCTGCATTCATTTTGTATTCGTGGGTTTGTGGATTCTGATTGGGCAGGTGATATTGATAGCAGGATATCCACCAGTGCTTATGTGTTCACTATGTTTGGTGGTGCCATCAGTTGGATGAGTAAGCAAAAACCTATGGTTACTTTGTCCACTACAGAAGCTGAGTACATGGCTACTACTCATGCTTGTAAGGAAGCCATTTGGATTAGGAGATTGTGTTATGATGTTGGTGTTGATGCAGAACAGATTACTATTTGGTGTGACAGTTAGAGCGTTATTTGCCTTGCAAAGAATCCAACTTTCCATGCCAGAACAAAGCACATTGATGTGCAGTTTCACTTTGTGAGAGATACGGTGGAAGATGGAAAGGTAAATTTTGAGAAGGTAGATACTGTGAAGAATGTTGCAGATGCATTAACAAAACCAGTGGGCACTGTGAAGTTCAGATGGTGTTCGGAGTCTATTGGCCTTTTGGCCTATAGTGGTTAGTTCCTGTTATGTTCCTATTGCTCTTACAAGGTGTTCGACAAGTGGGAGAATGTTAGGAATAAGGTGTCTCAACCTTGGATAATTCCTATTCTTATTATTTGTTTTGTAAATGTATTTTTTTCAAATAATGTAATTAAGTGTGAGTGTACATTTCTAGTTGGCATGTTGATGTGTCACTCCACTTGTATGTTGACTAGGATGGTCAACCATGGCCTACATGGATTTAGGCACCCCACTTTGTGATAGAGATATATTTCCATGTGTCAGCATCTTGGACATTATGTAAGGAGATCATAACTGACAGAGTTACGATGGATTCCTATGATGTGTAAGAGCTATTTAAGGAATGTGCTATGATAGGTGTAAGAGCATCTTATGACTTGGGCCTATTTGGGCACCCAAGAAGGAGTGGTTGGTGTGTGTAAGAGAATATGCCAAAAATAGTTTGATATGACAGATTCTCTTACACTTCTCTTGTGACCGTTATTTTTGGCGGATTCTATGTCAAGCTATCATAGTCTATTCTAGGGATGGATGCCTATTCTTGGGATTGCATGTAACAGTTGTGTACATGTGGCTTTGTGCATGGGTCTTGGTCGTTGAGCCCATGTTGGATGCCCAACTCCCTTTGTGGGTATTTGTTGGGTCCTGAGGAGTCTATTTATGATGTTGCTTCTATAGGAGAGATATATGTTTTTATAGGTGTACTGTTATGTTGCTGGACTTGTCTCTCATCTCCTGAAAGAACTTGCATTGCAAGTGTGTTGTAACCTTTGTGTTGAAGATAATACATTGTGCAATTTTTGGAGGGGTGGGGTTGTTTTACCGAAAGGTTTTTCCCCGTCAGCATATCTTTGTGTTTATGTGTTTCAATCTTCTCTATCTATTTTCTGTATGTATGGTATATGTTGCAATATTATTTGTTAAGTAGCTTAACGAATCTGAAATTGTAAGGATTTAAAAAGAATTTGCACAATACTTTCCTTATGGGATTAGTGTAGGAAGTTGTTTCCACACCTTAGTTTCCTTACATAGAATACATAAATCTAATAGTTACATGCAAATATAACCAATAATGCAAAGGAATAAAGCACACAAAAGTGGAACAAGAAGACAAATTTAATGTGGTTCACCCAATTTTGGGCTACGTCCACCAAACATAGAGTCCAATATTATTATTTTGTAATTTCAATTGATTACAACCAGGGAGACCTTGCAACTCAATACCACTGAAAATGCTACAATACTTCTTTACTCTAACAAGCCATAACCATAACACCATTTTTCTTATAGAAAAACCCTAACCTTAAAACTTTCTTGATGGTTCAACCTAGGGAAATGCTTGACGAGTCAACCTAGGGAAATGCTTGACTAGTCAACCCAAAAAAAAGATTACAAATTGTAGAAAAGTGTACAATACTTGCATGATAAGTCACCACAAACCAACAATTTCCAATCTAATTTCTAGGTGATGTACATGTTAAAATATTAAATAAATAAATCTAATTTTTTCCATTTAGAATTGTACATGCATTTTGTATTTTAATATTAGTTTATAGTTAATGAAAGTTTTATATCAAATTTGTTTACATTTTACATGCACGTAATGTACTTAATTTTTAACATTTAACATGTTACCCCTAGATGACACATGCTCAGGAGGATGCACCTTAAAATGGCACCCCTAATGGTGGCATACGTCTTGATGAGGCCCATCTTCCTGACTTTACCAATATATTCTCTTTTGCTGACACAAAGATTAGCAGATTGAGAGATGCAATTAGTAGATCTCAAGATGGGGTGTACAAAGATATTTTTACCACTATTCAAGCGAGTCTCAAGAAGCTGACTGAGCGCATGAGATCTCACACTACATTTTCCCCATAGATTATCTCTAAGATTTTTTTAAAGTTAAGAGCATAGATCTTGAGTGATGTGTCCTTGGAGACAGTGTAGAGTCGTGTCCCAAAGGACATCATCAAATGAGAGGTCTTCCTACATTATGACGGGAAGGCCAAGGTGAGGGATTACTAGGTCACATAGTGCATATATCTTAAGATAGCATCTAGGATCTACCCACGATCCCTTGTAGCTTATGGTCGTTATCCTAATAACGACTAGATTCCCTTGTATTTTTCACAATAGTTGTACACTAAGATCTGTTTGGGCCTTAGGATCAACTTTCTAGATCTTCCTCCTTATTTTGGTCAAGGGTGTGGTAGAGTTGTTGATCATGATCAGTACTGTAGGGTTGAACAAATTGCACCTACTCATAGACATTTGGTTGGTGAGAGGTCTATGGAAGTGGCACCATCAATGGTTTCTACCGCTGATAGAGTTCTCATTGCTTCCCAAAGGGAAGCAATTGATAGAATCGGTCAGATTACATCTTGAGCCACCCAAATTACATATAATACATTGCGCAGATACATTTTGACTACAACTGACCCATATCATCTTCTGAGGCATCATCTAGTGTAGGCCTAGGTGATCCTGACATGTATAGAGATGTTGGCCTTCCCACCCTAGATGATTTATGAGCTCTTTCAGGATCTCAGAGTAACATGAAGATGGCAGTTTATTCTCTTGAGGACTTGCTATAGTCATATTCATATATTGTAGAGACCTAGAGGATACCAATATAGGCTATCAGAGATATCATTAGATTCTTGTAGGACCCTGTAGTTCTTTTGGAACTAATGGGAAGTGTGTATTGAGAGGGGAGGGGTGAATCAGTACCTCTAAATTTTTTTGTATCCTTTAATCAATTAACCTTTGTGTAATTAATTATATATCCATTCATCTGATTTATACTATCTTTATGTGAGTTATATCAATTCATAAACTTAAAATACATGTGAACATTCGTGAAATTAATTGACACATAACACATGATATGACATCGCAGAAAAATCTTATTAGGAAGTAAAAACTGTGGTGGGGATGACACCCACAAAATCTTCACTATCTGCAGATTGGAAGGGGTCGGTTAAGGCTTACAATTTGATCACTTCTGATGATCTACCCAGTTAAGAGTATCTGTAGAGGCCTATTAAAGTCTACTCGGTTAAGAGCTTTAGCAACACTATTGAGTGTGCACTCAGTTAAGAGATTTGTAGCTAGACTATTAAATCCACCTTCCTTGAAAGGATTTTTACACTTTGCTCCACTTGTTAGAATGATAGAAAATTACAATTTGACCTGGTAAATGCAATCTCCTATTGTTGATATAGATCCATTTAATATTACATGAATAAGATTATCACCTAGTGTGATTGAATAATACCTCTGATTCTCGGTAGCCTATGTTCTTGGTTCTTGCTAACCAAATTCACCTTTTGTTGTTCTGGTTCTTGAAAATTTCAATCTAATCCATAGATGTGCTTGTAGGCTTCATTAATCCTCTAACACATATATAATGAATGAATGCATCATCTATTTATAAGATGGATTGATATAATCAAGTTTCACAAATAATAATGTTAACTCTAAGATCAGGTTTACAACTTTACCTTGATCTCTTAGTCTATGTGTTTTAAATCAGTTAGACTGATTAAAGCACTTGCATTCATGTTTCTTGTCCCTAAATAAATGGTTTTAAAAACAAATCAAGATTCTATAAATAGATTAAGACTTCTTTATCTGACGTGGAAGTCAGATCCACTTTTTGCGGGCTGCAACTGACTCTCGATTTCTAATGGTCGGTTATGCTCTTAAATCAATTGACTGTCTCTTGGGTTTGTTCTCTCATTTTCCTCTTTAATTGTCTCTCATTTTACACTATATCCTGCATGTTGAGTTCCTCTATTGGGTTCCTCTTTATCCTTTCCACTTTGCATTTTTGGTGTACACACAAAGTTGTGTTATCGGTTCTCTTTGTACTTAGCAATTTTCGGTGATCTCTTTATATCTGATTTTTGGTTTTCTCTTTGTTCTATCTTTCTGTGTATGCTTACCGAAAGTGTTGTTTGTATACTAATGGAAAAATGATGTCATCAATCTCCCCCTTTGACATTAGTATCAAAAACTGATATGTGCACAATACTAACAAAATGTTAAGTATGTACAACATATATAATCCTTAGTAATATCCTTATTCATTTCATGACTCCCCTATGTATATGTCGGTATATCACCTTTTTCAGTAGTACTGTATAGTTTCCTTCCTATCTATACATATCATATCTTTCCCTCTGTAAAATACATATACATATCATTTTCCCATATGAATACATATCATTTTCCCCCTTTTTGATATTAAGGGCAAAGGTCTATACATTATAGCTTATCAAACATGTGGGAGTGTGAAGACTTCATGTCTTCCATCATTTTCTCCCATTGTTCCTTTAATTTTTGTAGAGCCATGTGCTCAAGTGTGATCTTGGAATGCATATCATAGATGTTGTCTGCTACAGACATCTTGGAGGTTTCTATCAGTTGCCTTGCTGAACTGATGTGTTGTTGAAGCAATGTTAGATTCAGTAGAGGTTAAGCTTGGATCTCGATGACTTCTTCCCTGAAGTGCATCTTTGCTTCCCATAGTTCCTGCCTTAACCTTTTTATTTCAATGATTTTCTCATAATGCAGCTTAATTGCATTGTCTCCATCGGTTAAGCTTTTACCACTATTAGCTAGATTTGTATCTAACTTTGCTATGTTTTCACTATTCTATTTAGTGAACTTTTCCAGTGTGCTTAGTTGTTGAATCAAAGAAATAGCTTCAGTTATAATAGGATCTAATTCACTAATGAATTCTAAAAGCTTTACCTTGTTGACTGCCACTTCTTGGCTAATGTTCTCAATAAGTTTCTACTGGTACTTCTGCTCTACTCTCTCTTCTATTGCATTCTCTGCATCAATGTTCTGTGTTTTGATTTCTTTGGTGAGAGTGGCTAGTTGATCAAGAATTGGCTTATTCTGATCAACATCAACATTGGGTACAATTTGGTGCAATATGTCCCTTGTTGTTTCCAGTGACATTGAGTCTCGGTGATGTTTCCTTAGCTTCTCCTGTAATGCCTTCCTTTGGCATATTTCACCATATTCTTTTAATGCTTCATAATCAAGTGTAGTTGGGTCACATTTTGGTATCTCAATTATTTCATCCAAATTTACTTCCAACTTATTCTTCTTGGATTTATTCTTCTTATTTTGAGTTGCACTTGAATGCAGTACCATTGCCAGTTTCTCAGCTTTGTCCATTATGCTTGATGAAGTTACTTGTTGAGCTTCTTTTTTCTACTTTGCTTCAGTTTTGGCTTCTTGGTTTCATGTAGACGTCTCCACATTAACCTTTACATTGTTGGTAGCAACTTTTTTAGTTTCCTCAGGAGTGCCATCTTTAGGTTTATCTCCTTCATCGGTGTCCTTATGCACTTCGTCTGCCTTTGCATGTGCATCCTTCTCTATTGTGTCTGTATCTACTTGCTTTATATCTCCTCCTGTAACCTTGTCAGTATCGGTTATTGTGTGAGTGTCTTCGATATCCTTCTGATCATCGGTGTTGTCTTTCTTTTCCTCTTCCCCTACATCCTCGCGAGTTCTTGAATCCTTTTGAGGTGACTTGTCTGTTTCTTGTAGAATATTGATAGCTTGTATCAATATTGGCATGTTTCCTAGTATGTTCACCTATGTAGTATCAACTGTTGTGTCATGCACATCGGATTGACATCTTCATATTTATTTACTTCTTCTACTGGATCATCGGTAATGTCAATGATTGTGTTATCCACAATGTTGTCCATTGTGGTGTCAGGCCATGTTTCATCTACAACATCCATATTTTTGTTGCCAGTTGTGTCTTGTTCTTCCTTGTCTAACTCAACTGATGTATCATCTTCTGCATCTTTAATTAATATTTTTTCTCGAGCTCCCTTATCAACATCTTTCTATTGTAGGTCTTTCTCAGGGATATCTTCCTCAATAGGTTTATTGATTATTTTACCTCATTTCTTGTGGCTTTCTTGTTCAAGCTCTATAAGCTTCCCTTCAAGAAATTTGTAGGCTCTCAACTTTGGTGAGAATTCCTTTTTGTGGTTCTCCATCATTTCATTAATTTCTTCTTTCTTGGATTCAGAAGGCATGAGAGTAACAAGTACTCTTTCTCTTATTTCCTTCTCATTCTTCAAAGAAAATGTTCATCTAGAGTATAGATTGTCTAAGAGTTCCCTTGGTACATTATTTCCTTCTAGAGTATAGGTTGTCTAAGAGTTCCCTTGGTACATTATTGCCTTCAAAATGAATCGATACATATTTGAAATTGTACATCTTTGATATGATGGCATCTTCAACTTTGTTCTGATCTTCTAGATCTAGTTTCAACCATCTTCTAACTTTAGAATTTGTGATAGATCCTAAATTTGCAATATATTTGCATACATCATCAATGCTTTTTGGAGCTTTAACCTTGATATTTTCTTCCTCTACAACTTCATCTTGCTCGGTGTCTTGAATATCTTCTCAGGTTCTGATGAGCTTCCTTATTCTTTTGTTTGGCCCTCTCTTGGGTGTGGCCACTTACCTCATGTATGTTCTTACTTTTCCTTTCTTTAAAGGTGAAGGAATTGAATCCTTAGATGTTTGGCTTCTTGTTCTAGAAGTAGCTATGGTCCTTGGCTTCTTGGTTGGTGGAGGAGGTGGTGAATCTAACTCTATGGCCTCGGAGTCATTCTTTTCTTCAGCTTCACCAATAGGTAGCTATTCTTCAGTTTCTTCCTCCTTTTCAGCTTCTTCATCCTGTTCGGTTTCTTCCTCTGTTGCCGAAAGTATTTTCTTAAGGTTTTTGACCATTTTGTCCTTTTTCCTAACAATTTTCTTAACAACCAGGCCAGATTTAATTCTTGATTTGGCCTCTTCATAAGTTCCAAACTTAGGTTGTTTCTTATCTAATGGTTCATTTAACAAGGCATCAATTACTTTGGATGCTTGATCTATATTTATCTCATATTCTAATGGTTGAAGCCATGTTGTCCTCGGTACAATAGGTTTGATATAAGTGTGGTCTATATCATCCATGAAACATATTTCATCTTTATACTTCTCAATGATTTTCTCGGGGATCCTTACCCTCTTCTGCATTCGACCTTTGAATACAATAAAGTATTCATCCATGACTATTTCAAAATTATCTCCCAGTGAGGCTATGTGTTCATTGATCTACGTGGTGACCAATTTTGTGTTATCCCATTTGACATTTCCTACCGATGGGAATGTTTCTTGAAAGTAGAAGAAAATGCACATAATAAGTGAGCCAAACTTACATGTGTTTGACTTTACATTCCTTATGGTTTTTAAATTTTCTTCTAACTAGTTCGGTAGGAGTTCAGATAAGTCCAACTGAGTTCCCTTCTTCACAATCTTGTAAGTTGTGTCTACTGCACCGGATGCTATGTTGTTCATCATGCTGGCTTGAAATAATTTGTAGCCTAGAACACATGCTCTGAATTTCATCTCATCATCGATAATGGTGGATACCTTTAATCCTCTACCATTCCATTTGGCTCCTGTGATATTTTTAGTCTCAGCCTTGGGTGGGTGTTTTAATTATTTTATCTTCTCGGTTACAAGGTAACCAGTGACTGCATGGATAACATCTTAGGTTATCATCTTTGATTCATCCATCCATAGTTTGTGATTATGCATTCAGCTCAGTACTAACTGAATCCACTCAGTTTTGAAGACCGTCGAGAATAATAGGGCATTAGTGAGCCCTTTTACTTCTATATGTTTATGCTCATCTTTCAATGTTCCATCTTCATTGCATAAATTCTTATAAGCTTGTTCAACCTCTGAATCACCTATTTCTGCAATCTTGCAGTGTATGAATGCTCACACGTCTTCGACAAGAAAAAACCTAGCTAGTATTCACAAGAATTCTCTAGCATCGTTGGGTTGTGAAGAAACCTCAGAGTGAATCTTTTAATGTGGTTCTTCACATGCTAAATTATTGATGAGTTTAAACTCATCCTTCTTGGTGTTCTTCGATTTCACAGTTCTTGAAGTCGTAGCCATTTTTCAAATTTAGGGCTTTCTGATAAATACGTGAAATAGAGTTGTCGGTTGTTGTAGAACTTACTATATACACCAATAGTGATTTTTGATCTACTTTGGAGTTCTTTGTGTCGAGTTGTGGTTGCTCTGTGATCCTGTCACTGTATGCACAAAAATTGCTCTCGTCGCTCTACTCTGGTCATGGTGAACAATGAGTCTGTTTCGTCACCCTTTATAGTTTTTTTGCCCTAAAAAGAAAGTCATTAATGCTTACCAACTCCTCGGTGTGTGAAGACAAATTTTGTCAGTTAAGACATTAACTTCTTTCTTCGGTGACAACATGATATTTCAGGGCAGTTGTTCAACTCTTTGCTTTTACCGATGGGTTTCGGTGTTGCAAACAACTTGTTCACTTTGCTTAGTTACCGACGAGGCTCAGTTTACACTAGCAACTTTGCTTTTAACCGATGCTTCTCGGTAAGTATAGAAGTTTTAGATTTGAGTGTTGACCGATGGATTTCAGTATGTATGCCTGATAGCATAGTTATCACAAATTTTAACAAGTAATACCATGATGCATCTTTACTTATGCTAATTTGGCATTTTATCAACATATTATGGAACTGATTTAAAATGATAACTTGGGGTAATGCAGTTCCATACTTACTTGTTCTATTTAGTTGGGGTGGTGATGTCACCAGATCCATTGGATGGGGTGTCACCATTTGCATTGCTTGGTTCAGCTTCATCATTGTTTGAATCTTTTCTCCACATTTTGTCTCTTTCCCTCTGGATGTCTTCAATGGTATTTCCATTGGGATATGTGTTGGTCTCTATCATTTGGTCTCTGCAGTCTTTCTTGAGATGACCAACTTTATGATAGTGTAAGCATGCCATTCTGGGGTTAGTCCTGCCTCTAGACTTTCTAGTCCACTTTCTCATACAATTTGTAGAAATGTGACCAAATCTTCCACATGCTATACAATTTGTCCAAGTGTTATAATCCCATACATACTGGTTACCGACTCTTTTCGGTTGATAGGGAGTTTCTTGACCTTTAGGCTTCCATGCTTGCCTTTTCTTTTTCCAGCATTCAAGAGTTGTGTGCCCATTCATTTTTCAAGTAGGAAAGTTTTTGTCCATGTGGGTTTCCTTCCTTGGTTGTTTCATCTCAGACTTACATTCATATGCTTTATGTCCTTTCTTGTTACATTTATAACAAAATCCTATGAATGAAGATGTAGATTTAGGAATACCTTTCATTTTGCCTCTACATACATTTGATGTATGGCCTTGCTTTCCACAGTGATTGCATGCCAGATTTCTTGGTCTTGGATTTGTATAGACATTCTTTGGATCAGTTTGATTTGATGATTCTCCATTCTTGGTAAAACCTAGACTGGTGTTGTTGTTGACTCTTCATTTTCCTTCAAGAAAATCATCCATTCTTTTATTGATTTCTTCAGCTTTCTTGATAATTTCATTATGCTGCTTCTGAATTCATATCTCATGTTTCAGCTTTTCATTCTCATCCCTTAGCTCACCGATAGCTTCTATTCTTTCAATGAGTTCAACATTTATTATGTTTTCCTCTTGACTCATAAGAATAATTTGATTTGTAATCTCATGGTGATGCTCTGTAAGTCTTTGTATTTCAGACTCTTTTTCTTGTAGCTTTTTTGTAATCTTTCTTCTATCATCAATAGCTAGTGTTCTTTCTTGCTCAGCTTGTCTAGCATTGTTCATGACATTAATCATTCTTACTATCTATGTCTCTTGACTGATTTGCAGAGATTTAACTTGTCCAGCTAGATGTTGATTGATTTTAGTTAGGCTTGTGATGCTTTTCTTGAAGTTGATCCAAAAGACTCAAATAAATCTGGTATCTCTTCCTCATGATAATTTGTCTCATTACAGCGAGATGCCATAATCTTTCTTTCATCTAACAGCTATCTCATATTGATTCTAGCTTCTTTATACTGCTCATAGAACATCTGAATTTCTAGCTTTTTATTCTCAATGTTTTTATCAAGTCTATACTTCTCCATTATATGATCTTTTCTCTCAAGCCTTTAAGATTTTCTAAAGAAGAGACTTAGCTTTGATACCAATTGTTGGATTTAATAGAAAGTGTGTACTGAGAGGGGAGGGGTGAATCAGTACCTCTAAAACTTTTTATATCCATTAATCAATTAACCTTTGTGTAATCAATTGTATATCCATTCATTTGATTTATACTATCTTAATGTGAGTTATATCAATTCATAAACTTAACATACATGTGAACATTCATGAAAGTAATTGACACATAACACATGATATGATATCGCAGAAAACTTCTGTTAGGAAGTAAAAACTGCGGTGGGGATGGCACCCACAAAATATTCACTATCTACAGATTGGAAGGGGCCAGTTAAGGCTTACAATTTGATCACTTCTGATGATCTACCCAGTTAAGAGTATCTATAGAGACCTGTTAAATTCTACTCGGTTAAGAGCTTTAGCAACACTGTTGAGTGTGCACTTAGTTAAGAGATTTGTAGTTGGACTGTTAAATCCACCTTCCTTGAAAGGATTTTTACACTTTGCTCCACTTTTTACAATGATAGAAAATTATAATTTGACCTGGTAAATGCAATCTTCTATTGTTGATACAGATCCATTTAAGTTTACATGAATAATATTATCACCTAAAGTGATTGAATAATACCTCTGATTCTTGGTAGCCTCTGTTCTTGGTTCTTGGTTCTTGCTAACCAAATTCATCTTTTGTTGTTATGGTTCTTGAAACTTTCAATCTGATCCATAGATGTGCTTGTAGGATTCATTCATCCTCTCACACATGTATAATGAATGATTGCATCATCTATTTATAAGATGGATTGATATCATCAAGTTTCACAAAAAACAATGTTAACTCTAAGATCAGGTTTACAACTTTACATTGATCTCTTAGTCTATGTGTTTTAAATCAGTTGCACTGATTAAAGCACTTACATTCATGTCTCTTGTCCCTAAATAAATGGTTTTAAAAACAAATCAATATTCTATAAATAAAATAAGACTTCTTTATCTGACATGGAAGTCAGATCCACTTTTTGCGGGCTGCAATTGACTCTCGATTTCTAACGGTCGGTTATGCTATGAAATCAGTTGACTGTCTCTCGGGTTTATTCTCTCAGTTTTCT
The DNA here is from genome assembly GCA_018584345.1 of Thuja plicata. Lineage (NCBI taxonomy): Eukaryota > Viridiplantae > Streptophyta > Pinopsida > Cupressales > Cupressaceae > Thuja > Thuja plicata. The sequence continues at coordinate 1,018,168 of MU227577.1, read as the reverse complement.
CTTTAACTGTCTCTTGGTTTGCACTATATCCTACACATCGGGTTCCTCTTTATCCTTTTCACTTTGTATTTTTGGTGTACACACAAAGTTGTGTCGTCGGTTCTCTTTCTACTTAGAAATTTTTGGTGATCTCTTTATATCTGATTTTCGGTTTGCTCTTTGTTCTGTCTTTCAATGTATGCTTACCGAAAGTGTTTTTTGCATACTAATGGAAAAATGATGTCATCAAGTTCCACTGTCCTAGACCACGACCTTGAGTCATACACAACAACAACACTATGTGCAACATGACCCACCCACAAATCACTCCATAGCTGTAGAGGAGGAGATACAAGATGGATATATATGTATCTCAGCTGAGGGCCAAGAGGGATTTGAGGATCAAGTTCGAGGGTTTAGGCAAGTGGACACCAGTGAGATTGGATTGTTTATGAATATGTTATTTCAGACTTCTTACTCTACACTACTCCTCTCTAAGATACACACCCAACACTCATTACTACAAAGGGTTGTGGCTGGAGATGGTGCACACGATGCAACTTTTGTGGATGATATGATGGTAGATGATGATCCTCATGCCGCTGAGACCTAGGTATTTAGTTTGGTTTATTTTAACATCAATGTACACTTATTCAATTTTTAGTTTATATTGTGTACACATAGCTCAATTATTTGTATATGAACATAGCTCAATTATTTGTAATCATATATACTAATTTCCATATGTATAATATTTTGTAGGCACAATTAATCGAGTGCATTACCTCTAGCCTGGGGTCAAAGTGTGTGCGCAAGAGAGATTCAGTAGACGCGACGCCTTCTAGTGGCCATGTTAGTTTTAAATACTCTTAAAAATGTGTGTATATGCACGTGTTAATTTACATGTTTTAAATACTTTACATGATTATATGTTTACATAGAACCAGTTGTTATACAAAATTTGTAGGGGTAAATTGTTGTTTCCATCCATTAGATACCTGTTCGCATGCATCTTGATGAGTCCCTAGTTTAGGATGTTGAATCTTTGATGCTACTAGACTTTTACATTTTATTATTATATGTTTGACATTTGTGTTTATGATTTAACATATTTATATGCCCTAGACCTACACGTGCCCTAGACCTACACATGGATGATTTATGTGTT
>MU227577.1:948388-983936 GCA_018584345.1 Thuja plicata | reverse complement strand
ATTATTCTTTTTTTCTAATTCTTTTCCTCCCCCTTTATTTCTTCTTTTTCTTTTCTTTTTTGTATCCCGTTGAACTTCTTCTCCTTGTTCCTCGTGCCCTCCCTCTCTCTTTTTAGTCTCCCTGATCTGCTACATTCTTTCCTCCTCTCTTTTCTAGCTATCATCTTGATGATGGATCATGGAGTGTGATCCAAAATGTCGATGGAAAAAATGCCACACAATCAAAATCCAGAAGCCTTAACTACTAATGATGGGAATGTAATCAGAAATAAAGCAAGATTGGTTTGCAAAGGGTATGCACAAGAAGAAGGAATTGACTATGGAGAAACCTTTGCACCAGTTTCTAGACTTGAAGGACTAAGAATACTACTTGCATACGTTGTAGATAAAGGATTCAAGGTATTTCAAATGGATGTGAAGTCCACATTTTTAAATGGAATACTGGAAGAAGAGGTATACATTGAACAACCTGAGGGATTTGTTGATCTTGATCAGACACACATGGTATGTAAATTACACAAAGCTTTATATGAACTAAAGAAAGCACTGAGAGCATGGTATGAAAGATTGCATTCATATCTTATAAGTATTGGATTTATTAGAACAAGTGAAACAACAATTTCTATTTAAAAGGAGGAAATCATGATAAGACACTTATTTCTGAAATAGTTGTTCATGATATCATATTTGGAGGTAATGATAACTTATGCACTTCATTTGCTGATGAAATGTAGTGCAGGGAACCTCCTGCGGTTCCTATTTTAATGCTTAGTTACTTGTAATAAGGTGAATCCCTTGGATCACCCTAGTGTGTGCATGTGTGGGTCTATTTTTTAAGGTGAAGGACCCTAAGGTAAGTTATAAACCTTATGGGTTCCTGAAACCATGTTAGACCAAGTCGTCTCTTTTTGTCATTTTAGTACTTGGGTTGATTTTTATGTTCTAAGGCCTTAGTATAGGTTCTTGTCATGTTTTAGATCACTCCCACACCCTTGGAGGACATTAGTGTTGGCATCTTGCTCAAAATAGAAACTTTGACAAATGTTGCGAGAAAGTTGTCTTTTTGCAAAATGTTGCATGAGAAAATTTTGCAAAATGTCGCATGAGCAAATTTTGCAAAATGTTTCTCGAGGAATGAAAAATCAAATTGAAATGGCCACACCAACTTCTTGGAGCATCTGTAATTCCAAGAGGATGGTATTTGAGGTCCTTATTCCTTCTAGGAAGGTTAGAGGTTACTATGTACAAAGTTTGATGTTCAGAGAATGAAATTGAAGAGTTTTCTGAGTTATTTGGAGTGTGTACGACATGGTACAGATTCATTTTGTGGATCCAGTTGTAGAAATTTGTGATTCTTTGAGTTATTTCAACATTCCAGTTGGTTTCATTTACTTTTGTAAAGTTTCATAGGAGTTAGAAATTTTTGTTTACTCACTGTCTGAGAATCCCTACTTTACTGGGTCTGCTCCAAAGATGTGATCGTAACTTTGGATTTATCTAGTGGATCTGCTAAGACACTTGGGATATACAAGTTAGGATCATTCTTTTTAAGATTCCTAAAGCTCATAAGCTCAATGTTGGTTCTATGATTTTTGAGACAAATCCCTAGGCTAATTATCTCTATGTAATTAGCCTGGTTCTTAGGTACAACCACATGCATGTGAACTATATGGTTGGGAGGATTGAATCAATGGTGGATCTAGGCCATTTTGGGGTAGAGGAAACTATCTGATCCCTTGTGTTTATTCTTTGAACCCACCTTAGACCACTTGCTTAGTAATCCAAGCCTAACCTAGCTAATTAGGTCTGTGAGCTTTGCAAGAGTTTAGTGGTGCAGGAGTAGAGTGAATTGTTAAGAATTTGGGGGATTTCAAGACTCCATAAAGGGTATCTAGAATCTAAATCAGATTAGTTAGATCCTTCTGTGATAGAAATATATACTCAAAAAACCCTCTGGATAGGGCTACAAGATAATCTAGACCAGTTAGTGTTTGGCTAACCTTGGGTCTATAGAACTGAATCCATTGGTGGATTCTCAACCCTTGGGGTCTAAGTAAAGTCTACCATCCCTTAAATTGGTTGATCAAAACCTATGGTGAAGAGTTCCACTCTTGGGCTTGGTTTAGGGAAAGTGTCCTTAAAAGGAAAAATTGGAGAGATTTGTGTCTTGGTTTGGGAAGCCAAGTGGTGATAAAAAGAGTGAGTTGGCATCTTGGACAAGTGGCTATACATCCTAAGAAAGTAAGTGTGGGACTGGGGTACTTGAATAAGCAGTTTGAGTCAGCTATAAGAAGTTTGGATCCTACTAAAGTCTTCTTGCAGTGCACTCTACATCAGGTGGTATTAGAGCCTGCTAAGACCTTGGAAGAAGTAAAGAATAGGTGATACAATAGAAGATTATTTATGAGAGGAAGTTCCTACTAGAATCACTAATGTGGAATTGGCTAAAATTATCAGAGAAAAAATATCTAAGAACAAGAAGATGGAGGAAGAGATAAAGAAGTTGAAGGACCTCCAAACAGAGGAGGAGGGAGAAGATTCTAAAGAAGAAGAAGAAGAAGAAGACACAGAGAAGGATGAAATGAAGAACATACCTGCAGAGGAACTTAAATTTCTTGAATCTCTTGAGAGAGTTGGAAGGAGAGATCAAAAATTAGACATTCCCATGTTTTATGGGAAAATGGACCCTGAAGAATGTATGGATTGGATAGAAGATTTGGAGAATTACTTTTAGTGTGACAATGTCTCTAAAAATTAGAGAGTCAAGGTGGTAAAATCCAAAATGAAAGGCCCTGCATTAAGTTGGTGGAATTTTATACAAAATGAAAGGATTGAGGAAGAAAAGAACCCTATCTAAACATGGAAAAGGATGCTAGTCTATATCAAAAAATAGTTTGTACCAGAGGACTATGAGATCACCCTCCATAAAAAGTTTCAAAATCTAAGGCAAAAAGACCTTGATGTGAGTGGGTACACTGAAGAATTTCATAGAATGAAATTGAAGGCCAAAGTCCCAGAGAGTGAGAAACACATGCTTGCAAGGTATCTAAATGGACTGAAGTATAGCATTCAAGGTAAAATGAGTTTATTCAACCTTGAATCAGTACATAAGTGCTTTCAAATGGCACTGAAAATTGAAGAAAAATAGAAGAGGAGAGGAGAACAAAATAACAGAGGTAGAGGGAGTAATTTCAGAGGTAGAGGTAGGTTCAATGGAAGAGGTCCATTTCAAAGAATTAAAGGAGAGTTTAATAACCAGGAGTTAGAAGGAGAATATAATAATAGAGGCAAATTCAAAGGAAGGAGATCAAACAGTCAAGGGAGATTTGGTGGAAGAGGACCTAGTGTCTTCACTGGGAATGTTATACTTGCAATCAAATTGGACACCTATCCTTTAGATGCCTTGAGAAGAATGACACCAATAGACAAGGAGGGTATATAAGAGTACAACTCACCCAAGAAGATGATAGTTAAAGTGTGTCCTTCTATAACTTTTCAACTTCAAGGCCTACAAACCCAGAACAAGGAGAATGCCTAATGATGCAAAGGACACTCCTAAGAGTACCTACTACTACAAAACCACCTCAGAACAAGATGCAAGGTGAATAACAAGTTATGAAAAGTTATATTTGACTCTAGATCCATTGATAATATTGCATCTAGGGAATTAGTTACTAAGTTAAAGTTGCATGTAATCCCTCACCCTTTCCCTTACAAAGCTTCTTGGCTGACAAAAGAGAAACAAACCATCATCAATGAACAAGTATGGGTAGATTTCAAGATAGGGGAGTATACAGATAGAGTTCTATGTGATATCATAGAGATGAATGCATGTCATTTGTTACTAGTTAGACCTTGGAAATTTGATGTAGATTCCAAGCATGGTGGAAAGTCTAATTTATATACTATAGTTAAGGATGGTGTTGAGTATGTGATGAATCCACTCCCTGACTATGAGAAATAAAAATATGTTACTAGTAGTGTCTTGCATGAAGGAGATAAAGAATTAATGAAGGTGCTAAAAGAAAAGGATATACCCTATTATGCATTAGTAGTAAGGCCTAAAAAGACACCAGTGAAAGAGCCAAAGGTCAAGGCCCCCACTAGGGATGTAGGCCCCAAAGAGGTCAAAGCACTATTAGACCAGTATAAGTGTATTATAGCTGGAAGTACACCAGAGCCTTTGCCACCTAAAAGGGAAGTGAGTCACTGTATAGACTTCATACCAAGGGCCACTCTTCCAAACAAAGAAGCATACAAGATGAACCCTGAACAAAATCAAGAGATAGAAAGGTAGATTGAATAATTGTTGTCAAAAGGTCTCATTAGGAAAAGTGTGAGTCCTTGTGTAGTCCCTACAATCCTATCACCCAAGAAAGAAGGCACATGGAGACTATGTATGGATTCTAGGGAAATCAATAAGATAACCATTAGATATAGGTTTCCTATGCCTATAATAGAGGATTTGATGGATTGTTTAGGGTGTGCAAGCTATTACTCCAAGATAGATCTCAAGAGTGGTTACCATCATATAAGAATCAACGGTGGAGATGAATGGAAGATAGCATTCAAGATCATAGAAGGACTCTATGAATGGCCTGTGATGCCTTTTGGTCTCTCAAATGCTCCAAGAACTTTTATGAGACTAATGAATGAAGTCTCAAAGCCTTTTCTTAATAAATATTTTGTTGTATACCTTGATGATATTTTGATCTTTAGCAGGAGTAGAGAAGAGCACCCCAAGCATTTGGACATGGTAATGAGAAAAATCCATGAGGAATAGCTGAAGATAAACATAGAGAAGTGTGTATTCCTTCAAGAATAACTTGTGTTCTTAGGTTTTGTGATCTCCAAGAATAGTCTCAAGATGGATCTTTCCAAAGTTTAAGTCATCCTCAATTGGCCACCTTCTACTACTCCTTCAGAGGTAAAAATTTTCCATGGTTTATGTAGCTTTTATAGGATATTCATCAGAAATTTTAGTGGCATATGTGCTCCCATTATCAACACCATTAAAGATGGAAGAAAATGAATATTTTCATGGACTAATAAAGATAATAAGTCCTTTGAGTTGTTAAACAAAAAGATTGCAGAGAAACCAATATTAGTCCTACCATATTTTCACAAGGTGTTTACAGTGGAATGTGATGCAAGCAATAAATCCATTGGGGGAGTCTTGAGCCAAGAAGGGAGGCCAGTTGCCTATTTTAGTGAGAAACTCAATGAAGCTAAGAAAAAATACTCAACCTATGATCTTGAAATGTATGCAATGGTTCAATCACTTAGGAAATGGAGACATTATTTGTTATCTAAAGACTTTGTAGTATTTACTGATAATCATGCACTTAGCTTTCTAAATAGATAGGAGAAACTTAATCACATACATGTGAAATGGATGGAATTCTTACAGTCCTATACATTTTCTATTAAGCATAATAAAGGGGTTGTGAACAAAGTAGCTGATGCTCTCAGTAGAAGACACCTAACCACACAAACCATTCAATTGGAGAGTGTTGGAGTTCATGCCATGAAGGATATGTATGCTATGGATGAATATTTCAAAGAGGCTTACCAAATTTTCACTGAGATGATAGATAGATACCACTGATTTATCAGAGTTTCTTGTGAAGGATGGTCTACTTTTCAAAGGTAGTTTATTGTGTGTTCCAAAAGGATCCATGAGGGAAAACATTATCAAAGAAAAGCATTGTGGGAGCCTAGCCAGACTCTTTGGGGTGGACAAAACATTGGAACTTGTTAGAAGGTTCTACTACTAGCCCAAATTGTAGATAGATGTTAGGAGCTTTGTGGAAAGTTGTTTAGATTGTCAACAAGCCAAAGGGCACACCTCCAATGTAGGGTTATACACTTCTTTAACCATCCCTTCAAAACTTTGGGATTTAGTAAGTATGGACTTTGTCCTAGGCCTCCCAAAGACCAAATCTGAATTTGATAGCATTTATGTTGTATTAGACATATTTTCAAAGATGGCACACTTCATTCCTTGTAGAAAAACATATTATGCATCTCACATAGCAGGATTATTCTTTAGAGAAGTTGTAAGACTTCATGGACTACCACTGTCAATCATATCAGATAGGGATCCTAAGTTTTTAGGACATTTTTGGAGAACACTATGAACAAATCTAGGGACAAATGTTTCACTACCATCTGCATATCACCCATAGTATGATGGTCATATAGAATTCATAAATAGGTCCCTTGGCAACCTTTTAAGATGCCTCACCCAAGAACATGGAGCCACTTGGGATACTATCATAGCCAAGGAAGAGTTCTCATTCAATGATTCAGTCAATAGGAGTACTGGTTTAACTCCATTTCAGATTGTATATGGTACTCACCCTATAGGGGTATTGGAACTCAGAGACATCAAAGACATGGAAAAAATAAGTTCCCTAGTAGAAGACTTTGTTGAAGCAATGAAGAAAATTCATGAACAAGTGTAGACCAAACTGCAACATACCACTGAGAAGTACAAGGAATAGGCTGACAAAAAGAGGAGAGACTTACAGTTCAAAGTGGGAGATTTGGTGATGATTCACCTCAAGAAAGAGAGACTACCCAAGGAGAAATATACAAATATTATGATGAAAAATCTTGGCCCTTTCATGATTTTGAAGAAATGTGGCAATAATTCCTACAAGATTGATCCCCCTTCTCACATTGGTTTATCTCCTATCTTTAATGTTGCAGATATCTATTCTTATAAAGTTTTTTTTAGTACTAACGATCTTGCAGGTACTCCAGAGCCTCCTACACTCCAACCACTCAAGGACATGCCCCAAGAAACTCCTCCTAAGATTGAAAGCATTCTAGGTAAGAGAGTGAACAAGAAGACTAGGAGGGCCACTTACTATGAGTACTTAGTCAAATTGAAAAATCAACCCATTAAATATGCTACCTGGATGACCCCTAAAGATATTTAGAAGACATGATATCCACTTGAAGACCTCCCAACTCAAGAGACTTGAGTTACTTTTTCCATGGGGAGTATGGTTCAGGGCACCTCCTGCAATTCCTATTTTAATGCTTGGTTGTTTGTAATAAGGTGAATCCCTTGGATCACCCTAGTGTGTGCATGTGTGGGTCTATTTTGTAAGGTGAAGGACCCCAAGGTAAGTTATAAACCTTATGGGTTCCTGAAACCATGTTAGACCAAGTCTAGTCTCTTTTGGTCATTTTAGTCCTTAGGTTGAATTTTATGTTCTAAGGCCTTAGTATAGGTTATTTTCATGTTTTATATCACTCTCACACCCTTGGATGATAGTAGTGTTGGCATCTTGCTCAAAATAGCAACTTTGACAAATGTTGCTAAAATGTTATCTTTTTGCAAAATGTTGCATGAGAAAATTTTGCAAACTGCTGCTCGAGGAATGACAACTCAGATAGAAATGGCCACACAAACTTCTTGGAGAATTTTTAATTCCAAGAGGATGGTATTTGAGGTCCTTATGCCTTCTAGGAAGGTTTGAGGTTTACTGTGTATAGAGTTTGATGTTCAAAGAAGGAAATAGAAGAGTTTTTTGAGTTATTTGGAGTGTGTACAGCCTGGTACGGATTCATTTTGTGGATCCATTTGTATAAATTTGTGATGCTTTGAGATATTTAAACATTCTAGTTGGTTTCATTTACTTTTGTAAAGTTTCATAAGAGTTAGAGATTTTTGTTTACTCACTGTCTGAGAATCCCTAATTTACTGGGTCTGCTCCAAAGATGTGATCCTAACTTGGGATTTATCTAGTGGATTTGCTCAGACATTTGGGAAATATAAGTTAGGATCATGATTTTTAAGATTCCTAATGCTCAGAAGCTTAATGTTGGTTCTATGATTTTTGATACAAATCCCTAGGCTAATTATCTCTATGTAATTAGCCTAGTTCTTAGGTACAGTCACATGCATGTGAGCTATATTGTTGGGAGGATCAAATAAATGGTGGATCTAGTCCATTTTGGGGTAGAGGAAACTATCTAAGCCATTGTGTTCATTCTGTGAACCCACCTTAGACCACTTGCTTAGTAATCCAAGCCTAACCTAGCTAATTAGGTCTGTGAGCTTTGCAAGATTTTAGTGGTGCAGGAGTAGAGTGAAGTGTTAATGCTTTGGGGGGTTTCATAAATCCATAAATGGTATCTAGAATCCAAATCACATTAGTCAATTCCTTTTGCGACCGAAATTTATACTCGAAAAACCCTCTAAATAGGGCTACAAGAGAATCTAGACAAGTTAGTGTTTGGCTAACCTTGGGTCTATAGAACTGAATTCATTGGTGGATTCTCAACACTTTGGGTCTAATTAAAGTCTACCATCACTTAAATTGGTTGATCAAAACCTTTGGTGAAGAGTTCCACTCTTGGGCTTGGTTTAGGGAAAGTGTTCCTAAAAGGAAAAATTGGAGAGATTTGTGTCTTGGTTTGGGAAGCCAAGTGGTGATAAAAAGAGCAATTTAGCCTCTTGGACAAGTGGATATACACCCTAAGAAAGTAAGTTTGGGATTGGGGTACTTGAATAAGTAGTTTGAGTCAGCTATAAGAAGTTTGGAGCCTACTAAAGTCTTCTTGTAGTGCACTCTCCATCAAAATGAGGAAAGAATTTGAGATGTTGATGTTTGGTCAGATCAAATTTTTCTAGGATTGAAAATTTTACTAAAGACTGCAGGTATCTACATTACTCAATAAAGATACATCAAGGAAGTACTAAATAAATTTAGAATGGAGGAATCAAAACCAGTCGGAACACTTATGGTTTTATGATGCAAACTGACAAAAGAATACAAGACACCTGAGGTAAATTAAACCTTGTACAGATCTACGATTGGTAAATTGTTGTATGTTGTTCATACAAGACTTGACATAGCACATGCAATTGGGATAGTTGCAAGATTTTCTGCTAACCCTAGGGAATCACATATGACCGCTGTAAAAAGAATATTTTGATATTTGAAGAATACTGAGGATTATGGACTATGGTATAAAAGAGAAGGAAAATTTGAATTGAAAGTTTATACTGATGTTGATTGGGATAGGAATATAGATGATAGAAGAAGTACTACTGGTGGATCAATCTTTATTGGAGAAAGACTAGTTACTTGGATAAGAAAGAAGAAAGGATGCATATCTGAGGCAACTGTAGAAGCAGACTATGTTGCTGTTGCTGCAAATTGTTCTAACATAGCATGGATAAAACAATTTTTGAAAGGAATGAATGAGGAGATCACTGAACCAGTGATTATTTATTATGATAATACAAGTGCTATAAATATTTCAAAGAATCCTGTGATGCATGCAAAGACAAAGCACATATCTATAAAGTATCACTACTTAAGGGAACAAGTACAAGACAAAAAAGTAATACTGGAATATGTACAATCAAAAGAACAACTTGCAGACATATTCACAAAACTGTTACCAAAGAAAACATTTGAGTACTTGAGAGGTAGACTAGGGGTTTGTCCCTTGTCTATTGGTAACTAACTTGATTAGGAGGTTGCATCAACCTACATGAAATTAGAATATCAATCATGTTTATGCAAAGTTGAACTAGATTGACACAGAGATATCAGTACACTGAAAGGTACCTACTACACCGAAAATTAGAGATATTTTTTTTGGCTACTGAAGAGCTACATATTTTTTTTCTTTTTGGCATTGTTGTCAATATCAATGAAATATTAGTGAGAGATTCATGAAATATCTAACCACTAAAGGGAGAAAAGAGAAAGGGAGAGAAAAGACATATCTAATCTACAGAGAGATTCAAGAGCTGAAATGTCAAAACTATAGGGAGAGTCTGTATAATGAGTATTTTTTTTATACTGACACATTATATTCAAGCTAAGTAGAGCTACAAAATTGTTGCAGTTGTAGAACAAAAGTTTGGTATTTTTTGTATGCCATTTTATACTGCATATTTCATATTGTGTTTCCATCAATTCCAAAGGAAGAGATTGATGAACTACAACTGATTATATGTTTGAATTCATTTTTTGATATTCAACCGAGTTGTAGACGTGATTATAAACATTATCAGTTAGTGTATTGTCATTGATGTCAACTTATTTGAGTATTATTATGGTGGAAAACATTTTTTATGATTTTAAGATTTGGAACAAACAATGTTTATATGGTCGGTAAATGAAGCATTCTGTATACATCATGAGATAGTAATAACCAAGTAAAATGTAGTGTATACCGAGCACAATGACAACCGATAAAGGGATTATCGACACAACACAGTTAATACTAAGCTGACAATTAATGATTTTAAGGTAAAAGATAAAGTTTTTTATTTGATCAAATGGTTATGAAAATTCAATGAAGATCAGACGACATAGATTGAAATGTTTTTTTAACACAACTGTCGAGGAAGGATCAAGCAGGGAAATGAGTGATGGAGGTTAAGCGGCAAGATCTGAAGGATGAAAATTAAATGATACATGATGTCTATATAAGAGACAAGAGATTCATTTTAAATCGTAACATCACATGCACCTAATGCTTACTTGCAAATTTTATGCATGACTGACCAAACTGGTTAAAGACAAAATTGAGCATTTTCTGCAGACATAGTCGAGCGATAGAGGAAATAGAATTATCAAGAAGAAAAAGTATGACATATGAGATGAATTGAAGAAGTAAAAATTGATCATAGGTATTATGTACTTATAATATATCTAAATATCTGTAAATCAGAGTTGTATTTGAATCACATCATTACTATATCAGTTTAACCATTGTTACAGATAAATCTCTTAACTGAGTGGGACAATGAGTCCTTATCATAACATTCAGAGAATGTTGATTATTTTCTTGTTGACCCCATAGTGAATGCATGGTCAATAGAGAAATGTTAGCTTTAAATCCTCTAACAAGGTCACATTTAATAGTGTGCATTGTAACCTTTAACAGGGTTGGCTCTTCACCTAGCTCACTTCAGAACAGTGAAAATATTTTTGGGTTACTGGTCCCAGGTGGTTTTCCCTCAATAGGGTTTCCACGTTAAAAATCTATGTGTGTCAATGTGTATAAATGTTGTGGATTTTTATTTTACTTTACACTTTATTTTATTAACCTAGATTGGTAATCACAGTATTAATTTACTAACACTCAGTAAACAGTATTGATGAAAGTTTAAGTTTACAGAATACATTTTCACCGAGTTGAGTTTTATATGATTAAACTTATTTTTCTATACATCTAGATAAATTTGGGACTATAGGATAATTTATGAGGAAACTAATTCACCCCCCTCTCAGTTATTCTAACAATAACTTCTTGACATGGAAAAGAAGAATTAGACTATATCTCTCAGGGATTGTATACAACATTGCAGATTTTCTGGACCATGAATTCATATTACCTACTGGACCTTTGACAGTAAATCAGATGAAATAAAAACATGAACATAACCTTATCATGGTGGAGATTGCTTCTTCACTCACATGTGTTGAATTTGAGGACATCAAGACATGTACAAATGCCAAGTAGAAATGGGATCAACTTAGAATAGTTTATGGAGGAGATGTAAATGTACTGAGAGATAAAGCTGAAAGTCTCCAAGGAAAGTTTGATGACATGCGAATGAATGAAGGAGAAAACATCACACAGTATAGTAACCAACTTAAAGAAGTTGTGAATGATATTCGAGGATCAGGTGGAAACATTGATAAAGACACTATTACGAGTAAGATTTTTAGATCTCTATTGCCTATTTATTCTATAAGAGTCTCTGCAATACATGAAGTGAGAGCTACACTTAGAAATAACATTAATATTGATAGTCTTATTGGAAGATTGTTTTTTTGAGCTAAATTAAATTGATAATAGTATTGTACCATCTATGGAGTCTGCATTTATGTCTACTTTGAAAATTGGTAAATCTAGTAGCAAATACATAATTAGAAATAACAGTGACAGTGATAGTGATGACAAGAAACTAGATGAACTTGAAGCTTTAATGCTTAGAAGATTGCACAGAGGTAAAGGAAGATATAAAGGTAAACTACCTTTGATATGCTTTAACTGTAAAGAGATTGGCCATTTTGCTGCAAGATGCCCTAACAAAAAGAATGATGATAGAAATGATAGATCTAATGATAGAAAGGACGACTGAGACTAAAGAAGCAACTGACAGTTGTTGGAAATAATGGGAAGTATGTATTGAGAGGGGAGGTTTGAATCAGTACCTCTAAATTTTTTATTTAATTAACCTTTAACCTTATGTAATCAAGTCTTTTATTTACCAATCATATATGTTGTTCTTTCTGTATGCATGTGATATCAATTCATAATCTTAATTGTATGTAGACATTCATAGAAACATTCATGAAAGAAATGACAGATAACACAAGATATGGTAACATAGAAAACCCCTATTAGATGGTAAAAACTATGGTGGGGATGGCACCCACAAAAACTTCACTATCTGAAGATTGGAAGGGGTTAGTTAAGGCTTACAATTTGATCACTTATGATGATCTACCCTGTTAGGAGTATTATGTGGAGACTGGTTAAGTTCTACTCTGTTAAGAGCTTTAGCAACACTGTTTAGTGTGCACTCGGTTAAGATATTTACAATAGGATTGTTAAATCCACGTCTCTTGAAAGGATTCTTCTATTTGCTACACTTGTTAGAATGCAAACAAAAATACACATTGACCTGAGTGTATGCAATCTACAATTTTTGATTATAGATCCATTAAAGTCACATGTACAAAGTATCACCTAATGTGATTGATTAATACCTATGTTGCTCGATAGGCTTGATTCTTGGTTCTTGATAACCAAATTCATCTTTTGTTGTTTTGCTTCTTGAAACTCTCAGTCTGGTCCATAGATGTGCTCCTTGGCTACAATCATCCTCACATCCATCTTGAATGAATGATTACACATCTATTTATACAATAGATTTGACCTTTTCAGTTTCACATATTACAAACTTAACTCTATGATCAAAGGTTTACAACTTGACCTTGATCTCCTAGTTTTCATGTCTTTAATCAGTTAGACTGATTAAAATAATTATAATTATATTTATTTTCCCTCAAGAAATGGTTTTAAATCAAATCTAAACTCTAAATATAAAACATAAGTGTTTTATCTGACGTGGAAGTCAGATCCACTTTTCTCGGGATATAACTAACTTTTAGTGTCTGATGCTCGGGTTTCTATGAAAGTCTTTCGGTGTTCCTTCTGTGAACTGTTTGCCAGGTTCCCTTTCTCTATCTGGTTCCTCTCTTTTCTACTGTATTGGTTTGCACTATGCTGTTAGGTTCCTCTATCGATTTACTCATGTTGAGTTCCCATTTTTAACTCTTTTAGTTTGCACTTGTAAGTTGTGTCTTCAGTTTATACTGTAGACTGTTCTATCGGGTTGTGATAAAACCTGTCTTTCGATGGTCATTACCAATGGTTTTCCTTTGCATACTAATGGAAAAATATATTTCATCAATCTCCCCCTTTGACATTAGTATAAAAAACTGATATGTGCAAAATACTAAAAATGTTTATAGTATGTACACCATGTATATTACTTAGTCATTTCATGACTCCCCCTATGCATATGTCAGTGTAGTATAGTATATGTGTATGTACACTTGTCTTTATACTATTTATTCCTTTTCACCTTGTCTTTTCCCTTTGTGCTATATGTACAGTACATATCATTCTCCCCTATTGTACATATCATTTTCCCCCTTTTTTATAGTAAGGGAAAAGGTGTATACCTATAATTTATCAAAAATATGAGAGTGAGAGGTCTTCATTTCCTCCATCATCTTCTCCCATTTCTCCTTTAGGTGCTCAAGAGAAATATGCTCTAGTGTAATCGTGGCATGCATGTCATAGATTTTTTCTGCTACAAACATCTTGGGGGTGGCAGTTAGCTATTTTTCTGAACTTATGTGTTGTTGCAAAAGTGTGAGGTTCGGTAATAGTTGAGCTTGTATCTTGGTAACCTCTTCTCAAAATTATTATCCCGCTTCTCAAATTTCTTGTCTTAACCTTTTGATTTCCATTATCTTGTCATAATTCAATTTGATTTCATTGTCATCTATGGTTATACTTTTAGCACTTGCAGTTAGATCAGAATCGATCTTTGCAATCTTATCACTATTATCCTTAGTGAATTTCTCCAAAGTGCATAGCTTTTGAATTAAGGAAATAGCTTCAGTAATGATTGGATCTAATTCATTTGTTAGTTCTGAAAGCTTTAAATTGGAACTTTTGTTTTGCTCATTCTTCAATAGCTTTTTCTGCATCCACATTTTGAGTTATGATTGCTTTGGTGAGAACGACAAGTTGATCTAGAATGGGGGCATTGTGATCAACATCAATGTCAAGAACTATTTGGTTTAAGATGTCTCTTGTTGTTTCCAGCACTAGAGAACCTTTGTGTTCTTTTCTAATCTTTTCCTGCATTGCTTTCCTTTGACATTTCTATCCATATTCAATAAGGGATTCATAGTCCAAAGTGGTTGGATCACACTTTGGTATTTCAATGATTTCATCAAGTGTGACTTCCAACTTACTCTTCTTGGTTTTCTTCTTCCTCTTTTGTGATGCACTTGTATGCAAAACCATAGCAATTTTTTCTGCTTGGTCTGATGTGTTGGAGGATTTTTTCGGTGGTGTCGTGCCTTTTTACTACTGCTCAGGGTTTGCCTTTCGATTTTGTGTGGACATCTCCTCATTAAGCTTTGGTGTAACTGTAGCATCTCCTTGGGTGTTCTTAGGAGTGGTATCAAATGGCTTATCTTGTTCACCTTTCTCCTTTTGTACTTCATCTGTATCTTTAATTTGTGCATCCTTGTTGGTGTGATCTCCATGTTTTTGTGTGTGATCTATATTTGTAACATTTTGTTCTCCACCGGTGACTACTTGTTCATCGATTGTCTCTTTCTTCTCATTAGATGTATATTTTTGTTCATCATTTCCCTTATCCTCGAGTATGATTTCTTCCTTCTCTAGTGATTTCTCCTTTTCTGAGATATTGTTGATAGCTTGTATCAATAGTGGTATCTGTTATGGTATGATACCTGTGCTGAATCTATTGTAGTGTCTTGTTCCTCAGTTTGGTCATTGACAATAGTGACATCTTCATCTCTTTGTACTTCATCTACAATATCTTCTCTGGTAACATCAATGATTGTATTATCCAGCCATGTTTCATCTACAATGTCCATATCCTTGTTGGATTTTGTGTTCAATGATTCTTCATTAACATCCTCATTAGTAATAAGAATATGTTTGGGGCTCTATTTATCCTGATCATCTTTGTTCTGTTTCTTGTTGGTAAGAGCTATTTGTGGCTCGAGACTTGTATCCTTTTTAGGTATATCAAGTATCTTTCTCCATTCATCCTCACTCTTCCTATCTATTTCAAGTATATGTCCTTGAAGTACTTGATAGGCTCTTAACTTTGGTGAGAACATTTTGAAGTGTTTCTTCATCATCTCTTCAATTTCCTCCATTTTAGAATCAGGAGGCATGATAGAAACTAGGGCTCTTTCCCTAATTTGTTTCTCAGAGTGTAATGCAAATGTCCATCTTGCTGACAATCTATTCAAAAGTTCTTTTGGCATATTATCTACCAATTTTATTGGAACATATTTGAATGCACACATCATTTTGATAATTGCCTCTTCTATTTTATTTTGATCCTCGGGATCTAATGTTAGCCATTTCTTAATCTGGCAATAATTTTTTGTACCCAATTTGATAATAGAAGCACATACCTTATCATTGTAGAAGGTATTTTGTTTTTGACAGCTTGTATAGATTGTTCATCCTTTTCAGTGTCCTCAATGTCTTCCCTTGTTTTGAGGAACTTTCTTCTTTTTGTTTGCCCCTTTTTCCCTGTTTGTGGCTTTCTTTTGTAGGTCCTTACTTGACCTTTCTTGATCAGTGAAGGACTTGCATCCTTTATTGTCTGACTCCTGGTCCTAGTTGCATCAGTAGTACTTGGATTCTTTGCTAGTGGTGGAAGTGATGAATCATACTTTGTGGACTCTGAGTCACTCTCCTTCTTAGCTTCACCGATGGGTGATTGACCCTCAGTTTCTTTAGTCTATTTTGTTTCCTCCTCATTCACCGATAGTTTTTCCTTCAAGGTCTTAACCATTTTATCTTTCTTTCTGTCAATATTTTTTACAACTAAGCCAGTTTTAATCCTTTCTTTGGCTTCCTCATAAGTTCCAAACTTGGGTTATGATTTGTCCAATGGCTCATTTATCAATGCCTTAATAGCATTTGATGCTTGATCTATGTTCACCTCATAGTCAAGTGGAGCCAGCCATGTTGTCCTTGGTAAAACTAGCTTGATGTGGGTGTAGTCAATGTCCACCATAAAATATCTGTCAGTCTTGAATTTTTCTACTAACTATTCTAGAATCCTTACTCTCTTTTGCATTCTTTCTTTGAATCTAGAAAAGTATTCATCCATGACTGATTCGAAATTGTCTTCTAGTGATTTGATGAACTCAATAATCTCTGTGGTCACTGGTCTAATAGTTTCCTATTTGACATTTCCTATGGATGGGAAGGATTCTTGGAAATAGAAAAATATGCACATGATGAGTGAACCAAACTTACATGAGTTGGAATTTGTAGTCCTTATTGTCTTCATGTTCTCATCCAATTGTCTTAGTAGAAGTTATGATGGATCCAACTGCAGTCCCTTCTTGACAATTTTGTATGTTGTATCCACTGCTCTGGATGTAATATTGTTCATCCTGCTAGCCTGAAAGAACTTGTATCCTAAGACACATGCTCCAAATTTTGTTTCATCATATTTGATGGTGGGTACCTTTAATCCTCTTCCATCCCATATTGCTCTTGTATTCTTCTCAATGTTATCTTTAGGTGGGTGCTTTAGTGCCTTTACCTTATCAGTTATGGGATAACAAGTAACAACATGTATAACAACCCTGGTAATCAGTTTTGGCTCATCCAGCCATATCTTTTGGTCATGTATCCTACTCATACTAACTAAATCCATTCAGTTTTGAATTTCTTTGGGAATAGTAGGGCATGTGTGAGCCCTTTTACTTCAATGTGTTTATGCTCTTCCTTGATAGTGTCATTATTTTTTCAAAACTTCTTGAAGGCTTGCTCAACTTCCAGGTCTCCTATTTTTGCAATCTTTCAGTGTATATAAGCTCGCACATCTTCAAAAAGCAAAATCCTAGTTGGTATTCTGGAGAATACACTAGCATTGTTGGGTTTTGAAGCAACCTCGGGTTATATCTTTTAATGAGGTTCTTCACAGGTGGAATTCTTGATTAGATTGACCTTATTCTTATCATTCTTTCTCTTGGAGGTTCTTGACGTAGTTGCCATCATTTCTAAAATTAGGGATTTTTCCCATAAATGAAAGTAGAGTTATCGGTTATCTTTGTTACTTACTTCAACCTCTGTAGCTGTTAGGAATATTTTTAGAGTGTAGGGAGTCAAGTTGTAGGTTCTATGTAATTGGGTTGCTTTGTGCTCAGGTTTCACTTTGTCTCTTCACTCTAGTCACTTGGTAAATAATGAAACCCTTCCATCATCTATTTATAGACTTTGCCTTAAGTCATGTCATAAATTCTCAACCACTTCTTAGTGAGTGAAGACAGAGTCATCGGATGATACACAAATAACTTTCTCAGTGACAACGCGATGCTTTGAGGTAGTTGTCAACTTATTACATCAACCAACAGATTTTGGTATTTGGTGAAGACAACATGTCAACTCTCATGATTATCGATAGATCTCAGTTTACACTAGAAAATTAGCTTTTATATGTTAGCTGATGATTCTTGATAAGTATAGAAAAATTAGCTTTGTATTCACACTGATGATGTTCAGTAAGCATTTAACTGATGAGATTGAATTCATAGAATTGTAACAAGTAATACCATAGTGCATCTTTAATCATGCTAGTTTGGCATTTCATCAATGTATAATGGAGTTGATGCAAAATATAACTTGGTATAATGCAGTTCCATGCTTACTTATTCTTCTTAGGTGGGGGTGACAATGTCACCAGAGCCATTGGATAAGGTGTCACCAATTTCATTGCTCGGTCCAGCTTCATCAATGTTTGTAGCTTTCCTCCACATTTTGTTTCTCATCTTCCTGATGTCTTCAATTGTGTCTCCATATGCAAAGGTGCTAGTTTCTTTCACTCGGTCTTTGCAGTCTTTTCTTAGATGACCAACTTTATGAAAGTGTAGACATGCCATTTTGGGGTTAGTCTAGCTCCTAAACTTTCTTGGCTATTGTCTCATACAATTTGCATCAATGTGACCAAATATTCCACATGCTATACAATTTTCTCATGTGTTGTAATCTCAAATATATGAGTTACCGACTCTTTTCAGTTGATAATAATTGTCTTGATCTTTAGGCTTCCATGCTTGTTTCTTCTTCTTCCTACATTCAAGAGATGTGTGCCCATGCATTTTGCAAGTAGGACAGTATTTGTCCATGTAGGTTTCCTTCTTTGGTTGTTTCACCTCAGATTTACATTCATATTCTTTATGTCCTTTCTTGTTACATTTATAACAAATGCATATGAATGAAGATGTGGATTTAGGAATACCTTTCATTTTTCTCTTGCATACATTTGATGTGTGGTCATTCCTTCCATAGTGATTGCATGTCATCTTTCTTGGTCTTGGATTTGTGTAGACATTCTTTGGATCAGCTTGGTTTGGTTATTCTTCATTTTTGGTATACCCTAGTCTGGTATTGTTGTTGACTCTTCTTTATCCATCCACAAAATCATCCATCCTTTTGGTGCTTTCTTCATCTCTCTTGATCATGTCATTATGTTGTTGCTTAATTCTCACTTCATGTTTTAGCTTTTCATTTTCTTCTCTTAGCTCACTGATAGCTTCTATTCTTTCAATGAGTTTTGTATTCATTCTATTTTCCTCTGGACTCATAAGAATAATCTAATTTGTGATCTCATGATGATGTTTTGTAAGTCTTTGTATTTTTGACTCTTTCTCTTGTAGCTTTTTAGTAATCTTCCTCCTATCATCAATAGCTAGTGTTCTTTCTTTCTCAGCTTGTCTATCATTTTTCATGACATCAATCATTCTTACCATGTTTGTCTCTTGACCGATTTGTAGAGATTTCACTTGCCTAGCCAGATTTTGATTTATTTCATTTAGACTTGTGATGTTTTCTTCTGATGTGTTTGATGATTTGCTAGTTGTAGATCTTGAAGACTCAAATAGATCTGCTATCTCTTCCTCTTGGTAGTCTATTTCTTTACAGTGAGATGCCATAATATTTCTTTCATCCAGCAATTTTTTCATCTTGATTCTACCTACTTTATACTGCTCATAGAAGATTTGAATTTCTAGCTTGTGATTCTCAATACTATTGTCAAGCTTGTACTTCTCCATTGTATGATCTTTTCTCTTAAGCCTTTAAACTTTCCAAATAAGAGATCTAGCTCTGATACCAATTGTTGGAAATAATGGGAAGTATGTACTGAGAGGGGAGGGTTGAATCAATACCTCTAAAACTTTTAGTTAATTAACCTTTAACCTTATGTAATCAAATCTTTTCTTTGCTGATCATATCTACTATTCTTTCTTTATGCATGTGATATCAATTCACAATATTAATTGTATGTAGACATTCATAGAAACATTCATGAAATCAATGACACATACCACAAGATATGGTATCACAAAAAACTCCTATTTGAAGGTAAAAACTGCGGTGGGGATGACACCCACAAAAATTCACTATCTGCAGATTGGAAGGGGTCAGTTAAGGCTTACAATTTGATCACTTCTGATGATCTACCCTATTAGGAGTATTATGTGGAGACTGGTTAAGGTCTACTCTATTAAGAGCTTTAGCAACATTGTTTAGTGTGCACTTGGTTAAGAGATTTACAATAGGATTGTTAAATCCACCTTTCTTGAAATGATTTCTTCTATTTGCTACACTTGTTAGAATGTAGAAAAAAATACTCATTGACCTGAGTGTATGCAATCTACAATTTCTGATTACAGATCTATTAAAGTTGCATGTACAAAGTATCACCTAATGTGATTTATTAATACCTTTGTTTCTCAGTAGCCTTGATTCTTGGTTCTTGATAACCAAGTTCATCTTTTGGTGTTCTGCTTCTTGAAACTCTCAGTCTGATCCATAGATGTGCTCCTTGGCTACAATCATCCTCACATCCATCTTGAATGAATGATTACACATCTATTTATACAATAGATTTGACCTTTTTAGTTTCACATATTACAAACTTAACTGTATGATCAAAGGTTTACAACTTGACATTGATCTCCTAGTTTGCAAGTTTTTACTCAGTTAGACTGATTAAAACAATTACAATTATCTTTCTTGTCCCTCAAGAAATTATTTTAAATCAAATCTAAACTCTAAATATAAAACATAAGTTTTTTATCTGACGTGGAAGTCAGATCCACTTTTCTTTGGATATAATTGACTTTCGGTGTCTGATGCTTGGGTTTCTCTAAAAGTATTTGGGTGTTCCTTTTGTGAACTATCTGTCGGGTTCCCTTGCTTTGTCGAGTTCCATTTCTCTTTCGGGTTCCTTGATTTTCTACTCTGTCAATTTTCACTGTGTTGTCGAGTTCCTCTATCGGTTTACTCCTGTCGGGTTCCACTATTTAACTTTTTGGTTTGCACTTGTAAGTTGTGTCTTCAATTTATACTGTAGACTATTCTGTCAGGTTGTGCTAAAACCTATCTTTCAGTGTAGTCATTACCGATGGTTTTCCTTTGCATACTAATGGCAAAATATATGTCATCAATAGTATGATAGAAGAGATAACCGATATTATAAAGATAAAGGTAAGAAAGCTTGTTACATTGCTGAAAATAAAGCTAATGACATTAGTTCTAACAATGATGAAGATATTGAGATATTATTTGTAGCATTAAAAGATGATTCAGATGAAGATGAAAGATATGTAGAAACAACACTTATCTCTAGAGTTAGTAAACATGATATTTGGGTTATTGATAGTGGATGTACACATCACATGACTGGTGATAAAGGAAATTTTTAATTTCTTGAACATTATGATGGAAGATCAGTCAATGGGAAATGATACACCCTATCAAGTGAAAGGAAAAGGTACTATTATGCTGAACAATCAAATCAAATGTGAAAATGCTTATTGGGTAAAAGGACTTAACTACAATCTGTTGAGTGTTTCATAGTTGAATAACAAAGGTCACTGAGTTGCATTTGAGAATAGAAAATCTTGAATCTATGATGGAAAAGGAAAATTGATCGGCACTGGTGAACAATCTAAAGGTAACCGATTCTGTCTTGACATAGCTGAAACTACCTATTTATTGGCAAAGAATGAAGATATATGGTTAGGGCATAAAAGACTTTGTCATGTGAATTTTGACAACATGGTTAAGATTAGTAGAAAAAGAAAAGTTAGAGGCTTACCTAGCTTATCTAAACCAGACCATGTAATGTGCAAAAATTGTCAAATGGAAAAGATGTCAAAATCTAGTTTCAAGAGGAAGAGTTTCTCATCTAATGATATTCTGGAGTTAGTTCATACAGAACTATGTGGAATAATCATGAGAGAACCAGAAGATTACAATAAATTTTTTTACTAGGAAGAACCTGATACTATACCGATGTAGATGCCTAATGTTACCGGGAAACATGTTAATGTCACCGGGAAATAGATAGCACAGACCGAGAATCAAGAAAATGCTAAAATTGAAGATCATGAACCAAAAGACAATGAACCTACAGAAGAATATGATGAAGGACAGAGAGTTGAACCTCTACTCGCTAAATATGCTATAAGACACCATCCATAGGATCAGATCATTGGAGATAAAAGAGAAAGCATAATGACAAGAAGTAAGTTCAGAGATGACACTTGTTTAATTTGTGAATTTGAGCCTAAGAATGTTAGAGACGCATTAGAAAATGAAGAATGGCTTAATGCTATGAATGAGGAAATTGAACAGATACAGAAAAACAAGACATGGACATTAGTGAGACCGAGTGATAAAAATATCATTGGCACTGAATGGATTTTCAGAAACAAATTGAATGAAGATGGGAATGTAACTAGAAATAAATCAAGATTGGTTTGCAAAGGGTATGCACAAGAAGAAGGAATTGACTATGGAGAAACTTTTGCACCCATTTCTAGACTTGGAGGAGTAAGAAT
Source organism: Thuja plicata (assembly GCA_018584345.1). Taxonomy (NCBI): domain Eukaryota; kingdom Viridiplantae; phylum Streptophyta; class Pinopsida; order Cupressales; family Cupressaceae; genus Thuja; species Thuja plicata. The sequence goes on along the minus strand of MU227577.1, from coordinate 961,728 downwards.
ACTACTTGCATATGCTACATATAAAGAATTCAAGGTATATTAGATGGATGTAAAGTATGCATTTTTTAATGGAATACTGGAAGAAGAGGTATACATTGAACAACCTGATGGATTTGTTGATCCTGATCAAACACACATGGTATGTAAGTTACACAAATCTTTATATGGACTAAGAAAGCATATGAAAGATTGCATTCATATCTTATAAGTATTAGATTTATTAGAACAAGTGACAACAAAAATTTGTATTTAAAAGGAGGAAATGATGATAAGACACTTATTGCTGAAATATTTGTTGATGATATCATATTTGGAGGTAATGATAACTTATGCACTTCATTTGCTGATGAAATGAGGAAAAAAATTGAGATGTTAATGTTTGGTCAGATCATTTTTTTTCTAGGATTGCAAATATTACAACAAACTACAGGTATCTACATTACTCAATCAAAATACATCAAGGAAGTACTAAAGACATTCAGAATGGAGGAATCAAAACCAGTCAGAACACCTATGGTGACAGAATGCAAACTAACAAAAGAACACAAGACATCTAAGGTAAATTAGACCTTGTATAGATCTATGATTGGTAAATTGATGTATTTTTTTCACACAAGACCTAACATTGCACATGCAGTTGGAATAGTTGCAAGATTTTTTGCTAACCCCAGAGAATCACATATGACTTTTGTAAAAATAATTTTTAGATATTTGAAGAATACTGAGGATTATGGACTATGGTATAAAAGAGAAGGAAAGTTCAAATTGAAAGTTTATACTAATGTTGATTGGGCTGGGAATATAGATGATAGAAAGAGCACTACTAGTGGAGCATTCTTTATTGGATAAAGACTAGTTACTTGGATAAGCAAGAAGCAAGGATGCATATCTGAGTCAACTGCAAAAGCAAACTATGTTGATGTTACTGCAAATTGTTCTAACATAGCATGGATAAAACAATTGTTGAAAGGAATGAATGAGATATCACTAACCCAGTGATGATTTATTGTGATAATACAAATGCTATAAATATTTCAAAGAATCCTATGATGCGTGCAAAGAAAAAGCACATATCTATAAAATATCACTACTTGGGGGAACAAGTACAAGACAAAAAAGTAATACTAGAATATGTACAATCAAAAGAACAACTTGCATACATATTCACAAAACCCTTATGGAAGGATACATTTGAGTACTTGAGAGGTAGACTAGGGGCTCATCCCTTGTCTATTGGTAACTAACCTGAGTAGGAGGTTGCATCAACCTACATGAAATCAGAATATCAATCATGTTGATGCAAAGCTGAACTAGACTGACACAAACATATCCGTACACTAAAAGGTACCTACTGCACTGAATATCAGAGATATTTTTTGGCTACTGAAGAGCTACATATTTTATTTTTGGCATTATTGTCAAAGGGAGAGATTCATGAAATATCAAGGGGAGAGAATTGATCAATGAAATATATATCCACTAAAGGGAGAAAAGAGAAAGGGAAAGACATATCTAATCTACAAAGAGAATCAAGAGCTGAAATGTCAAAGCTATAGGGAGAGTCTGCATGGTGAAATTTTTTGTTTATATTGACACAGATTATATTCAAGCTAACAAGAGCTACAAAATTGTTGCAGTTGTAGAACAAAAGTTTGGTATTTGTGGTATGGAATTTTATACTGCATATTTCATATTGTGTTTCCATCAATGCCAAAGGGAGAGATTGATGACCTACAACTAATTATATATTTGAATTTATTTATTGATATTCAACTGAGTTGCAGAAGTGATGATAAATATTATTAGTTAATGTATTGTTATTGATGTCAACTTATTTGAGTATTATTATGGTGGATAACATTTGTTATGATTTGAAGATCTGGAACAAACAATGTTTATGTGGTCGTTGAATGAAGAGTTTTGTATACACCGACAGACAGTAATAATCGAGTAAAACATAGTGTATACTGAGCACTGTGATAACTGAGCTAGGGATTGCTGAAACAACACGGTTAATACTAAAACTAAGAAATTAATTCAAATTGAGGTTGACTTAGATGCTGAGCTGGCAATTGATGATTTTGAGGTAAAATATAAAGTTTGTTATTTGATCAAATGGTTATGAAAATTCAAGGAATATCAGACGACAGAGATTGAAACGTGTTTTTAACACAACTGTCGAGGAAGGATTAAGTGGGAAAATCAATGATGAAGATTAAGCAGAAAGATCTGAAGGATGAAAATTAATTGAGCTATGATGTCTATATAAGAGATAAGAGATTGATTATGAACAAGATACATACATGCACCTGAAGTGCATACATGCGAATTTATGCATGACTGATCAAACTAGTTAAAGACATAATCGAGTGTTTTTCTATAGACATAACCGAGTGACAGAGGAAAGAGGATTACCAATTAGAACAAGTATGAATTATTAGATGAACTGAAGAAGTACAAATTGATTAGAGGTATTATGTACTTAGAATAGATCTGAATATCTGGAAATTAGAGTTGTATTTGAATCAGATCATTTACTGTATTAGTTTAGCCATGACTGTATAGGTGGTAATTGAATTGAGGATATCAGTTGAATGTTTTCTTAGGATTTAATTCAAGGTTGGAGAAGTAGTGAATTGGGATTTCCATTCTTCTAGTTTCCTACTCTACATCAGGTGGTGTTAGAGCACTAGGATTATCCTTAAGGAAAAGGATTTGGAAAATTGCAAATAGAATAGAATGTGGAGATGGTGATGAGATCCATGCAAGGGTCACCAATGTGGAGCTCACAAGGATAATGATAGAGTACATGACAGAGAGTAGAAAGATGCAAGAAAAAATAGATAGGTTCAAGGGAAAGGTAAATAGAAGGGATAGAGAAGACTCTGAAGAACAATAACATTGGGATGAAGAAGATACCCTTTGCAGGAAAGGGAAAGGTTAATTGCAGATCAAAGACCCTTCATTAAAGCCCTTGAGAGGGTAGGGAATAAGGATTGTAAAGAAAATCTACCTATGTTCACTGGGAAGATGAACCCTGAGGAAGTTATAGTGTGGATAGAAGCATTGGAGAATCACTTTGAGTGTGATGATGTGGCAGAGAAACAAAAGGTGAAGACTACCAAATCAAGGACGAAGGGTTCTACCCTTAGTTGGTGGAACTAATTGCAAAAAGAGAGAGTAGAAGAAATAAATAATCATATCTCTTTATGGAAGAGAATGGTTGTAGAAGTGAAGAAAAAATTTGTGCTAGAATAATATGAAGTGGTGATGCATCAAAAGTTGCAGAACTTGAGACAAGGGGATTTGGATGTAGGTGCATACATAGAGGAGTTTCATAGGATGTCTCTAAGAGAAAGGGTACATGAAAATGAGAAGAAAAAGTTGATAAGGTATCTGAATGGCCTCAGATACAATATTCAGGATGCACTCAATCTCTTCAATCCTAATACAGTTCACAAGTGCTTTCAAATGACACTGAGGATAGAAGAAAAACAAAAAAGAAAGGGAGATGACTAGGATAGAGGAAGAGGAGGAAACTTCAGAGGAAGAGGTAGATTTGGTGGAAGAGGACCATCTCCTAGACCACAAGGAGAGTCAAGTAACTAGGACCAAGAATGAGAGTCAAGTCACAGAGGAAAATTTAGGGGAAGAAGGTTTAATAACAGAGGAAGATTTGGGGGTAGAGGACCAATTGTATTCACTAGTAGATGTTTCACATGCAATCAAGTTGGCCACCAGTCTATTAGATGTCCTGAGAGGATAGGGACAAATAGTCAAGGGGGAGAAAGAAGAACCCATTTGGCGCAGTAGGAAGACAACTAGAGCATACAATGAAAATCAAGACCTACAGATCCAGAGCAAGGGGAGTGCCTAATGTTCAATATGACCCTCTTGAAGGTGCCAATTACAAAGGAACCCCCACAAAGAGAGTCTTTATTTAAGACTACATGCAAGGTAAGTGGAAAAGTATGTAAAGTTATTGTAGATTCATGATCAACTGATAATATCGCATCAATAAAAATGGTTAATAAGATTGGTTTGAAGAAGATTCCCCACCCTTACCCCTACAAATTCTCCTGGTTGAATAAAGAACAACAAGCCATGATAAATGAGAAATTTTGGGTAGAGTTCCAAATAGGTGAATATAGGGACAAAATACCATGTGATGTGACTGAGATGGATGCTTGTCACTTACTCCTAGGAAGACCCTAGTAGTATGATGTGAGTGTACAACATGATGGTAAGAAGAATGTCTATTATGTGACCAAGAATAAACACATAGTGACCAGTGTCATGTTAGTGGATGGAAATGAATTCATGAAGACCCTTAAGGAGAAGAATACCCCATGCTTTTCCATAATAATGAAGCCCAAGGAAGTGGTGAAGAAGAAGTCTGACGATAAGATATCAAAGAGGAATGTAGGTCCCAAGGAGGTACAAGAAGTGTTGGACAGATATAAGGGAGTAGTTGCAGGTAGCATACCAGAGACATTGTCATTCCATAGAGATGTTAGCCATTACATAGACCTTATCCCTGGATCTACATTACCCAACAAAGCAACCTACAAAATGACACCATATTAGAATGAGGAAATTGAAAGACAAATACAAGAGTTACTAGACAAAGGATTCATAAGAAAAAGCATATGTTCTTGCGCAGTCCCTGCAGTTTTGGCTCCAAAGAAGGAAGGAAAATAGAGGTTGTGTATAGACTATAGAGCCATAAACAAGATTATAGTCATGTATAGGTTTCCCATGCCCCGAATAGAAGACTTCATGGACTATCTAGGAGGAGAAAAGTGATATTCTAAGGTGGATTTGAAGAGTGGCTACCACCAAATAAGGATAGGAGAGGGGGATGAGTGGAAAACTACATTCAAAATGAATGAAGGCCTCTATGAGTGGTTGGTTATTCCATTTGGCCTCTCTAATGCCCCTAGCACATTCATGAGGCTCATGAATGAAGTTCTCAAACCTTTTATAAATCATTTTGTAGCGGTATATTTGGATGATATATTTATTTTTAGCAAAGATAAGGATGAGAATATAATGCCTTTGAATTTGGTGTTGAAAAGGTTAATTGACGAACAATTAAAAATAAATTTGGAGAAATGTGTCTTCTTGCAGGAAGAGTTGATATTTCTTGTTTTTATGATCTCTAAGGGCAGTATCAAGATGGATCCCTCCAAGGTGGAAGCAATCCTTGATTGGCCAACACCTATAAATGCAAGTGAGGTAAATATTTTCCATGGTCTTGAAATTTTTTATAGGAAATTTATAAAGAACTTCAGTGGTGTATGTGCACCCATGATTGAAACTATAAAAGGGGGTAGAAAATGTAACTTTTCTTGGACTAATGATGCAGATAAGTATTCTGAGTATTTGAAAAAGAGGGTAGAAGATCAAGCCATCTTAGTGTTACTAGATTTCTATAAGGTCTTCACAATTGAACGTGATGCAATCAATATGGCTATAGGAGGATTTTTGAGTCAAGAGGGTAGGCATGTAGCCTTTTTCAATGAAACAGTAAATGAAGAAAAACAAAAGTATTAAACCTATGATCTAGAGATGTATGTCATGGTTTAGTCTTTGAGAAAATGGAGACATTATTTATTACCCAAGGAATTTATAGTCTTTACTAACAATCATGCATTGAGTTTTTTGAACAGGCAAGAGAAGTTGAACCATAGACACATGAAGTGGATGGAGTATCTACAAGCCTTCACTTTCACCATTAAACACAAGAAAGGGGTAGCCAATAAGGTGGTTTATGCTCTTAGCAGAAGGAATTTTACAGTGAAGGAAATCTAAGTGGATAGCATTGGGATCAATTCAATGAAGGACATGTACCAAGGGGATGAAGAATTGAAAGAAGCATATCAGGTATGCATGGAATTGGGGGACAAGTATCACTTGGATTTCTCTGACTTAATTTTGCAAGAGGTTTTATTGTTCAAAGGGAGTAAAATTTATATTCCTAGATGTTCAATGAGGGACAATGTTGTAAGGGAAAAGAGTTGTGGGAGTCTATCAGGACATTATAGGATTGACAAAATACTTACACTTGTATGCACCCTAAAATAACAAAAAGAGGTGATAATAGAGAAAATTTGCAAAAGGCGTAAACCAACACTGCCACAGAGGTACCCAATAAATTCAAGTGAATACCCTAGCACATATGGATTAGGAGGATGGTCTTACCCAAATTATATTAATTGAGATTGAAAATGTATGAAAGTGGATGGACAAGAAAATACCAAAACTCTCCAAGCGTGTTATCAAAGAATCTAAAGGTTTATCTTTTCAACAAGGACAGTTCCTAGCTCACCAAGCTTCCAAGCAAGGTCACTTGTGAAATAAAATATTGCTAATCCAAGAGGTCAAAATGCAAGAATCCAAAGCGTAAACAAGCTTCTAACAATGGGGTAAGTAATCCAATCTGGCCCGGATCAACCAGGGAAAATTGAAATGACAGGGCAGTAGGTTAAGCAAGATGACACTTAAACCCCTCTTTTAATTAAATAAATAAAAATCCCCACTTAAAGCACTTTATTTGATGAAAAAGTAAATAAATTAAATAAAAATCCCTTTTTCTTCACATCTTTCTAAGTGGTGGGCTTTTTGCTTTAATGGGCACATGGATCAACAAAGATTTAATCTCCACCATTGCTCTTTTATTTTTGCCTCTTAATCTCAACCGTTCACTTTCCTATCTAAGGAAATCTCTCCTTCTCATTCTGATATAGAATTTTTAGGTATTGTTACGCTACAAATTTGGAGAGCAATTTTGGAGGAGAATTTGAGCACTCAAGCTTAGATATTGCAACTTCTATCTTCTTGTCTTCTTCTTCTTGCATCCATGGCTATTCATGTAGATTAGATTCATATTAGATTAAATTCATATTTTCTTCCATAGATTAAGCTTGCATATTTCCTTTTATAGAATAATCATGCATTGCAATCATATAGAATAGTTGTCATTTTCATGCATTGAATCTCTCATTTCATGGTGTACTTGCATGGGCACAACTAGGTCAATATGAGGGCCTCCATCACAAACCCTTGCACTCCATGACTAGGGAGCTATGAGTCAATATTTGAGGCCTCATTCTTGAGCAACCTTGAATGGAATGATTCATAGAAGTGTGACACATTTTCATCACACAACACTTGTTACGAGGTTCTATTTTTGGCCAAGGATGCAGAAAAACATCAAAAAAAATTTTAAAAGGTGCATGATTTGTCAAAATGATAAGGGGACTAGTTCAAATGAATTTTTTTACACTCCTTTACCAATCCCAAGTAAGCCATGGGATTCAGTGAGCATGGACTTTGTGTTAGGACTTCCAAGGACAAAATTGGGTCATGATAGTATATATGTTGTGGTGGACAGATTCTCCAAGATGGCCCACTTCCTACCATGTAAAATTACTCATGAAGCATCCCATATTCCAAGTATTTTATTCAAGGAGGTAGAAAGACTTCATGGTTTACCATTATCTATCATTTAGACAGGGATTCTAAATTTATTGGACATTTTTGGAGAACTCTTTGGAAAAGACTGGGTACAAGTTTTTCCTTCTCAGCCTACCATCCTCATTCTGATGGACAAACAAAGGTAGTTAATAGGTCACTTGGGAACCTATTAGGGTGTTTAAAAAAAGAGCATGGAGAAACTTGGGATTCTATCCTTCCCCAAGCATAATTTTCCTACAATGACTCGGTGAATATGAGCACTGATCTGAGCCCATTCCATATTATTTATGGGACACACCCAAGAGGTGTTTTGGAGTTCAAATATGTGAAAGACTTGGAAAGAACAAGTGCACAATAAGAATATTTTGTAGAGGTGATGAGAGATATTCATCAACAAGTGAGGGATAATTTGACACACACCACTAATAAGTATAAGAAAGCAATAGACAAGAAGAGAAGAGATGTACAGTTTCAAGTGGGAGATATGGTGATGATTCATCTAAAAAAGGAGAGGCTTACAAAAGAGAAGTTTACTAATTTAATGATGAGAAAGATAGGATCATTCAAGATCCTCAAGAAGTGGAAAAAATTAATACAAAATTTATCTTCCTCTTGATATTGGTCTTTCTCCTATTTTTAATGTTTCTGACATTTATCCATATAAGGGTACTACTAGTGATGTTTGTGATATAGGTCCCTTTGAGGAGAGAACTAAAGATTTGGTGTAAGATCTACCTAAATAGTCCAAACCTGAGGTTGAGTGTGTCCTTGAAAACAGGGTAAGAAAAAAACAAGGAGACATACATACTATGAATACCTGGTCCAATGGAATCATAAACCCCTGGAAGATGCCACTTGGATGACTACTGAAGCCATTGAACAGACTGGAGTCAAAGTCTCATATTTACCAACTCAAGGGACTTGAGCTTTATGGCCCTTGGAGTATGGGAACCTTCAATGTAATAAATTTATTGGTAGATAGGAATAAAGGATTTGATCCAGTGGGATCATCCATGTTGTAATCTTTGACCCATTTGTAAGGCTAATATGCTCTAAGGTATTTTATAAGCCTAGAGTTCTAATTAGACCAAAGGATACAATAAGGGTTACAATAGGGTCTTTAGGGGGTTTGGAGGTATTTCTAGGATTATATGATGTTTGTTAAGGATTAAAAGATCCTACAAATTCATTTATAAGCATTAGAGTCCAAATTGTGAAAATGCAAGAAAAGATGTAAATGTTGTCATGCAACTTTTCAAAAGTTGCTCGAGAAGTTGCAAATTGGTAACTAAAAGACAAAAAATTTTAAAATATTTGTATCTATTCGTATGGGTCTATTTTATTCCCTTTATACCATCCATTAATGGTTGGCTAATGGTTGTATGAACTTGGTGGATTTGAATAAAGAAACTCTGATTTTTTCTCAAAAACTGTCTGATTTCCGTACTGTACGATCTGATTGGTTATTGAATTAGAAAAAGTTTTGAAGTTTTTTCATATTAATGTGAGTTTTGGTCTTAATTCAATTGTTTTTAACCAATTTGGTGGAGATTGGTGAGATTTGTGTTCAGTTTGGTGAAGACAGCCCAGGAAACCCTTGTTAATAGGGTCTAGGGAAAGATGGAGCCATAACTTGCAATCCCATCATGGGAATTCCATGAATCCTGGTGGAATGCATGCTAGGGAGGTGTATTTTAGGGATAATAAAGGAAGGATTAGGGAGAAAGGTTTGATAATTTTTCCACCAAGCCCTAGGCTAAACAAGCCCATGTGTTTAGTCTAGAATTGTGAAGAAGTGAGAGACAGTCATATCAAGGAGTGGTAAGACCAATTTAAAAGATGGAAAAAAATGTATTTGGGGGTAGTAGGACATATCCAAGTGATATTTTTGGTTCTTTGGACCCATTTCTTAGGGCCTCCTTTGGAAACCAGTCCTAATTAGGCCTATCAGGTCTGTGTCCTTTGTTGAGTGTTTGGGGGTGCAGGAGCAGAATCAAGATCTAATCCTTTGGAGTTTTTCTAAAGCCCATAAAGGGTATCTGAAAAAAAATAAAAATTGGGAGTCCTTTTGGGAAGTTTAGAGTTTTTGGGTAAAAATCGAGTCCTTAGGGCTACTAGCCAAATAGGACAATTTGGTGTTGTGTGAACCAAATTGTTGGATGAAGTATTCAAACTTGGTCAGAGGACCAGTATAAGAAATTTTAAAGAGGAGGAATTATTATCACTCCCTTGAAGCCTAAATTTCATGACTGTATAGGTGGTAGCTGAATTGAGGATATCAGTTGAATGTTGGCTTAAACGGTAAGTCAAGATTGGGGAAGTAATGAATTGGGATTTCCATTCTTCGAGTTGTCTACTCTGCATCACTACAATAATTACAAATTAAATAAATTAGAATTTATTTTATTCATAAAAATTGATGATAAGGGATAAATAAAATAAAATATGTATTTTCCCTTAGAAGAAAAGTTAAGATAAGGGGATTAAATAATTAAATATAATTATTAATCGAAGGGGAAAAATTAAGGTGATTACATGATAAGAAAGGAGATTAATTTAATTGACACGATTATTTAATCAAAGAGGCCAATTGATTGATTTAGGATAAATTGACATAGAATAATCAAATTAGAAGACATAATTAATCTTAATTAAATAATTTTAATTATTTAATTTAAAAGACGAAGGAAATATGGAAATATCAAATAAACAATGAAGATCATTTAGTGGACACAGAAGGACAGTTAGTGAAAAGCATTGCCACAGGTGGAGGAAAATTTAAGTGTCTACAATAGTATCAAACACAAAAGGATTCCAAGAGCATACAAATTTACAAGCATAAATTAAGGTACATAATCCATACAACTCAACAGCAATACATAAGAACATAATTAGCAAGTATGATAATACTAGCAAAGATAAAATCAATCCAAGCATATACAAATCCATATACATGAGTCCAAAATATATTATCCCTATATCTTGATGGTCTAGTCCATAAGAACATCATCAACATATGCTAATAGTTGTTGATCTCTAAGTTTTGTTGATCATTAGTGTCCCACACTTAGTCATTTATCTAGGCAGTTTTAGCCAGTCATCACTGCGGTCGAGCTATCTAGTATAGGCCGAGCTATCTAGCACAGTCATTTCCAAGCAAATAATAGTTTTTGAGTCACACGATTGCCAAGTTCAGTCCATGCCGAGCACCAAAGTCTTTTTGTGCCAAGCAAGATAATTTTTTTATGTATGTTAGGAATGACACAAATTTTGAGGTAAACTATTTTGGGCCGACTTATCTAAGCATTTAATATTTTCAATGGGATAATTGCACATTTAATTATTTGATCCCACTACGTGGCATGGATCCAATTAGAAAATTGGATTTCCCAAGCGGCATAAGCATTTGATCCTGATCGTTGATCTAGATCTAATTGACAGATCCATAAAGTATATTAAGATTGCTTCTTACCCTAATTAGTGTACTATGAGAGAAGGTGTATGCGTACATGAGAGATGTGTGAAGGGTTTTTTTGAGAGAGGAAGCATAGATCTAGCAGAGTGACAGAGTAGTGAGCAGCAGAGAAAAGATATATCAGATTATTAGATCAGAGAAGGTATTGAAAAGAGGAGATCCATTATCAGCATCAGAGTGCATATCAAAGGATCAGAGCTTGAGACATTCTAAAAAGTGTATCAAGTGAAATCTCTTAACAGAGTGGTTCTAACAGACCTTTCTAAATATCTTAGCCGAGTGCTTACTTTTTTGTAACTTTAAATCCTTTTACAAGGTAGATTGTAATGATCTGTAGCTCTTAACCAGGCAGACCTTTAACTAGGTAGATTACAAATTGTGATCAAATTTTGTAGCCCTAACAGGCACACTTTATTGCTGCAATAGTGAAGATTTTTGTGGGTGTCATCCCCACCCCATTTTTACCTTATTGGGTTTATGGGTTACCAAATTTTGTGTCTTGAGTTATTTATTTATTGTCATGGATGCTACTAGATGATAGATCAATTACTTTTATGCATGATTGTGGATCAGTTTGTTTTGTGTTAAAACTTTGAAGATCTGATTCACCCCCCCTCTCAGTATCTTTCTTTCCCATATTATATTTCCAAAAATTGGTATCAGAGCTCAGTTCTCCTACAAAAGGTTTTAATCAGCTTGAGAGTACAGATCTTGAGATGGAGATTTACAAATTGGGCAAAGTCATTGAGAATCAAAAGATTGAAATTCAGCTAGCATTACATCAGCTTGGGACAGCAAGACAAGAATTGAGAAAGTCCTTGATATCTAGGAAATATTTGGCCAAACAAATGAATGACATTGCAAATCTATTTCAGAATGGAAACTCTACTGAGAGCGATGCAACAATTTTAGATCTAGTGGAAAGGAACAATACATTGTGTGAAGAATTTAGAAACTTGAAAAGAGAATAAGAAATGCAAATAGTAAGACTATGTGAAGTAGTGGAACAAAAGAAGAAAGCTGAAGATGAAAAAGCTATGGCTGAAGAAGACAAAAGAATGATGACTATCATAATTGATGAAAGGACACATGATCTACAAATGATGAAAAATAATCAGGTTGACATGGTGAATCAACTGTTACTTGCAAATCAGAAGATCGGTAGGAAATACATGGAAATTGTGAATCTGAGATTTGAGAACAGTGAATTGAAAGATGAATTGAGATCTGAGAAAGAACTTAATGAAAGATTGAATAGACCCAATGAAGCTTTGACTCGTTTTGAAAACCTGATGGAAGCATAAAGGAGATCTAAAGATTCTTCTGGATTAGGTCATATCAAACAACATACATCTACTGAGAAAGAAGAATCATCTAAGATTGGTGAAAAGAGGAATGCAAAGTCAAAGAACATAAAACCTGTATGCCACCACTGTGGAAAATCAGGACACACAACAAACATCTTCCGAAGCAAGAATGGTAATTCCAATCCTAAACCTAAGTTCACTGGTTATTGCTTTAACTATAATAAGTTTGGACATCAAGCACATGAATGTTGGGAAAAAGGCAAATAATGTGTGCATGCTAAAAGTGGCCTCTACTTAGCAGAACACTTCAACATGGTCATTGCTCTTCAGTTGTATATAGGAATAAATATGGATTCATTCATCCTGCATGTACGAAAGAATCGACCTGTTGCCTTCTAGAAGGCAGGAGTATGATCTTTCTCTCGGGTCATTGCAAGCTTAGTGACTACACCGAAGACCTAAATGAAGGATTTTAAAAGTTATGATAATGCAAATAAATGATTAATCTAAATGCAAATGCAGTTTGTTGTTCATCCAAAACTAATTAGGATTCATTTTAGAAGCACCAAATTGAGTGTGTAAGATTGATTTTAAAACACCAATTGAAATATGCTCTAAGATTAGATTTGCATGCTTGAAATCAAAACAACAATGCTAAATGATGAATGCTAAGAAAAGAGAAGAAAATGCAGTATAATAACTTTAAGCAAAAATTAGGATCTTTTGTGAGGGAAAAGAGTTTCTCTTTTATAGAAATCTCTCTCGAATCGACGGTCAAGATCGAACAAAAAGAGTTTCTCAGATTCGATTGAAGAAGCACAATCCATGTGCAAGTGATTCGATTGGTTGAGAGAGTCACTTGACTGAACTGACTGATCAGTTATTTTGGAAACTTCCATAATCAGTTCACAGTTAACTGAAATGTTTCCAAAATGATAAACAGTGGAGAATTAGTTAATTGAGTGGAACTGGATTGTTTCCATTTTGATAAATCAGTTAACTGGATTTGATGATGTCATATGCATTTTTAATAAATTAATTGATTTTGAATGCACATTTATGTTTTTATAATTAATTTA
>MU227577.1:933966-948204 GCA_018584345.1 Thuja plicata | reverse complement strand
CTTGATTAATTGCTGAGATTGGGGGTCTAGGGTTTATGTGACCATTTTTAGGTGATTACATTTGCCCCTCTTTGAATTGATGTGCGATCAGTGCATTGATTCAAAGACTTGTTAGCGAGAAGACCCAGAATAGTTTGATTTGAAATGATGAAACCATTCTTTTGAAGAAGAAGACCAACTTCGACCTTGATTCGACGAAGATCGATCAAAAGATATAAAATAGAATGCTCAGTTTGATTTGAAGTGATGAAACTAAACATCTGTCAGGAACTCTTAAACCTTTTTGATTGGTTTGAACGAATAACCATTTTTCTTTGAAGCGATAAAACTGATTACCGTTAAGAGATTTGATTAGAAAGAAAATTGACTTGATTTGAAGTGATGAAGCCAATTTCATCAATGTATCTGGTTTCAATAATGAATAGCTCATATAAGACCGATCTTGTTTGGTTTTGAGTGTAGTCACCACTGTATAAGATCATTGATTAGGTTGCCTTTGATTTAAGATGACCTCAACTTGATTTGATGTGATGAAGCTGAGATGCCCCAAGCGATGGGGTTTTGATTGAAGATGTGATCACTGGAATGTTGATGTCCTGATCCTGCCCCCTTGGGACTGAAATCAAAATAGCGCTACGTGCCCCAGTGATGAGAAGCAATTCGATTGATTAGACAATGTAGGAAGAAACTGATCTGAATAGAAATAGGTCCCACTTGGTTAGGACAAAATCTATACTTGATGAGAGGTTTTGTTGACCAAGATTGACCAAAAGTAAGATACAAGGATTTATTAGAAGAAAAGCATGAGATATTTCTATTGGTTGTGCAATTGGTCAAATTCAGATTTTGATTTCGATCCTAAAAATAGAATCAGGACAATTGATTTAGAAAGGGATGTCATGTTCACATGACGATGAGAAGATTGATCGATTAGAATCTCAGATCCTTCACATTGGATAGAGATATAGTTATTATGCTGATTTCATCACTATGAAGATGCAGATGTAGATGCATATGCAAGACTAACATGAATGCAACCTAAGGTGTAGTCACTGAGCTTTAGCATTGAAAATTGTCATCATTGAGCATTTTTGGAACATCAGAGTCGATACAATCCTTACTGGTGCCACTGCAACCATAAGAATATGAATATGAATTTCATCGGATAAGATATGGGAAACTAATGTAAGCATCAAGGCACAACAACCGAGATGACCTAAACATTGTTTCTAGTTGATGTTGCAAGAGTACACCAGTATCTAGGCATTCAAAGCCAAGATAACCATGAGTGCACGCTTGTGTAAACAAATAGATAAATAATAGTCAAGGAGATAGTTCCGACCTCACCTTGGCATACAAATAAAGAGGATAGAGGGATGTGAGGCTTTTCTGCCTTAATGCAGGAGCTCTTACCACATACACCCAGTTTATTTGACATTGTTGGATCATTGGGACCACACCAACAAGTAGTAGACAAAGAAAAGATTAATGAAATCAATGAAAACAGACAACATACAAATAGAAGTTCAGCATACTTCAGCCATGTTCAAAGTTTTTGAATGTGTATAGGAATGAGGTGTTGAGAAACATCGTTGTGCTTGTGAGTGCTTTGTATTTGATTGCTATTGATCTATTATTTATGTTTGTGATATCCAATGTGTGTTAAGAAACACAGATGTATCCAAAGATAGTGTTAAGAAACTCTATTGATTGTGGTGTTGAGAAACACCTGCTTGCGTTAGTAGTGAGTTGTCCTTCAGAAATGACAAGATTATTAACTCTGGTGTAAACCAAAGATGTGATCAAATTTGGGGACCCATGCCCCTAGTAGCAAACAACGATAACTAAGTTGACTCATACTGCAAGGAAAAATCCGATTTGATTGACCCCAGGTTATGACTCTGGATCAAGTTCAAGCCAGGAGGGTTCTCAAAAGAACCAGTGTCATGAAAGTGACTGAAAGAAATGGACAAACTGAAGCAAAAGATTGCCAAGATTGAGCAGTGACAGATGGAGCACTGAGTACAAGAGGCACTTGTTTACCAGGTTTTCACCAGCTACTGGCAAAGATTCTATTTAGAAAAAATTGACTTGATTTGAAGCAATGAAGCCAATTTAATCAATGTGCCTAGTTTCATAAATGAATGACCCGTATAAGACCGATCTGTCTGGTTTCGAGTGCATCCATCACTGTATAAGACAATTGATTAGGCTGATTTTGATTTATGATAATCTCAACTTGATGTGATGCGATGAAGTTGAGATGCCCCAAGTGATGGGGTCTTGCTTGATGATGGTGATCATTGAAAACCTGGTAAGCATGCCTCTGTCGCCATCCTTTTTTTCAATTTTTTCATTTTTTTGATTGATGCATCAAGGCACCTATTTCTAGGTTTTCACCAAGATGATCATTTTTTCAAGACATTTTACGATTTTTATATTTTTTTAAAGATTACTCTTGTCTCAAGCAAGATCACATTGGTTTGCCCCCAATGTCTAGCAAGGTAGAGGTCATTACAGATGGATCAGAAAGATGATGGATGAGGTGAAAAGACAATGATGGATGAAGAGGGTGAATGCAACCCTCAAAGATAGTCTCCTCAAGATTACCCAAGCTAGGGAAAAAAATGAATATAGCAATGTAGGCTCATAGAGCAGTGCTGGATAGAATATAGGATAATGACCTGATGTCATGAAAAGTATGCGGTCCAAGAGAATGGGCATGTCAAGAGACTTCTAAGAAATAGTTTTACATTTTTTGTTTTTTTCTTCATTTAGATCAAGACCAAGAGGTCATTAGGATAGGATATAGCTATGATTAGGATAAAGGGTGATGAAAGCTATAAGTGGATGCTTTGGGATTTGGCAGGAATGTGCAGAGATAGGAAAGATTAGGCTTGGGGTAAGCAAGATCACAATAAGGTGCCATGGATAGGCTCAACCTTGTCAAGATCATCAAAAGGAACATGGATGCTCACAGGATAGCTAGATGTAAGATATGATAGATATGATGACATGGAAGGAACTTGCTCCCAAGTGAAGAGTGAAAGTAGGAGGAATTATGCATGACGCCTGTTTGCTAGGTTTTCATCATGGTACTTATCCAAGGCGACACCAGAAGTGGTTTTCACCATAGGATGGATTGATTTATCTTTACTTTTGCTACCAAGGTCCCTGTTTACCAAGTTTTCACCAAGGCACTTTTTTTTTCTTTTTGTACTTTTTTTATTGTATGGAGGAACTTAAGCTTCTTGCTCTTTAGATAGTGCTCCTTTGAAAGATATGCTATGATAGGCCAAGGAAACTGAAAGTATGCTCAAAGATGTTGATACGGTGATGGTAGGGAAAAAAGATATGGAAGACAAGGAAGATAGTAGCCAAGGATTTATGTGATGGATTGGATAAGAGGGATGAAAGGATATGGGATGGGGTATTAAAAAGTTTGCGTAGGGGTAGATGGAAATGGTGATAAGATCAACATCGACACACACCTTGAAGGGTAGTGGACGGATGAAGGAAAAGTAGATGGAATAGTTTGAGGCTTTGATGTATGAATGGATATGGATCTTGGTACATGAGGACCCAAGATGGAGTTAGAAGATGGGAGATGTTTAGATGGAGATGCAATGGAAGACTTTGGAACCTTGGATGCCAACTCTAACTTTACCTTTTTTTTCAAGCCTTTTAAGAGAGACTTGGGAATCCACATAGCTTTTGATATTCCATTGCTTTTGGATGACTTAGAACGCAATTCATCCATGATGGATTTAGGAACCCATATTTTCTTTGATATTATTCTTTGCTTGGACTTAGAACGCAATTTTTCCATGATGGATTTAGGAACCCATATTTTCCTAGTGGACCCTTGTGGTCTCTTGAATATTTCTTTTTTATTTCTAATCACATGCCGATTAGATGGGACATAGTGATCTTCATATGTAAGTGGATTCTTGGATTTCTGATTTCTTCGTTGCACATCCAAATTACTTCCAAAAGTCTTGGGAATTGTGGATGAATAGGGCTGATATGACTGGTTCATATGGATGGGTTGATAAGGAGAGTTCAAGGATGCATGTCTTTGTTGATCTTGGTAGGGGATAGGGTAAGTGGATGATAAGCTAGTAGTGATAGGCATGGTGGACGGAGGGATATAAGGACCCAATATAGATGGAAGGTTTGACGGTTTTAGCTTTGGGATATAGGGACCAAGGATGGATTTGGAGGATAGTGTAGGATGATGCTTACATTTGAATGGAGGGATATAAGGTGTGGAAGGGATACCAACATCTTTAGAGTGAGTTGCATGACCAAGGCTCTTCTCTTTTGAATTCATCTGTTTATCAATAGGTGCATAAGCAGCTTTAATAGGAGCAACTTTGATAGGAGCAGCTGAAGCTTTAGTGGATTCATTTTTCTGCAAGGGACTTGGAGGAATGATGTTTTCTTGAGGTGGATATGGAGTAGCATGACAAAGAGATGATGAGATGCTCTGATCTTGACAAGGATCATTAGATGGTGTACAAAGGGTACCTTTCTCTTTATTTTCAATAGGCCCATTAGAGATGTCAGAAAGGATATCTTGATCTTTCTTGGGAGATGGATAAGATATAGGAGATGTAAGAGTTTCTTCTAGGAAGAAATGGAAGCGGATGATAGAATCAACATGGGACTCTTGAGGTATGTGACTTTGGTCAACTGTTGGATAAATATGGGTGGTGTCTTGATCTTGATCATTACAGATATTTGTATCTTCACACTTTGGATTTCCCTCTTGACATGGAGCCACTTTTAAGGATGAGGTAGGAGTGCTGATCTGTATGAGGGATTCTTGAAAAGTTGATGGACAATTATTTTCAATAGGCATGACAAGCATTGAAGCACATGGATGCTTTGGGTCTTTGATCTTTGAAGCCTGAGAAGGACTTGTAGTCATATGTTGATTAGCTTGGATCTCTTTTAGAGATAGTCCCTGAGGGTAGACATAGTCATCATTAGGTTTAGTTCTTGATAGAGATGGTATGTCTGGTTGTGATATTTTAGGAGATAGAGAAATGGTGGAAGTAGAAGTGGTACGTGAACCATCTCTAGACATGGATTCTTGATATTGATCATGCTCGAGATTAGATGAATCATTAGGATTTTCAACTTTGATTATGCCATCATCTATGAGATCTTGGATTTTATGTTTCAACTCCATGCAAGATGAAGTCTTATGCTCATTATGTTGATGATATGCACAATAGTTACTCAAGAATCTTCATCCATGTGATGTGGCTTGAGGTAATGTGATGAGATCATTATCAAGAAGTTCTTCTAATGCAGATTCATAAGATTTCCCCAAAGGAGTAAAGGCTCTCTCACATTTAACCCAAGGTTTTTCTTTCATGATGTTACTAATCCCTTTGGAGGAAGACTTCGTGGTGTTTTTAGCAGCTTTTAGGGCTTTGGAGCCACTCGCTTGATAATGATCAAAGAGAAAGGGATAGATTGAGCTTGATGAGGATTTGTTGGATTTTGTATCCTTTTCCCCCTTTAATTCTTGGATTTGAGATTGCATAGTTTAAAGTTATTTTGATAAAGCTGCCATAAGAATCTCTTCTTACGCGTTGTTAGGACCATAAGGTTTAGCCCATTTTCTTTTAGACATTATAATATTGTCTTGATGTGCTTGCATAGAAGACTGAAGAGGAAGTATGATGAATCAATTGATTGACTAACAGGTGCTGAAGTGATATCTAAAGTGTTGATTAAGTCCAAAACCAAAGGACAAAGGAGATAAAGTCCAACTAAGAGAGAGAAGCAATGACTCTGATCTTGAGTCAAGGTTAACGAACATGCTCTCACAACTCAGGATAAAGATAGTGTAGGCAAAGATGATAAGATAACAAGTCGCTTGGACTAGCACAACAAAGTCAAATTGCAAGAAAACAACGAGTCAGACTGTCAATAGATTACAGTCAAAGATAGACTAGTAGTGATGTTGTTGAGAACATAGATTTGTGAAAATTTGGACAGAACCTTCACAACAGAATACAGAATTGGACAACAAGTTGATAGATTCTCAGTGTTTGAGAGTAGATGAAGAAAACTCAGATAAGAGTTGACAACTAACACCTAGAAGTGCAGATTTTGAATCATTGATCACTTTGATGTTTGATTTGAATGTTTTGGTGTCTATTTGTTTTGATGCTTCACCCACGCAAGACACATCAAGTAGAATGTTTGTTGTAAAAAAAGAACAGAAACACCACAGTCCTAGGATAGCCAGGGCAATATTTGTTGAATTCCCACTTGAACCAAATTTCAGCCATGCCTACTCATAGTGGACAACTTAGAAGCTTGGAGGCATGGTCTCCTCCTTACATGTGCACTCACTTCTTAGGCACACCAAGCTTCGAATCCCAAGGTTAATCACTTCCCAATGGACCATTATCTCTACTAAGAGCCGTGAAAGTGTGGGACATCTTAGTCGGTCTCTAACCTTTTGTACCAATAGATAGAGGGATTTTGGATACTAGAACAAAGTTTGTAGTAAGGACATCCATTCAGGTGGTTGTGATAAAGTCATATTCCCAATTAAGGGGGCTCTCCCAATCCTTTCAAAGCAAGGCTTTCACCTTAACAATGTAAGGACTTTAACACACCACTAGGGTACTAGAGGAGACTTTGGTTGCCACAATGAATTCACACCTGTCCACTGTGAGACTAATCACAATGGCATTTTTTGTATACCAGTTTGGAAGGGCTTGGCTTTAGCCTGTTATCAGTTGGGCAATCCACTCTCACCGGCTCTATTAAAGCACTTGGGAGGTAGCCACGCTAAAGGATTTGTATGGATTTCTCTTTCACCCAAGATCCACAAAGGCAAGGGGAGAGGATACGTCCATGCAATTCCTTGGGTTTACAAAACTAAAAGACACTTCAAGCAGAATGAGAAAATGACAATAATGTTTCTGGATTTTTGATCATCCAAAAAGGGCAAGAGCATAGTTTCCTGACACCATTGTCATTCCTAAAATAGAAAAAAAAAGTTCATTTTAATAAGTCCTGCATGTGGGTTCCTATTTTAAGAAATCAAAAACAAGATGCGGGCACACTATTTTGCGTTCTATCGATCAAAGGAAACGTGCAAAACCAATTCGTCAGTAGTTTGTGTTTTAGTCTTCTTTTTCAACATCCTACAAACCACTGTTATGAAAACCTTACCTATTCCTGCACATGCAACCCACTTTTATAAAAATCCATAAAAATAAAAAAAAACACACAGCTTTCCAATCCCACATGTTAGAAAATCAGGTTAGTCAAAGATGATATATCATTTGATAATAAAAAAAAACCTATTGTCATAAAAATCAGGTTCTAACCAGTCTGCACTAAATCAATCATAACTTTTGCAAATCCCAACAAAATTAATTCAAACCAGCCGAAAATTAAAGATAACTAAAATATCTTTCCAGAAATATAAATTTTGGATCTGTATCATTTCATATGTGTACATACCAATAAAAACATCAGTCAGATTTCTGGAAAATCAGGTTGACTAGTCTGCACTAAAATGACCATAACTTTTGAAAATCCATATGAAATTAATTAAAACAAATGACATCTGAAAGATAACTGAAATACCTTTCCAGAAATATAAATTTTAGATCTGTATCATATCATATGTGTATGTACCAATAAAAACATCAGTCAGATTTCTGGAAAATCAGGTTTGACAAGTCTGCACTAAAATGACCATAAATTTTGCAAATCCAAATCAATTTTCAATTTTTTCATTTTTCAATTGGTATTGTTACAACTATCAAAAATTTGGACATAGAGCACAAGATTGCAGATCTAATGCTAAACAACAATGGACATCAAAGACACAAGAAAAAGTACCAAGGAAAGGTAATACTTACAATTGGGATTACAACACATGTCATAGTTGTCATTACTGTGGTGAGTATGGGCATATTCCAAAAAATACATAAAGATCCATTTTAGAGGAAAATCCAAGAGTTGGATGAATGGAATCCTAGTTTGCAATAATTGTCTGAAAATCGGTCACACTAGGAAGGATTGCAAGACAAGGGTACCTGCTCCTACTGTTGAAGAAATTAGAGCATAGATGAACCAGACATGGATAAGAAAAATAGAATGGAGTAGTAGCGAAGCTACTGAAGCCAAGTTCACCCAATGCAATGGATCAGGTGATCACACCATCACTAATTAAGGAAAAAGGTATGTGAGGAACTGTATTTATATTTCATATCTTTTATCAATTCCTAACATATAAAATGCAAAAGTCCATATCTGCATATGTTAAGATGCATCAGGACATATTTTTGAGACATGTACCTAGCAAAGTCATACGCACTATAGGTTCCAAGCAACATTATTATTGTACACTGAGACCAAGCTCTCCAGTATGTGTCGAGCTGGTATGGGCTGCAACCGAGTGATAGACAAGTTTTGTGAATTGGTAGAGGACAACTGTTTGGCACTCACTCAATGGACAAAACATTTATTGAAAACCTAAATTTTGACCTTTGGAGCCTATAAATGAATGATTCGTTCAATACTTATTTTTTCACCTTGTGATTGAGAATTTCACAGAGTGTTGGAGCATTTGCAAACTTGATTTCTGCAAAGATCTTTCAAAGACTTCTACAGCATGTCGTCAGCTATCCTGAGTAAAAAGTGTGAATTTTGACATTTTCCGAGGTATTATGTTCATTGTCTTTGAAACCCTATTTATTTAAAAATCATGGCCGCTAGTACTTCCACAACAGCAAAGGGTATGGAGAAGGAGTTGCTAAAATTTCAATTGGTAACAAGTGACACCTGTGCGCCTCCTAATTTTTGAGCAGTTTCTGAGAGCACCATCCAGGGTGATCTGACTGGAGCCCTATCATTGAGTCCACCTAAGGTACTCATGATTCATGATATTAGGTCATGTTATATGTGCAAGATAAGTGAATTTGGAAATCATGAGCTAAGAGAATCTTACAGCAAATTGTGCAAAGATGGAGCCCTAAAAGTTGAACACAAACATTTAGCCGAGAGAGGGTTAACTTATGCCCTAGACTTTTTGAGGGATTTCAGAATGGAATGGATCAAGATTGTTCTAAGTCATGTACATGACATGAACATATGGCTAGAAAATGGACCAGTTAAGATTACAAAGGAAATCATCCATCATGTAACTGGTTATCCAATTCTTAACGGGAAGAGAACCATGGGTTTTCAGAGTAAGGGAAACATAAAAGAACTCACTGGAGCCATTTGGAATAAAAGAGGGATGACAATCTCTACTATTAAAGATTTGGAGCTTGATTTTGCAGTTAGGGTTATTGCTCACAAGTTTTGTCATTCAAACCGACTGGATAGTGTCCCATGCATTGCAGTTGACCAGGCTTGGAAGATTGTGAAGAAGGATCATACTTATGAGCTTGCCGAGCTTCAACTGATGCAACTAGCCAAGAACCTTGCTTCAATAAGAAAGGCAAAGAATTCAATGTGTAAGTTTGGATCTCTGCTTGTTTGTATATTTTTCTACATACAGAATACATTTTCTACTTTTGGAAACATGGTGTGGAAAATAGACAAACCTATTACACAGAAAATCAATGCATTTATTCATAAATTAGGTGATAACTTTGACAATGTGATGGGAACATATTTTTTCAAATTTAAGAAAAATATGAGATTGAATAGAATTCCCAGATCACTAGTTGAGAAACACTATGAGGATGTTTGTTTCCTAGTAGACATAGATTTCACCTATGTGTAGGCAGTAGTGCGAAGGGTATCATGGCTAAGGCCATTACATTATGAAGTGAACATTGATGAGACATCAATAGCTATAACAACTCTATTGGTAGAGGAAATTGATGGTGCAGCCAAACATTTTGGAAACTATGAAGAAGCTAAGTCCAAAATCTCTATGGATTTCAAGGCTGGCACTATGGAGATAAAAAGGAAGAAGATTGTCAAAAATTTGAAGAAGATGGTTGGAATTGAGAGTGATGAAGAGATAGAGGATGCACCTTTGGGTTTATCAATAGGACATGGAGAAGATATGTATAGTGCAGAAGAGGAGAGTGAACCTAAGAGGATATCAATGTGAAAAGAAAAGGGAAGCAGTTAATGGTTTCCAAGGCAACTAAAGCAAGCAAAGCCAAACCTAAGGCTACCCTTCCTATTGCTAACCGGCCTAGGACTAGGGCATCAACCGTTTCATCTCAAGCTGAGTCAACAAAAGTATATACAAAGAAGAATGCTGGAGAGAGCAGTTCAGGGAAGAGAAAACAAGTTGAAACTAAGGCAGTACCGAGCAAGCTTGAGAAGAGACCAAGGAGGAAACTAATCTTGGAAAAAGAAGATGAGGAGGAGAAGATAGATATAGATGAACCTAGCAACATACCTACAACATCACATAAACCAATGACCAGTATTGATGAGGTATGCAAGAATATTAGAAGTACAACTAGTTTAGCAGGATTTAAATTTATCAAGTATGAGAAGCAAAGCATAGCTAACAAGCATAAGATTCAGGAAGCACTACTAGATATGATGTGTACGTTCAAGATGACACCTATAGAGATAGGAAACCTTGTTCCTACAAAAATTTATGATATTTTATCACAAAAGAGGCAGTATGCTTTGATGACCAAAAGATAGATAAGGGAAGGAACACTAGCTAAGGTCATTCTTGATTTAACCAAGAAACAGATAACCAAGTTTATTGAGAAATATCAAAATAAGTTTATTCCTAAACAAAGAGCCTATGCAATATTGAAAAATGATGTTGAAGGTGTAGTACAATACAGCACCAGAATATGGAAGGAAACTTTTGGGTTAATCACTAAGAAGGCTGATGAGAAAGGTGAAGGCACCTTAGAGCTGAAGGAAATGGAAGAACAAACTGCTACTGATCAAGCAGAGACTGAGAAAGAACCATAAGAGGAAACAAGAGATGGGAAAACTATAGATTTGACAATGGATAGTCTCATTGACACTACACTTGGAGAGAACAACAATGTGGATGCCAAGGATTAGAATGAGCCAGCAGACACATGTATCCAATCACCCATTCGGAAAACTAAGGCCGAGTTAGAGAAAGAAGGAGAAAATGAGGTAATCAATACTAATCCACCTATTTTAGAGGTTGTAAAAATAGTTTTAGAGAGTGGAGATAAGATGGAAGAAATTGCAAATAATCCTATAGAACAAGAGGCTATACAAGTGTTGGTGGATCTACCACACTCTGTATCATCTACTCCCATTGGACCCAAAATGAGTGTATACTTGACCTGCAGGAAATCTTGACTCAGATGAAGGAAACAATTGAAATTGATACTAACAAAGGTGTAACATATAAAATAGAGGTTACTAATGTGTAACATATGAAAATGTCACCAAAATGTAACATATGAAATGGATGTCACATTTGAAATAAGTGGATGTTTGTGTGATGTGTAGTGAAGATAAGATGTTCCTTTCAACCTCAAATGCACAAATGAAAGATCCAAATTGATCAACCCAAAAAGGATCAATTCACAAATGAATCAATCAGTCGGAAATGAGAGCAAAGAGGAAAGATCTTAAATTCCCATTTTAGAAAGGAATGTATATGATAGTTCTAGGAATTGAAATGGATGAGATGAAGTACCAACCTTACAAAATGGCAGCTCAAAGATTGTTGTTTTTTGAGATCTGTAGACTATTTCTGGAGATGCTGATAGTTGATACCGAACCAGAACACAGAGACGGACAAAACCTAGAAATGTTTTTCTGTTCCAATGTCATCTTATAAAAAAGGTTGACCTTGTACCACTTTTTCCAACTTGATTTACTCAACTTCGAAAGTGTCCCTGTTCGCACAGTCTGAAAGAAATCAGAAAAGGGTATCCAGATCTAGCTTCATGTTGGTTGTATTTCCTGTTTTTTCTGCTTTTCCCTGTTCCTGGTCCTGCCCTCTGAAAATTTTATGGTTTTCATTCTTAAACCTTGTCAAAATTGCATAAACCCTGAAAAACCCTAGTATCCAAGTGATAAACGATGCATTTTGAAACCCTAGGCCATGTCTTTATATTTCATCGTTACTTTTTCAAAGTCACTTAAGACATGTGCTTTAAGTCAGGTCGCCTAGTCACGTTACCCAGAACGAATATGCTAAATGCTCTCCCGACTTCACTTTTGCCTTGTGTCGCGTAGTCTCCTTACAAAATAGAATATTCCTTCAGTGTCTCGAGACTTGGCGATTTCCTTTGGTCGGGTAGTCGCATGAACTCTCTGTTATAAGCTTTATAAAGAATGGGACCCACTCCTCAGTCGGGTAATCGCAAGAGAAGTCAAAAGGTCAAAGAAATGTCATCAGACTTCGTGATTCACTTCATGTCGCATGATCGCTAGATCAGGTCATAATAAACAGTTAAGTATTTCTTCAGTCGCGTGGTCTCGTGATGAAATGGCAGTTAAGGGATAACAGTCTAGACTACGTGACTAACTGTTTTATGTTAGTGATTTCCCTCAGTCGGGATGTCACCAGAATAGGATAATGACTCAGCTTTCCAGTATGCATTGAGTGGACAAAAGAACAGATGACATCTGTCATGATGTGAATGGTTGTCGGGAGGTCGCTAGAAGGAGAAAAAGGATCAAGCGATAAAGAGACTAAGGTATGTTTGCCTTTAGTCGCAAGGTCTCCAGATGAATTAAGGGTATGTGAAAATATTGAGCGATCACGCGCCTGCCGTTTGATGAAAGAATAAAGGGATCTGACGGTGGTCGCGTTATCTGGAGAAAAAAGTGTCCCAGGGAAAAAGTCCTCTCGACTTGGCGATTAGGTCATGTCGCAAAGTCGCCATAAACAGAGAAAGGGTACTTTTTTAATAATAAGATCAAGTTTAAGTTATCACCCGACTCAGCGACTAAGGTTGTCGTGTAGTCTTGAGAAGGAATATGAGCATCCAGCAACTTAGCGATAACTTAAAAAGGTAAAAAAGCAACGGTTTGTCGCCAAGTCTGAAGAAAGATGATGAGTTAGTTTTAACCTCACGCGACTTAAATTTTGCCTATTGTCGCCTGATCGCCAGATGGACTTGGGTCAGCCAAGATAAAGAATGTGCTTTGTCACCAAGTCTTGAGATTAAACCAGGGTTAAGAGAAAACGCTCGAGACAAAGAGACTTCCTGCAGTCGCGAGGTCGCTAGATCTTGAGATCTAAAATGCGGTGCCAAGTAGATGACATGACAGAACGGATCTCTCGGCGGCCAATCAGATACTTGAATTTTGATTACTGTGCACAAAAGGTAGCTGAGATGTATGACAGAGGATGAATCACAGGATGCCATGTCAGCTTTCTTAAACGTTTGATGATTGCGCCAAAGATTCATAATTTCAAATTCAATTTTCTGTCAACTTTGTGCAACTACGGCTAGGTTTTTGAAAGCTCACGGCAGGGTAACTTAATGGCAGAACTGACATTTCCGAATCATGAGCCATGTACTCTGAATCAAAATACCTATAAATAGATGATTGTGCATTCATTCTTGTTCACCGTGCTTTCAGTTTTCAGAGCTAAGTTGCTTATTCTCTATGAAAAGTGGTATTCAGAACAAGTGTAGTATTTTAAAGGTGATTAGAATTTTCTAAGGTTACAGAGGATTGTATTCAGAATAGACAGTTGACATTGGAATTTAGATTTGTTTCAATATCATTCCAGATAGAGATTCAAGGTGCTTGCAAAGATGAGTAGAGCTGTGAGCGTTGCTTCTACAAGTGGAGGCAGTGGAGAGGAGCAGAAAGGAAAACCTAGCTACTCAGACGAGTTTCTTCAGCTTCTGCTAGGTTCAACACAAAACAGAAAGATTGATGCTGGTGTCTTCAAGGATGATTTCATGAACATCAGAGATGCTGCAACCCCGGGAACAACAGGTTATTCTCTCTTTACATACTTTTACAAAAATTCAGATAAACCTATCCCTGTTTCAAACCCTTGGATATCTGGTTTGGGTAGGTTATTAGTGCCTGATGTGTTTCTAGATGTTGACCTATTTATGGACCTGGCAAACCATTATGATGCCCTTACAAAAACCATCAAAAGAGAGGATGGCACTGCTTTGCTGATACTGAATAGAAATTCTTTCATGCAAGCATTTGGTCTATTCAGCACCATGTCTACTAAAATTGACATGAAGAAGCAGGAAAAAAGATATAGTACCAAGGCTGGTGTGGCAAGAAGCTTGT
>MU227577.1:891140-923894 GCA_018584345.1 Thuja plicata | reverse complement strand
GTTGCAATG
This sequence comes from Thuja plicata, assembly GCA_018584345.1. Taxonomy (NCBI): domain Eukaryota; kingdom Viridiplantae; phylum Streptophyta; class Pinopsida; order Cupressales; family Cupressaceae; genus Thuja; species Thuja plicata. The sequence continues at coordinate 923,885 of MU227577.1, read as the reverse complement.
GTCCGAGAGAAGATTTGAGAACAAAGTCTTGGAGAAGATATCTAGAGAGATTGCTACCAAACAGGTTGAACTTTCTTCTCTTGTTGAGATTCTTGAGGAAGTTGCAAATAATGTTTTTGGATTGTAAAAAAGATTATGTGATGTAACATTCTTTACAAAGGATAATAAATAGCTTATTCAGAAGTTGCATTTAGATATGAAGTCAACAACAAGTTCATTGAGCATGGATGCTAGTTCTAGCTCCATACATTTTGATAGATTGACTCATGCACAAAGGAGATTAGTCGAGCTTATGGCTAAAGATGGCCAAATCAGGGCCAAATTAATAATAATTCAGGCTAATTTGATACCTCATCTGGAGGTTATTTAGAAGGAACTAACAACTACACGAGAATTGGTCAAGAGAGATTCTCATCTCTCTACTGTAAATAGTTTGGTAAGTCTAGCTGCCAAGCTAGAAGTTAAGTTGGAGGTTATGAAGTTTGTTAAGGACAGTTGGGATACATCATTTGCATTGATATTATAGCTTCATAAACCATTTTTGGATAAATATAACTTAACCCCCACAACTATCAATGACAAAAACAAGGGGGAAACAGGATAGGAAACAGGCAAAGGAAAGGAAATAGAAAAAGATGTGCAGAAATAGGTATAAATATCTTTGATGAAGGCATGTATACTATGTAGATAGTGTATGAAGTATGAAGTATAATCTAAGGGGGAGTACATTGTGTACTTAGGAAAATTTTGTGAATGTAAATGATAAGTGTTTTTTCCACTAATATCAAAGGGGGAGATTGTTGATCTCTAAGTTTTGTTGATCATTAGTGTCCCACACTTAGTCATTTATCTAGGCAGTTTTAGCTGGTCATCACTACGGCCGAGCTATCTGATATAGGCCGAGCTATCTAGCACAATTGTTGTGGAGCAGATAATAGTTGGTGAGTCACATGATTGCCAAGTTCAGTCCATGCTGAGCGCTAGAGTCTTTTTGTGTCGCGCAAGCAGTTTTTTTATGTATGTCAGGAATGACAAAAATTTTAAGGTAAACTATTTTGGGCCAACTTATCTAAGCATTTAATATTTTCAATGGCATAATTACACATTTAATTATTTGATCCCACTATGTGGCATGTAGCCAATCAAAAAATTGGATTGCCTAAGTGGCATAAGCATTTAATCCCGATCGTTGATATAGATCTAATTGACAGATCCATAAAGTATATTAAGATTGCTTCTTACCCTAATTAGTGTACTGTGAGAGAAGGTGTATGTGTACATGATAGATGTGTGAAGGTTTGTTTTGAGAGAGGAAGCATAGATCTAGTAGAGTGACAGAGAAGTGAGCAGCAGATCAGAGAAGGTATTGAAAAGAGGAGATTTGTTATCAACATCAAAATGCATATCAAAGGATCAGATCTTGAGACATTCTAACAAGTGTATCAGATGAAATCTCTTAACAGAGTGGTTCTAACAGAACTTTCTAAATATCTTAGCCGAGTGCTTACTTTGTTGTAAGTTTAAATCCTTTTACAAGGTAGATTGTAATGATCTGTAGCTCTTAACTAGGCAGACCTTTAACCAGGTAGATTACAAATTGTGATCAAATTCTGTAGCCCTAATAGGCACACTTTATTGCTACAGTAGTGAAGATTTTTGTGGGTGTCATCCCCACCCCAGTTTTACCTTATTGGGTTTCTAGGTTACCAAATGTTGTGTCTTGAGTAATGTATTTACTGTCATGGATGCTACTAGATGATAGATCAATTACTTTTATGCATGATTGTGGATAAGTTTGTTTTAAGTGTTAAAAATTTGAAGATCTGATTCACCCCCCCTCTCAGTATCTTGCTTTCCCATATTGTATTTCCAACAATAGTATCACATAAAAAATGGGTATAAACATATTCATATCTATTATGTAAATACAAATATATTTTATCCACACACCTTGATGGCAATCCAAAAGAATATTCATCGACACATGATAATAATATCACACATAAAATGAGTTGAATTATATATGGACCCACATATATGAATCTAAAATGCACTATCTATACATCTCTGTACAAATCCACAATAAAATCATCAACAAGAATGATAATAGTATCAATATGAAAAATGAGCAATAGGATGAGGCACATAAGTTTGTGGCCTTACAAATATAGTTTTAATATTTTTGGGTTGAGTTGTAGGATTAAAGTATGGAACTTCCTTAAGACTCAATAAAAACATTCTTCTTGATTTCACATAACCAAATACATGAAACAGAATAATGCAAGATGCTTAAGTTGAAGATGCATTAGTTATGAAAGCTAATAATTAACAATACTTTTCATTGTTTCTCTTATCATGTATGTCACTGGTGAACCAAGATTGCTTCTTAATGCATAATCCTTGATGCTCAAGTTATAATATTTTAATCACTTAAACCAACAAATAATGGCTAAGATTTTATAAAGGTCAAGTTAAAGTAAGTGAGAAAAAATATTTAAAAGATATGATATGATTGTGATTCTATCTAAAAAGATTTCTCTTGCAATGACACCTAAGAATGAGAAATCCTTGCAAACTTATATTAATTCATTCTCAAAACTAAATAAATAAAATTTAAAATGGTAAGTATTATGCCATACTTAATTTACATACAATGTATGAAAAATTAAAAATGTGAACAATACAAAAACAAATATAAAAGCAAAATGTATATAAATCCAAAATATACTATGCATGTACCTTGATGCTAATTTAGAAGAACATTGATCAACACACGTGATAATAATATCACACATAAAATGAGTTGAAGTATATATGGACCCACATATATGAATCTAAAATGCATTATTTGTACATCTTGATGACAATTCACAAGAATGTCATCAACATGTATTATCTATTACCTCAATGGAATTTCATAATAATATCATAAAAAGGCATGTTAATAGTATCAATATGCAAAATTAACAATACGATGAAGCAAATATGTTTGTGGCCTTACAAATTTAGTGGTGATGAACATCTTTGGGCCACACTATAGGATTAAAGTACAAAATTTCTGTAAGCATCAATCAAAACATTTTTCTCACTTTCACAAGACACATACATGAAATAGAATAATGCAAGATGCCTAAGTTGAAGAACTAGTGTTGCACATCCTAATGCAAACTAATGATTGAAAATAATTTTCATTATCTTCTCCTATCATTTATGTCAGCGATGACCTAAGATTGGCCCTTAAATACACAATCTTTGACATTTAAATTAAAATATTTTTAACACTCAAACCAACAAAAAAGGGCTAAATTTTTTTAATAGATCAAGCCAAAAGAAATAAGAAAAAATATATTTAAAAAATGTGATTGTGATTCTATCCCAAAATATATTTCTTATAATGACATCTAAGAATTAAAAAACCATACAAAAATTATATTAATTCATCCTAAAAAAGCTAATAAAATTTAAAATGGTAAACATTAGGTTATATTCAATCTACATGAAATACAAGATAATTTAAATATCAAAGAACTTTGAAAATGTGGACAATACCAAGGAAACAATAAAAGCAAAGAAGGAAAATAGAAAAAATAGTACTTCATTTTTCTCCTCTACACTCATCATCCACTCCTCTATTTGTTTATTTCTACTTTGTTAACTACCTCAATATCCTTTTTGGAAGTTGTATCTCAATAATCCTAGCTGACTATGTGGACCTCCCAATCAAGTACCACTCTTGTCTACACAACTAAAGGTGACTTTTCTCATCGTCCCACACAAGGCACCCAATGTATGGCTTCTAGGTGAAATCTCTCAAAGTATCCACTAAGTGTCACTAGTATTGATGAACTATAACTGATTGAATGTTTGAAGATGTTGAGTTGATGATCACCAAGCTGCAGAAAGTTAATGCAAGACATTAAATCAGTTAATGTATTGTATTTTCATTGATGTCAACTTGATATAATCTGATTGTTTATATACAAAGTGTCAAAGACTTCATAGAATCAGAGAGATAAATGTTATTCTATCAGTAATGCATAAAAGATCAGTATTCACTAAGTGACTACAAACACTAATAGGCAGTGCACCTCGGCAGACAAAGAAACTTGAGAAGAGAGTCACAGTGATGCCCGAGTAAGAAACTTGACAATCATTACCGATGAGAAGAATCACAAGCATTACCGATGAGAAGAACTTCACAGTGATGCCCGACGGACAGACAACCCCGACTGATAGACAACCCTGACGAAGATGCCCGAGGAGAACTGAAGTGTTGACCGAAGCTATCAAAGAGTTAAACACCGAAAAGAACTGAAGTTCAAAAATGACAAAAGACTTAGCTGGAAAGAGATAAATAAGGAGTTGATTGGTTGTTAACATTGTTTTCATCGATAATTTAAAGCTAGAGATAAGTGAAAGATTTAAAGTTTTTTTATTCCAGTTGTCAAAGATAAATCTATGGGATAAAACTGAAGTAAAGCTTTAAAGAAAGATTGGCTAAGATTGCAGATCACTCCAAGAACAAGAAATTCAAGAATTGAGAAATGGTGAAATCATGTCTACAAAGAGACAATCTAATTCATTGTGAATTAGGGGTGAAGAGAGAAAGAAGATGCTGACGAGAAACTAATGAAGGAAGACTTCAATCAGACCTGATCAATCAAGCTGAAGAATAGAGATAATTTTGTGGACACCGAGAAATAGAGAAGAACATCATCACTGGGAATAAAGAAGTGTAGCAAAGGTATTGAAAAGATACATTTATCATAAAGGTATTATGAGCTTACAATAGATCTAAAAATCTGCAAAGTATAGTTGTATATGTGAACAAATCATTTGTTGTTTCAGTTTAACCATTGGATCAGAAAGTCTCTTAGTCGAGAAGGACTTAAAAATCCTTTCTCTATTGAGATAAATCCCAAGGAGTATCAAAAATTTTGGTCATGAAGTTAGCATGAGATGCCAGATACCATTTGACAAACTACACTAGGTTTGGTCATAAAAGGTAGCATAGAGATGCCTGATATCAAGTGACAAACTATTCTATTCAAATCCTCTAACAAGGTCACAGCTAACGGTGTGTTTGTAACCTTTAACAGGGTTGGCTCTTCATGGATCTCACTTCAGAAGAGTAAAAATTTTGGGTTACCAGTCCCAAGTGGTTTTCCCCTTAATAGGGTTTCCACGTTAAAAATCCATGTGTCAATGTGTCTATGAGTCATTAATTTAGTGTTTGCATTACACATAACTAATCTGGATTGATGGGTATACACTAAGTTATTTATTTCATTTTGGTGAATAAAAGACTGCTAATTAATAAACAGAAAGAATAAGGTTTAACAGTGAACTCTGAGAAGTAGTTATTTGTTGAGATTATTTCAAGGCATTCATCTTGTAGGACTAAAGATAACTGGAGGCTTAATATTGTGGTACTAAGTTTTTGGGTTGATTTATTGGAATATTTTTGAGGCCACTGATTCACCCCCCCTCTCATTTATTCTAACAATTGGTATCAGAGCTTGTGTACTTAGAAAGAGAGTTTAACAACTCAAGCAAAAGATCACAAGATGAGAAAGCGAGATGTGCCCAAGTTGAACAAGGACAACTTTGCATCATGGAAAAGCAGGATAAGACTCCACCTATCTGGTATTGGAAATGATGTTGTTCAATACTTAGATACTGAATTTGTGTTAACTACAAGACCTCACACACTTGAGCAATTAAGAGAAAATCATGAGCATACTTGCATGATGATAGAACTTGCTTCCTCTCTCTCCGATGTTGAATTTGAAGATGTCAAAAATTGCACCTCTGCAAAGAAAATGTGGGATAAATTGAAGCTGGTACATGGAGGAGATGCTAATGTACTTAAGAGCTAAGGCAAAAAGCCTAAGAGGTAAATTAGATGACCTAAGAATGAGAGAAGAATAAAATATCACTCAGTACAACTGTAGAATAAAAGAGGTAGTCAACACTATCCGAGGAGTTGGAGGCATACTTGAAGAAGAGACAGTGATAAGTAAAATCCTAAGAACCTTATTAACTATATATGTTATTAGATTATCTTCTATACAAGAAATGAGAGCAGTAGAAAACAATAATGTCACTCTAGATAGTCTGATTGGTAGACTAATTTCATTTGAGATGAATAAATTTGATAACAGGGTCTTACCATCTATTGAGTCTGCATTCAAATATTCTTTGAAAATAAGTAAGTCAAGTCATAAACACACTATTAGAAATGATAGTGAAAGTGATAGTGATGACCAAATGAGATTGAAGCACTAATGGCTAGAAGATTGAAGAGAGGCAAAGGTAGATACAAAGGTAAATTACCACTTGTATGTTTTAATTGTAAAGAGATTGGACATTTTGTTGCTAGATGTCCTAACAGAAGAAAAGATGATAGAAGTAATGACAGATCATTTGAAAATAAGTTTGATAGAAGTGATAATAGAGATTACTGAAGCAACCGACAATCTAAAAGAAGAGATACACGAGACTACAAGCATAAAGGGAAGAAAGCTTGTTACCTGGCTGAGAACAGAGATGGAGATACTGACACCAAATCTGATGAAGACATTGAGATGGTATTTGTGGCCATGAAGGATGATTCGGATGAAGAAGAAAGGTATTTAGAAACAACACTCATATCTAAGGTTAGTAAGAATGATGTCTAGATTATAGATAGTGGCTGCACTCACCACATGACCGGTGACAAACAAAATTTTGAAACTTTTGAGTACTATAATGGTGGATCAGTAAGAATGGGTAATGACACACCTTGTCCAGTTGAAGGTAAAAGAACTATAATTCTGAATAACCTGATCAAATGTGAAAATGCTTATTAGCTAAAAGGACTTAATTATAATCTGTTGAGTGTTTCACATCTAAATAACATAGGTCACCGAGTATCATTTGAGAATAAGAAGGCAAAGATCTTAATGAATCAGGAAGGTAGATCAGAACTGGTGAACAGACAAAAGGTAACCTTTTCTATCTTGATGATATCAACACCACTTGTTTAATGGCTAGAAATGAAGACATATGGTTATGGCAGAAGAGATTATGTCATGTGAATTTTGACAACATGATTAAGATAAGCAATAAAAGTAAAGTAAGAGGCTTATCAAGCATGTCAAAGCCCAAGCATATCATGTGTAAGAATTGTCAAAAAGGCAAGATGACAAAGTCAAGTTTGAAGAGAAAATCCCATACATCTAATGCAATTATAGAATTAGTCCATACTTATCTATGTGGACCTATGAGGAAAAAGAGTTACTATGGAGATAGATATTTCATTCTCTTTGTAGATGATTATTCTAGAATGATGACATTTGTGTTCTTAAAATAAAAATCAGAAGCATTCAAGATGTTTAAATGGTATAAAGCTATGGTAGAAAAACAAAGTGGTAAGGAATTGAAAGGCTTAAGATCAAATAGAGGAGGAGAATTTGTTTTTGATGAATTCACTAACTATTGCAATGAGCATGGAATTAAAAGATAGGTTTCTACACCAAGAACACCACAGGAAAATGGGGTTGTTGAAAGGAGAAATAGATCCATTGTTGATTGTGCAAGAACACTGATGATAGATAAAATCATCACTCAAAATTTTTAGAGAGAAGCTGTCAGTATTGTTGTCTACACATTGAACAGAGTACAATTGAAGAAAGACACCAAGAAGACACCCTGTGAGCTTTGGTATGGTTACACACCCAATGTAAGTTACTTCAAAATCTTTGGTAGTCAATGTTATATTTTGAAAGATGATATAAATGGAAACCCTGACTCCAAAAGTGATGAAGGTGTCCTTCTAGGGTATTCCACCAAGAGCAAGGCTTATAAATGTCTTAACAAGTCCTCTAACAAAATCATTCAAAGTGCAAATGTCAGAATATATGAATATGTAGAGAAAAATGATAAGGAAAGAAGAAAAGAACCAGAGACTACAACAGGTTTGTTTACACTGAATAACTTGACACTCTACTCGAGCAACAGTGTATCACTCCCGGGCAACAGAACATTGCACCCGAGCATCAGGCTGTAATTACTGAAAATCAGGAAAACCCTCAAAATGATGTTCTGAGTGATGGAGATCAGAATGAAGGTCAAGATGATGATCAGAATGATGGACAAAGATCTGAACTAAAAATTTCCAAGTATGTCAGAATACACCATCCATATAATTAGATCACAGGAGACAAGAAGGCTGGAATGAGAACAAGAAGTAAGTCACTAAACACTAGATGTTTATTTTGTGATTTTGAGCCTAAATCTATTAATATTGCACTTGAAAATGAAGAACACGTCTGTGCTATGAATGAAGAGATAGAAAAAATTAAGAAGAACAAGACATGGACACTAGTACTGAGACCAGATGACAAGAATATCATTGGTACCAAATGGATATTCAGAAACAAGCTGAATGATAATGGAGAATTCACAAGGAACAAAGTAATCTTTGTATGCAAGGGGTATGCACAAGAAGAAGGTATTAATTATGGAGAAACCTTTGCACCTGTTGCTAGACTAGAAGCAGTAAGAATCTTACTTTCTTATGCTAATTTCAAAAGATTCAAGGTATACTAGATGGATGTCAAATCTACATTCCTAAATGGAATACTGGAAGAAGAGGTATACATTGAACAACTAGAAGAGTTTGTTGATCCAGACAGGAGGAACATGGTATGTAGACTACACAAAGCCTTGTATGGATTGAAACAAGCACCCAAAGCATGGCATGAAAGACTTCACTCCTATCTCATAAGCATTGAATTTGTAAGAACAAGTGAAAATAACAATCTCTACTTAAAAGAAGATACCAATGGTAATACTCTGATTGCTGAAATATTTGTTGATGATATCATATTTGGGGGTAATGAAATGTTATGTAAATCCTTTGATAATGAAATGAGCAAAGAATTTGAGATGTCGATGTTTGGGGAGATCAAATTCTTTCTTGGTCTACAGATTATTCAAAAAGATGCAAGCATATATATCACACAATCCAAATACATCAAGGAAGTGTTGAAGATATTCAAAATGGAAGATTCCCAGCCAGTTGGAACACCTATGGCAACCGGATGTAAGCTAACAAAAGAAGAAAAATAAAATGAGGTAAATCAGACCTTGTATAGATCAATGATTGTCAAACTAATGTATGTTTTTCATACCATACTAGATATAGCACATGCACTTGGAATAGTTGTAAGATTCTTTGCTAATCCCAAAGAATCACACATGACTGTTGTCAAGATAATTTTGAGATATCTGAAGAACACCGAGGAATATGGCTTATGGTATAAAAGAGAAGGAAAATTTGAGCTTCAATTCTATACAGATGTTGATTGGGATGGAAACTTAGATGACCGAAAAAGTACACCTGGAGGAGAATTCTTCTAAGAATCCAATCATGCATGCTAAGACTTAGCATATTGCAATCAAGTATCATTACTTAAGATAAAAAGTGTAAGAGAAAGAGGTGATACTATAATATGTTCAATCAAAGGAACAAATAGCTGATATATTCATAAAGCCATTTCCTAAAGATACATTTGAGTACCTGTGAAACAGACTAGGGGTCCAACCCTTGTCTATTGGTCAGTAAGCTGACTAGGAGGCTGCATCATCCTACACATAATTAGAAGATCAATCATGTTGATGCAAACACAAAGATGGTCTGCAAAGGTACATCAGTACACAACAAGGTACATATCTACACTGAAGACCAGAGTCACTGTATTGCTGATGAATACGGAAATTCAAGGAGTATATTATAAAAAGGTGAAAGGATATAACTTTGGCATGATAAAAGTTTACTTTGGCATTGTTGTCAAAGGGAGAGATTATCATTATCCAAAGGGAGAGAATATCCAGACTATCCAAAGGGAGAGATTATATATGGAATATCCATCAAAGGGAGTGAAGATATCCTAAGGGAGAGAAGTATCATGAGGAAAAGATGATTTATTGCTATAAAAAAATGAGATGATCAAGGAGATGAATAGTCAAAAGGAGAGACAACGTCAGAGAAAGATCAGAAGCTGCTACATCTATCCAGTGAAGGGATTGAATATTGAAGAAGAAACTCTGCAAGAAATAAATCTAAGCTATATGAGCTTACCGAGAGCCAGAAATTTGTATTGGTTATAGAACAATAAGATTGGTAGATTGATGAACTACAACTGATATATTTCATATTGTATTAGTAATAATATAGTGTGATAATGTAGTGTGTTGCCATCAATGCCAAAGGGAGAGATTGATGAACTATAACTGATTAAATGTTTGAAGATGTTAAGTTGATGATCACCAAGCTACATAAAGTTAATGCAATACATTAAATGAGTTAATGTATTGTATTGTCATTTATGTCAACTTGATATAATCTGATTGGTTATATACGAAGTGTCAAAGACTTCAGAGAATCAGAGAGATAAAGGTTATGCTATCAGTAATGCATAAAATATCAGTATTCACTAAGTGACTACAAACACTTACGGGTAGTGCACCCTGATGGACAGAGAAACCCGAGAAGAAAGTCACAGTGATGCCTGAGCAAGAAACCTGACAAGCATTATTGACAAGAATAATCACAAGCATTACCAACGAGAAGAACTTCATAGTGATTCCCGACGGATAGACAACCCCGACGGAGATGCCCGAGGAGAACTGAAGTGTTGACCAAAGCTATCAAAGAGTTAAACATCGAAAAGAACTGAAGTTCAGAAATGACAAAAGACTTAGCTGGAAAGAGCTAAAGAGGGAGCTAACTAGTTGTTAACATTTTTTTCATCAACAAGTTAAAGCTAGAGATAAGTGAAATATTTAAAGTTGTTTTATTCCAGTTGTCAAAGAGAAATCTACGGGATAAAACTGAAGTAAATCTTTAAAGAAAGATTGGCTAAGATTGTGGATCATGCCAAGAACAAGAAAGTCAAGAACTAAGAAATGGTGAATCATGTCTATAAAGAGACAATCTAATTAATTGTGAATTAGGGGTGAATAGAGAAAGAAGATGCTAGGGAGAAACTAATGAAGGAAGACTTCAATCAGACCTGATCAATCAAGATGAAGAATATAGATAATTATGTGGACATTGAGCAATAGATAAGCACATCACCAAGCAGAAAGAAGTGGAGCAAAGGTATTGAAAAGATACATTGATCAGAAAGGTATTATGAGCATACAATAGATCTAAAAATCTGCAAAGTATAGTTGTATGTGTGAACAGATCATTTATTGTTTTAGTTTAACCATTGGATTAGAAAGTCTCTTAACTGAGTAGGACTTAGCAATCCTTTCTATATTGAGATACATCCCAAGGAGTATCAAAAATTTTGGTCATGAAGATAGGATGAGATGCCAGATACTATTTGACAAACTACACTGGGTTGGTCATAAAAGGTAGCATAGAGATGCCTGCTATCAAGTGACAAACTATTCTATTCAAATCCTCAAACAAGGTGACACCTTACGGTGTGTTTGTAACCTTTAACAGGGTTGGCTCTTCACTGATCTCACTTCAGAAGAGTGAAAATTTTGGGTTACCGGTCCCAAGTGGTTTTTCCCTTAACATGGTTTCCACGTTAAAAATCCATGTGTCAATATGTTTATGAGTCATTACTTTAGTGTTTTGCACTACACATAACTAATCTAGATTAATTTTTATACACTAAGTTATTTACTGCATTTCGGTAAATAAAAGACTGCTAATCAATAAACAGAAAGAATAAGGTTTAATAGTGAACTTTGAGCAGTAGTTATTTGTTGAGATTATTTCAAGGCATTCATCTTGTAGTACTGAAGATAACTAGAGGCTTAATATTGTGGTACTAAGTTTTTGGGTTGATTTATTGGAATATTTTTGAGGCCACTGATTCACCCCCTCCCCCTCTCAGTTATTCTAACAAGTATCTGGTATGGCCCACCTGTCTGTGTGTCATCGTCTCATAATAATAAGCATAGGGTTGTCTTGGTTGAATCATTGATCTATCAAAAAAGAATGAAATGACTATATGTTCAAATGACCACACCTATAGAAGAGTAACACCACAACCTAGTGACTAAGCTCCATGATTAGCAATGTCATGCATATGATGATACAACATAGCCAGTACACATGGCCCACAAGCATAAACTATCCACCTAAACCACATCTCTATCACCATCTCTCCCCACCCAACCAAGAATCCATGCCCTCTCTTGTTATGTACCAAAACTCCTGACATAACCTCGCACAACAGTCCAAATAAGGATCATAACCAGCCATGTCCTACCATCTAATCTCATATTGATTGATACCAAGGTCTGCCACACTACAATCAAATAAGTCGCATAGTTCTTCTCTCCCTATCTAGAAAGAGTACACCACCCTCTCCCCTCGAATAAGAATCCATAGAATCTTGTATATATCCTCCAAGGTCACACTGCACTCTCTCATTGATAAGTGAAAAGAAGTCTCTGAGTGCCATCTCTCACACAATGCAGTGATACAGCCCCTATTTTCCCTAATATCAGGCATAAAGGTGATATGAAACAACTCAATGCTCTCTATGTGCTCTCGCTCATTGGCATCTAGTCTATGTCTATAAGAGAGTGTATTAGGATGATTCTCCTAAGTCATCAAGAAAGAGTCCCTAATCTACATATGCAAATGCAGTCACCTAGTCAATCGAAATGCAGTAAAAATAAAGAAAAAAATGCATCTATGCTATCATCTATCAAACATGTCAAAAATGTATTAATTTTGTTTCAAAAAAGTCAAACAAAATATATGCATTGAACTAGATATCCAAATGTGTTACGTTTAAGAATCCTATTTGAAAGTTAGGTGTGTTGAATCAATATAACAAGTGTGTTGAACTAATAGTACAAATGCACACAATGCCTAAGGCATGTGCATCACATCTGGATAAAAAATGTGTTGATGTTTATTCAAATGCGACTTGATTAAATATTTTCTATACTAAACAAATATGTCGAATTGCTGATGGTTGTGGCGATTTTGCTTACAGTTGTGTTGATTGCACCCTATAGATGTGGCTCGATTTGGAGCCTAACCGACCTAGTCTAGAAAAACACGCAAAATGAAAGCAAAAAATTCACCAAATAAATACATACATACTGGTGTTGGGATGTCCGTTAGATGCTGGTATGTCTTGACTCGCTCGTCGATGTGTACGTCATCCTCATATGCCTCCATCGCTCTGCAAATTCTCTTGGTGACTCCTTCTCCACTACTTTCTTCAAAGTTATGAGTGCAAATGACCTTAGAAATGACCCCCCTAGGCCTATTTATACCCTCCCAAACCCTCCTTAGTGGATGTGCAACCAAACTATTTGTATTGTCCATGTAACTTTTCACCTTCCAACCTCAACTTTTGCATATGACCTCATTTTTCTGAACTGTCAGTTACATTGCGATCCTAGTAATTTTTTAATAAATTGGGCTTCATTCCACATTTTTCGGTCAATTTCTTAAGGGGACACCATAATTCCTAGTTAGTATCAATTTCTCACTAGGGCATATCGAGGCATATTTTTAATGCTTATATATTTGAAAGAACACCTGAAAAGGAATTATCTCAAAGATGGGTAAAATGTAGACACCTAAAACTGACATATTTCCCATATGCAACAATTTTACTAATATTTCTCTTAATTGATTAAATAATCTTTATTATTTAATTAATTAGTGTCTTTCTACTATTTTTGAAATTCAAAATCATAATTCCCTATAATTCTATAATTAAGTAATTTTAATCAACTATCTAACTATTAAATGTCTAACTAATTTTCATCACTTATTCTTCTATAAATTTATTAAATTATTATTATTATCTAATTAATCCCCTATCTTCACAATTAATTAAATAATTATGTTATTTAATTAATACTTCCTCATTCTTATTATTACATTTATGTAATAATTTAATTATTTCATCAATTTCTCTTAATATTAAATAAATATTAATTTATTTAATTTACTAATTCATTACTCTCATAGAAAATAAATCTTATTTATTTATTAATATTCCACATGTGTAATTAAATGAATTTTCTAATTTATTTATTTCTAATTATTCTTCTAGTTCTAACTAACACTAAGCCTTAGTCTGACTCTTCAATCACCTTTCTTAACTTTTCAATCACCTTTTTCTAACTGTCCAATCTATTTAGTCATCTCTCCATTAATTTAGTTCATTGTCTAATCAAAATCAATTCACTCACAATCAAATGAGTTATCAAATAACTCTATTCACTTAACAAATTAATATATTATGTTCACTTCCCAATCAATTGAGTTCAAATCTTCAATCAAATTTAGTTGACTCTTCAATCAATGTCAATCATCTCCTCAATCAGAGAATCTTGATTGAAATCCAGAAAATCTATATAACGAGAGCTAATTCTCATAATTTGCAACGACACACTTTGAATCCTTATGATGTCCAAGTGAGCACAAACTGAGAGCCAACAATTTGCATTAAAAGGGATAAGAACAAGGGAAATTTAATTCAGTTTGCATATCTTTATTGTTTGAATTAATTTCATTATTTATCATTGTTTATGCATTTCCATTATTAATTGTTTTATCTCTTAATGTTTAGGGATATATTGCAACATCTAGGCTTTGTGGTGGTCCAACTGTGTTGTTGTAGGTTTTCATATATCGAATCTAACCCCTAATCTACAATAATTAGGAATTAAATAAATTAGAATTTATTTGATTCATAAAAATTGACGATAAGGGACAAATAAAATAAAATATGTATTTTCCCTTAGAAGAAAAGTTAAGATAAGGGGATTAAATAATTAAATATAATTATTTAATCAAAGGAGATAAATTAAGGCAATTAGATGATAAGCAAGGAGATTAATTTAATTGACACAATTATTTAATCAAAGAGGCAAATTGATTGATATAGGATAAATTGCAACATAGAATAATCAAATTAGAAGACATAATTCATCTTAATTAAATAATTTTAATTATTTAATTTAAAAGATGAAAGAAATATGGAAACATCAAATAAACATTGAAGATCATTTAGTGGATGCAGAAGGAGAGTTAGTGAAAAGCATTGCCACGGGTGGAGGAAAATTTTAAGTGTCTACAATAGTATCAAACACAAAAGGAGTCCAAGAGCATACAAATTCACAAGCATGAATTAAGGTACATTATCCATACAACTCAATACAAATACATAAGAACATAATTAGCAAGTATGATAATAAGTTAGCAAAGATAAAATCAGTCCAAGCATATGCAAATCCACATACATGAGTCCAAAATATTATCCCTATACCTTAATGGTCTAGTCCATAAGAACATCATCAACATATACTAATAGTATCACATTAAAAAATGGGTATAAACATATTCATATCTATTATGTAAATCCAAATATATATTATCCACGCACCTTGATGGAAATCCATAAGAATATTCATTGGCACGTGATAATAATATCACACCTAAAATGAGTTGAAGTATATATGAACCCACATGCATGAATCTAAAATGCATTATCTATACATCTCGAAAGGAATCCACAATTACATCATCAACAAGAATGATAATAGTATCAATAAGCAAAATGAGCAATGGGATGAGGCACATATGTTTGTGGCCTTACAAATATAATTTTACTATCTTTGGGCTAAATTGTAGGATTAAAGTATGGAACTTCCTTAAGACTCAATTAAAACATTCTTCTTGTTTTCACATAACCAAATACATGAAATAGAATAATGCAAGATGCTTAAGTTGAAGAAGCATTAATTATGCAAGCTAATAATTAACAATACTTTTCACTGTTTTCTGTTATAATTTATGTCACTGGTGACCTAAGATTGCTTCTTAATACATAATCCTTGATGCTCAAGTTATAATATTTTAAGCACTCAAACCAACAAATAATGGCTAAGATTTTAAAAAGGTCAAGTTAAAGTAAGTGAGAAAAAATGTTTAAAAGATATGATATGATTGTGATTCTATCCAAAAATATTTCTCTTGTAATGACACCTAAGAGTGATAAATCCTTGCAAACTTATATTAATTCATTCTTAAAACTAAATAAATAAAATTTAAAATGGTAAGTATTATGTCATACTCAATTTACATACAATGTATGAAAAATTAAAAATGTGAACAATACAAAAACAAATATAAAATAAAAATGTATCTAAATCCAAAATATACTATGCATGTACCTTGATGGTAATTTATAAGAACATTCATCAACACATGTGATAATAATATCACACATAAAATGAGTTGAAGTATTTATGGACCCACATATATGAATCTAAATGCATTATTTGTACATCTTGATCACAATTCACAAGAATGTCATCAACAAGTATTATCTATATACCTCAATAGAATTCCACAATCATATCATAAAAAAGTATGCTAATAGTATCAATATGCAAAATGAATAGTAGGATGAAGCAAATATGTGTGTGGCCTTACAAATTTAGTGGTGATGAACATCTTTGGTCCACAACATTCTAGGATTAAAGTACAAAATTTCCTTAAGCCTCATTCAAAACTTTTTTCTCACTTTCACAAGACACATACATGAAATAGAATAATGCAAGATGCCTAAGTTGAAGAACTAGTGTTGCACATCCTAATGCAAACTAACAATTGACAATACTTTTCATTATCTTCTTCTATCATTTATGTCACCGATGACCTAAGATTGACCCTTAAATACACAATCTTCCACATTTAAATTAAAATATTTTTAACACTCAAACCAAAAAAAAAAAAAGACTAAATTTTTTTAATAGATCAAGCCAAAATAAATAAGAAAAAAAAAATATTTAAAAGATGTGATTGTGATTCTATCCCAAAATGTATTTCTTATAATGACATCTAAGAATAACAAAACCATACAAAAATTATATTAATTCATCCTTAAAAAAAAGCTAATATGGTAAACATTAGGTTATATTCAATCTACATGAAATACAAGATAATTTAAATCTCAAAGAAACTTTGAAAATGTGGACAATACCAAGGCAAATATAAAAGCAAAGAAGGAAAATAGAAAAAGCAATACTTCGTTTTTATCATCTACACTCATCATCCACTCCTCTATTTGTTTATTTCTACTTTGTTATATGGATGTTGTTATCAGCAGGACCTCTGAACTTTCTATCTGTTTCCAAATGCAATTGTTTTCTAAAGAACACAATAACTTAGTTTTATAAAAATTAAAAAAGATATTTTATATTAATAAAAAAAACATTTTCCCTACGAGCGTGTGAATTCCCCCCGCCCATTTTCCATTTGATTCTAAGGCATTTACACGTGCACCGAGGATTGAGATGTTAGCGGCAATTTAACTAATGTTAGCAACTCACTTTACGACCACGCAAGACAAATTGTCGGTGAACATGGGCCAGGTGGGGCCCATCCATTAGAAGAGAAAGGAACGAAGTAAGGGATATTCCCGGCCATTTCAACTTGCACTTTGCCCAAGGCCGGTGCCGCTATTTCGAATTTTTTCCGTCATCCGGTCAAAAAACACGTGGGCATATTCCTTGCCGTATAAGTGGTCGTAAGATTACGAAATTGTCGGTGGCACCACTAACATTTTTTTTTTCCCGGGAGATAAAATAAATAGATAGTCAAGTCTTGGGGAGTAGCTTTCAGAAAATACCCATGTTTGAATAAACATTAACAACCATTGAACCAAGTTGTCGGTAAGCAACCCATCTTTTATGATCGACTCGTACCCCCTATTCAAAAGCACTAAGGACAAGTTTGAACACATTATTCAAGAGCATTTTCACAAGAGGGACCATTGAAGGAAGAAATGAAGGGATATTATTATTGTTATTATTATTATTATGATTTACACTATAGTTTTAGATGTGGTCCCTTGAATATCTCAATATTCAGCCTTGCTCCCCAACTCCACATTCATTGTCCTTTGCTCTCTTTGAAAGCTAAACCTAAAATCGAAAACCAAAAACTATTATATGGTACATGCAAAAGGTACCTTGCTGAAATTATATAATTATTGAAAAGGGGATTTTAAAGTTGTTTGAATGCTTACAAGTTTATTCTACATTGTTTCCGAGAGATTTTGATTTGGAGTCTTTCAAATTTCATGCCTTCATATTGTTGCACTTTGTTGTACACCTTATTTTCCTAGGAAACGACAAAAAGGACAAGTTGTTTCTTGCAATTTCACATTGATAAAAACTATATTGAAATTATGTTGAAAGTCTAATATTCCATTAATGTTTAAGGTTGGGATAATCATTAAAGTGGAGAATAGTTAATTGAAAATTGGTTTTTGAAGAGACTTGATTTGATGGACATGCTACGTCTTGAGGAATCGTGGGTTGCTTTGGGAGTAGGGAAAGACTGGAGTGGTAGTTATGGATAAGTAGGAGGTGACTAGCTTATCTTTGGACTTGTAAGAACTTTTATTGTACGCACTAAACTTATATTATAATCTATCTAGTGCACAATAATATATCTAGTGCATAAAAGTGGTGACCACAAAGATGTAGAAATGGAAGTAGAGCAGCATTCTTTGAGAAAATGAGTATGCTTTGCCACCAACCATTAGTGACTTTCAGACATTGTGGAATATGAATCTCATTTGCACTTGGAAAATTCTGGAGTCATTACCTATTAGTGATTTCATTTGCACTTGGAAAATTCTGGAGTCATTATACCTATTAGTGATTTACAGATATTCTGGGATGTGAATCTTATTAGTATTTGAAAATCTGAAACCATTATCTTATTTCATTTGAAAGTGGATATATTTAATTATTGTTTAATGGTGAAAATTTGTATATTTTATATTTTGTTATTTATGTACATCATTTTGTACATAAAGACATTAAGTATTTAGCATTAGCATATAATTGTCGATTATTTTAATATTTTGTCTGATTTATAGAATTTGAGCTTAACTTTGATTTTTTCCCTGACTCACTATTTATTAATTCTTCTTTTAAATTTAGATATGCACGTATCGATTTGATCTAATCCATGTTACATTGTGAATTCACCCGCATGTATCAAAATCCAAATTTTATCCGAGGCCCAAGCTAACCTAGTCTTAACAAGTCATTCTATGTTGATTCTCACACTATAACTTTCAAATTGTGAGCTAAGGTCAAATATAAAAGGACGTTGTTAGATTCTATTGGAAATAAGAATAATCAAGATCTAGTGTGAGGAATATATACGCAAAATTATTTGACACATTATGCAAAGAGCAAGATAGTGAAACAAAGTAATTCCTTGGATGGGGGAATGCATTCAAAGACAATAATGATAATAAGCAAGATGCATGAACCAAAAGTTCACAATGACATGCAAAACCATGCAACATGAGTAAATACATATAGAATATGTGAGGTGGTAGATACATCATTAGAATATGTAATTTTTTAATATCTCAAATAATGAACAATTCATATTGAAGATGTTGATAACTCCCTTCTAACAATATAAGAAAGCTATACATAAGTGTAGAAAAGTATATAAACCTAAGATAAATGGAATAAAAAATTACACTAGCACCTCTCCAACCCCCCAAATTTGTAGCCTCTCATACTAAACTTGAATATTAAATAATGTTGATTATCATTGAGCAACATTTCTTCTTTTAGGGTCATAGGTGCATACAAAATATCTTCCCATTCAATGATAGAATGTGAACGAAGTAAACACATAATAACTATACAATCTTTAAAAATTGCTTTTCTATCATTACATTGGTGTTGAGTTGTCCATGTGAGACTACACCAAGATCTTTGGGATCGAATGCATGTATTAGTTAAATCCATATGACTCGAACACATGCATGCTCCTTTCTACAAGAAAATTTAAAATTTTAAAAAATATACATAACATGAAAAGAAAAAATATGAAACTGGATCTAATAGCATTATATTATTACATGAAATAATAAGTACATATAATAGACAAGGATGCAAATTCTACCTAAAATTGTGGAGAACAATAGGCAATTGACTTCTAGGGGAAAAGACCCAATTACTGACAGGGGGTCGGATAACTGTTATGCTTTTGTCATAGATATCCCCTGCTTACTGATACTAAAGGAGCCCAACAAATGAAAAATATATGCACCAATAGTCGATCACACATGTACTAGTAACTGATGATTTTTTACCTTTTTTTGGTTGGTAATTGGCCCATTTGTGCCCCACTATTGGGATATTTTGTAATGACTACTAAGACATTTGGCCACAACTACTGGCATTTTTGAGTAAAACGGCTATTGGTGTAAGACCATAGCAGGTATCGGGCGAGCGTTTTGAAATGACACTTTTTGACCACTTTGTGCTCCATAATCTGTACGAAGAGATCTATGAATACCCAAAATCTGAAACATTAGCTTTAAGCACTTCACTCGTGTACGAAGGTACACCAAAAAAATTGGCAAAAATTGACTTATGGTTTAGGAGTTCTAGACCTGTGTGAAGTTAGCTTGGGAGGCTACTGGGTGTTTTCCCCTACTGACTATGATTGGTGATGACTTAACATATTCAATACTAGCAAAATGTGGTGAGCGAACTCCATGAGACTTGTTAGATAACAATCAAGTTATCTCCCATGAACTAGAAAACCTAAGTAGGCTTAAAAGCATGTGGAATTAGCCATGCACATGAAAATGAAGTAACATCTACACTAGCACCCATAGTAAGCATAACTTAAGTGAGCATAAAAAATGGGTCCTAACAACTAATCTTGACAAGTACCCAAGTACAATGCAATATCTCATAAAGTGGAGAAAGGGAGGAAACATAATTGAAAAATATCCCACCCAAAAGAGAGAAAAGGAGAAGATAAGAAGTCCCTAAAGATAAGTAGCTCAATAGCTATGTTGCCACCTCTCATACACTTTATATATATTAATGATAAAGTAACATCATTTTTTTTGTTTTAGAACAAGTGATCTAGGACCAAAACTTAGCGATAAACCATAATTTGACATGAACTTTGCAATTTTGAGTATCATAAGAAAAATTTGAATCCATGTATCCAACCAAGTCAAGCTCTATGTCAACTATGTAATAAATTATTAATTTGAGAGTTCCTTAAAAATTTGAATCCATGTATCCAACCAGGTCAAGCCCCGTGTCAACTCTGTAATGAATTTTTAATTTGAGATTTCCTTGAAGATTGTGAAGGATCCTCTCAGTTGCTTTCATAAGTAACTCATCAAGTTATTGCATGAATTTTAAAACCATGCTTATTGCATATGAAATATTAGGCATAGTTTGAGTCAAGTAGATGAAATTGCCAACAACTTATTGATACAAGGTTGCATTAACCAATGGTGTAGTGCAATTAGTCTTGATATTGACTCCAAATAGAAAGGGAGTTGGAAATAACTTACAATCAATCATATGAAAATGAGCAAGTAGATCAAGTGCATTCATGCATCATGCAAGTTTGATCCTTGAGTTATATTGTGAAATCTTGATTCTAAGTAATGTAATAAATCCAAGTTTTTCATGTCAAATATATCTTGCATGACTAACTAAGTTACTACTTTGATTTAGTGAATGGAGATCTCTCAATGATCAAATATTTTCAATGTAAAATATTATTATCAATCTTGAATAATTGTACCACAAAAAGATATACAATATGACTTGATTAAAATTTAGTAAATCCTAAATATAAAAGGAAGAAATTTCTATCTTAGCATACCAAGATAGAGGGGAATATTTGAATCCATAAAGAGATCTCTTGAGTCTACAAACTAAGGATGAACTTTAAATAAACCTTGGTGGTTGTTCCATTTAGATATCCTCCATAAGATCTCTAAGAATAAAATCAATCTTCACATCCATCTGTCGAGAAGAGAATTCACTAACCTCGAGATTGATGAATTATAAAGGGATGAATTGACCCAACACCACCTCACTTTACTAGCATTCTAGTGAGCTAGAGAAATCAATTATTTAAAATAAATTTTAAGCTTATGTGAATACAAAATACTTGAAACATAAATAACTATACACCACTAAAAGATAAAAATATTTAGTCTATTAGAAACAAAACAATTGATCAAGGTTGTCTGGTGGGCTCTACTAACTTACTATCCTAGACATTTGCATGAGTCTAGGACTACAATGTGGATTTAGGATACCACTGCATTGTAGATGCATCTTGTATGGACAAGGTACAAAAAACAAGACCAAAAAGTACAAAACCAATAAATGCACTTTGATAGAACTAGAAAGCCAATGATCACAAATAATGGAAAGTAATCTATGAGGTAATAGTAACTATTCTAAAGCAACAAGAAGGAGAGAAATAAAGCTCATGATCTGGAGGTAGAAGAATCACAAGAAGCTATGTCATTCCTTCCTTTGATCCTACACACACAATGATAAGAAAAGTGTCAAGCTATTTTTTTTAAGGCCTACTAAAGTAAGACCCCTATTTTGGTGTTTCCACCTCCATAGATAGCCAGATAGATAGATATAATATATGATATACTGATAAGGGTAAAAGCACAATCGAGTGTCTCCTTTTAGGCCAACTCAACTGATTCGGCCGAGTGGGACTTGGCCCAGTCAGACTCGACCGAGTCTAACCCGACCGATTCCACGTAGGCGTCGAATGGTGCCTACGTGGCTGAGTAGACTAGGCCAAGTGGGACTCGACCGAGTCCCACTCAGCCTAGTCCCTGGGATATTTTTAATACAACAATAACCTCCAAGCCCCTCATTTTCACATTGAGGGGCTAAGGGCACTTGACCTAGTAGGACTCAACCGAGTCAGACTGGGCCAAGTCTTCCTAGGTGGCATGCCATGTTGGTAGACAAACCCCCCAAAAGATTAAAAAACTAGAAGTTTACACTTTTGTTGTTCCATTCTCTACTCAAAATATAAAATGTCAAAAAAGTAAAAGTACCCTTTTCTAGATCTCGGAACTAAAATTATGGACATAGAAATTTTATATTGTTTCAATTACAAAACGTTGAATGAATTCGTTAAAAACTACATGTAGGTATATTAAGTTCTAGGAAGTCATTGATTCGAAAAATATAAAAAATGCTAAATCAATTCAGAAATTTTATAAAATCATATACACCACTAGAAAAGAGATTCCTCTCAAAAGTACATAATTTTTTTTTATTTTGGTATAGTTTTGATAGGGGAAAAGTGGCGGGAGACAAAAACTATTGATTTTAGGTAAGTTCAACTTTGAATACTTATAACGGGAAAACTATAGATCGAAAACACTTCTTTCTTTTTTTTGCACTAGCTATACATGTCATCTAAAGTATATTTTGAAATTGGAGGAATTTTTTTTTACTTATAATGATTTTGCGGGAAGTAAACCCTTTGATTTGCAGTATTTTTCAGGAAATGAAAAATAGACCTAAAAATTTCAAAAAACATACTAATTTGTGCTCAAATTTTTTTTAAAAAATTATATGCATAAAATTCATCCTATTTCACACATTTCATCAGTTTACATCAACTTTAAATTCTCAACACAAATGTCACTTTTATGTCCTTGAAGTTTTACAGGTTTGGTGTTGTTAACCTTTTCCTTTATAAAAGGGTGACAAATTAATGTGCTTTTACCGATAAATGATAATGAATAAAGAGAAAATGCTCAAGATACCATGATATGATAATCAAATGAGAGAAAGATCAATCCCCTTCAAATCCAATAAGTCAGAGCTTGATGGATTGAAGGTTGGGATGATCATGTATGTGATGGAAAGTGTTGGAGTAGTGTTTCAAGATAACCAATGAGTTGAAAGAGGGATGTGTGATCTATTTGAATGATCAAGAGAGAGAGACAAGAATGTCCAAGAAATTAATTCAAATGACTAAGAGAGGGAAAATGTAGAAAAAATGAGAGGTTAAACCAGTCAGGAGGAACCTTGACATTGGTACCCTATCAAGGGATGCATTACACTGCCAAAAATAGTAGGAATAATATCCCAACAACCACCTCCAGTCTACATATTTGCAAAATGAGTGCACATTGTGCAGATTTCTCTGTGATGTGCACATGTCCTAAACCAAACAAGCCACATGGTTAAAAATTTGGGTGAGGGAGATGACAAGGAAAGTGGGATGAGATGGAGGCTTAGTTGGAAATTTATTTTTTGGCTAAAGAAGAGGCATTATGCAATGACGAATTACTTGGGGTGCAATTTGTGACATTATGTTTTTCCCCCCACTTTAGTGATCATATCATTAGTGGAATGCAAGCTAAAGAAGAGAAATAGATTTTACTGAGATACAAAGGAGAAGAAGAGTCTTCTACCCACACATAGTTGCCTCCAAGGGAAATACTTGGACCTTTGTGAGATCATGCCAAGATTGGAAAAGGAATTAGATTCTGCTAGTATGGGTAGAAATTTGTTTTATACTAGATGGTTGTATGATAGGGAAAAATATTTCAATAATGGTTTATCCCCCAC
The DNA here is from genome assembly GCA_018584345.1 of Thuja plicata. Taxonomy (NCBI): domain Eukaryota; kingdom Viridiplantae; phylum Streptophyta; class Pinopsida; order Cupressales; family Cupressaceae; genus Thuja; species Thuja plicata. The sequence continues at coordinate 899,411 of MU227577.1, read as the reverse complement.
AAGAGAAAATACAATAGATTTTAAAATTGAGAAATTTTGAAAATGTAAGTGATGTAGATATAACAACCCCCCTTAGAATTGAACATGTTGCATAGAGGGGAAAAGATTCATTCTAATGAGACAAAATATGTTGTGACATGTCAACATAATAAGATTTTCCCATGGAATGCCACCACACAACAAGTGACATGTGATATCCACGAATTTATAAAAAAAAATAGAGATAGGGGATTTGATTAGTTGGCGTCATACCCATAGTAACAAAAAAAATAATCTATAACTACATATGGGTGTTTCATCATGGTACTAAAGTTGTTGTATTTGAAGAAAATCACACGAAGACAAAGAGAAATAAAAGTGACACAAGTGACTCAACCCGAGGTAAAGCAAAAGGATCCACATCACTGACCTCTATGAAAGGGGTAGTGGTAAATTTAAGATAATGTAGAGCCTTCTCAACAAAAATCACAAATGTAGACAAAGTATTTGTCATAATGGATTTCTAATGACGAAAATCAGGCACATGGATCCACTCAATTTCTCTTAAAACATGGAAGAGTAACCTTCTTATCCACTATAGTGGGCCTATGAATCTTAGGAAAGCTAGGATGAGGATCTTTAGATAGAGTAGGCTAGGCATACATGATTGCACTAGACACCACCTATATATGTAACATATTAATTGGATGGGAAAAAGGTGGGATATCTAGAAGAAAAATAATGAGAAAGGGCTCCATAGATGGAGAGATGAAGACTTGGAATTTCTCAAAGAGAGGCCCACCATTCACCCTTAGAGCAGAAAGAAGTAAAAATAAAGATGTAGCTAGATGGGATACAAATGCAACATGATGAGGAGAAAATGCAAATGCAAGTGGCACAAATATAAGAATTAAGGACTCAGTCTCTACCTTCATAATGACCTCATGCTCCAAGACCCTTACCCACCTATGACACTTATGCTTGCACACAAGTTGGCTTTGGTGTAGGTGTGGACTAGGATGAGATGCTTGCAAAGGCTCAGTAACAAATTACTCCGTTGGGGAGGTTGTCAATGTCATGACCGACAAAGAGGAGGGCCCCACCAATGAGGTAAGAGGTGGTATCAAAATAAGAGCTACAAACGTAGATGCATATGTGTTTCCCCATTTTTCCCTAGGAGCAATCAGAGTAACAAGGGAGATGGATGAGCATGTAGTGATCTCTTACCCTTACCATATGTAAGGATCGAAACCCATTACTATCTCATAAAAGAAAGTAATCATCACATCAATCATATTAATAAGAGAATAATTACAAGTGCATCATTACATAAGAAAGTATTGCATACAGGCTGCTTCACCACATGACATGATATCAATGCATGAAGCATAAAGTGTATGATTACAAATTCTATAAGAGATGACTTAGGAGATCCATCGCCAACAAGTCACAATAATACATCAAGAGTACAAGAAATGTGTACAATAATGAAATCTTTAATAGTCCATTCCAATAGTTTATCTCAATCAAGACAAAAACATGGTTAAGGTGCTTTTTCCCTCCAACCATGAAGCTTACGCTTCCTCGGAGAGTTCTTCCTGACATGAAGAACCATTGACCCCACACAAGATGCTTAGCAAAAAGGAATCTGTGAACGAGAGGGAATTTGGTGCGTACTCGATATTATATACATACATACTTCTATCTTATGGGAACATGTTATGATCAAATATCAGGTTATGGTAGTGAGAAAATTAAATAAATAACCTATCTATTTCAATGTTCTAAAATTAGCTTGGCCAAGCATATATCGTATATGATAAAATAAAGTAGAACTAGAAAAAGAATATTCTATGCTCCCGCAACCCCATATTCAACGCCCATCCGGAAAGGTAAACTTTTCACAAACACTCATGAAGACAATAGTTTCCTAATGTAAGATCATATCTTGTTGTAATAATAAAGAAATTTTGACAATCTATGGTCAATACATATGAAAACAAATTCATTTGTCATTCACTTGCATACATTAATAATTAGTGCAATTTACCATCTATTCTTGAAAAATTCTATAAGAATCATTCATATGCATTATTTTAATACTTTTCTATTAATTTCCTCAAATATAATTTCATTAGAAATTAATAAAAAAATAATCAATACTTATAAATGTATAAGCATATGATGTGTACATATCTACTCTTATTTATAAGCATATGATGTGTGCATATATACTCTTATATGCATATATAAACATGTATATATTCACATGTTCGTAACCAAGAATAATAATATTATAGTTCTAATAATTAGATGTGTTATAAGTCATTAACACATTTGCAATTAACATTTCAAAATTTATATATATCATTCTAATAGAGATGTTTAACTGTTTTAGCTTAAAGAAACAAAATATTACAACTTAAAATTTTAAGATTTGAATATCATTTCACAATATTTTTCAATGATTCATTTAATACATTATATATATGTTTACATATAATCATATGCATACACAATTTGCTTGTGTGTGCATACAATTGGTATACAACATACAAATTTATCTTGCATTTATAAGAAGAACTAAGATAATAGAAACATTTACTTGTGTAACTTAAAACATAAATTAATTTACCTTTTTAATATCTGAAAATGAAAATAAAAATCTGCATTAAAGCACATATTATATATAAAATGTTTTCATACTTTAATATCATCAAATTTTTTTTAAAACTCAAAAACTATATATCCTCATATTTCATATAATGTCATTGTAAGAAATTTAAAGAGAGACAACCAACACCGATTTAGAAAGGAGGGAGAGGGCTGAAATTTCAGGTAATTAATGATGAAGTTGTCTAAAGAAATCTGCCCTTCTATCCCTAAAACTAGGAAGATAGTTCATAATAAGAAACCCCCCTAAAATTTATCTGCCTCTCTTTTGTTGGCTACCCTTCCTTTTTATAACATGACCCCCCTCCCCCATTCATACAATTGGTGTGAGGTTCTTTTGAAATGAGAAAGGCAAGACGGAATATTCATAAAATTAGAATTGTGTGATAGAATATTCATTAAATTAGAATAGTGTGATAGAATATTCATTAAGTGACAAATGTATGATCTTTTTTTCCTTTATTTACTTACTTCTTTTCTTTTTAATTTAAAAAATAATAATAAAATAATAATTAAGATTATATATATATTTAATCTATTAGTTTTGCAACCTAATCAAAATAAAAATACTATTAAATTTTCTATTAAATTAATACTTAAAAGACACATTTATTTTTCTTAACAATATAGTGAATGAAAAATATGATACCTTTACACATATTTAAAACAAACACAATGAAAATAAGTACACAACTATAACCTTATTCAGACATCATGTTCAATTATCTATGTAACCAGGAAAACATAAAATGTGCAAACATTATGAATGCAATATGAGTCATATGCGAGTGTGTACACGATTCCTTCATATTCAAATATTTCAATCAGCTAAACACCTCTACCTTGGTCATGTTTTCATCTTCGACATTGTACCTGCATTCATTTTCACTCAATTTCACATTAGTAGGGTTAGTCCAATAATCCATAATCATAATAAAAAACATTATAATAACATTTCCTTATCATCATCATCATGCATTATAAATATGCCCATCTAAGTATCATCCATACATGCATATTCACCATCATATAGATCAACATGTGTCAAAAGCCCAACTGTCTAATTTATTTTTTCCATATAACATAATGTCAAATCCATGCATGTAAAAATTGAGATGTGACACCATAAATGATAGGGTGAGGGATGTTTGCAAGGATTGGGAGCCCAAATTGAGGGTGAGCCTTAGAATTTTGTAGCATGTGTGCATTTCCTTTGTTTGTGTTATGTGTAGTCACAGTAACAAGGGGCATCGTTGGACACTACAAAGTGTTTAGTGAATGCAAAGGTTTCCCCTAAGGAACATACTTACCTTTAGCCCCCTTATGAAGAGGGAATAGAGATCAAAGAATGCAATGAAATATAGGTGGTATAATATGTATGGATGAAGATGACAGGGGCTATAGGTGTTGTTAATTAATTTATGAAAGATCCACAGTCGTATACTTATTGTATTCCTTAAAAAATAGAACCTCGACAGGAATTAGGGGCCCTACCAGAATGGACCAAAAATGGTCCAAACAAATCCTCCAAGGGATGATATCTAGTATCCTAGATAGGGTTCATGATACCCCTCTGGGAAAAATTTAAGCACTTATGACTCACTGAGAAGCCTACCCCATAGAGACTAGCTAGGGGATACCTAGCTTTACTTGAAAGAGTTATAACTCAAGAAAAATGAAAAAAAAAGTATAGACCACCTTAGGTACCACAAGGATTGTCAAGGTGGTAGACCCAAAAGGAGGAAGAGATAGCCCATATACAAAGAGGATCTCATATGTAATAACATCAAATTTGCATGCAAGATCAACCATAATGCCTCTTTTGATATTTCTATTGATTTGTGTGAGGATGTACAAGGGAGGAGTCTCTTTGTAGAGGGTCATCTAGAGGTGTAAATTATATGTATATATGATGTGTACTCTGGTTTTGGGAAAGATAGGAGTGGCGGTTACCATATTTATAAAAGGTATATCACTTGATGTAAGGGAGAAGATTATGATGTAGAAATATAGTTAGTTGAATGTGGTGGAAAAGGACCAGTATAAATTTAAAGTTCACTATTCATCTTATCCATTGAATTATTATCTTTTTGCTTCTTCTCACCAACCCAAAAAATACTATATCTATATGGTCTTAGATAATATGTTGAAGACATATGCAATGTTTAGTGCAATGACTAGGTACATGTTGATACTAGCAAGATTTTGAACTATCATGCCAATGAGGTAATGAATGGTTGTCTAAAAGAGGGTGGATCTTGGGTAGGGTCGCTAAGTTATCTTTCAAAAACTTCTATAGGATAATCACATAGGAATCAGAACACTTAGTGAAAACTCAATTCCGTTGGGGTTTCGTAGAGAAATAATTTCTTTCTGTGGCCTAAGGAAGTGTAATCACATTCGCTACAAATTTATTTTTCCAAGACCCACCAAAGGAAGACATGCCCTTGAAGGTATTCAAAGAAGACTCTCCAAAATGGGTTGTGGTGTGCTAATAACTAGTTAGAGGATTGTAAAGATTGGTAAATTTTGGGTAGTGGTTCAAGGGAAATTTATCCTAATAACAACTACAAGTTACTAATGAACATCCTTTGGAGGTCACCATTAGGATGGGTATAAGGAAACTTCTTAGATATAGATTGGTACCTTGAGATGAAATCCATTACTTTCTCATTTAGAATTTTCTTACAATGAACAATGTCATCAATGGTGACCTTGTTCCTGATGTTGGCTTGGAACTGTTTGAGGAAAGCATCCATCATCTGATCAAATGTTTGAATGAAATAATTTGGAAGAATACTTTACCATTCTAATGTGGTCCCCTTAAGAGACTAGGATAATAATTAAGTAGGACATAATCTAGGTATTTACAGTCACTGCATATAGTAAGAAAGGAGTTAATGTGAAGACGAGGATCTCTATCACCATTATACTTGTCAAAATTTAGGGACTCAACCCCCTAGGGTAGAAGGGTGTTAAGAAATTGCAGAGAGAGGGGACTATGATGATAGTATGGTGGAAGAGAGCTTTGATTATTCGTAGTGGAAAGATTGGAAAGTTGTTGTTGTAATTGACCCATATATTGTAATATGGTATTGAGGACATGATTGTGGGGCGAAGGAGGTGGAGGAAAATTTATCATATTAATAGTAGCATAAGTAGAAAAGGAACCACCAGTGCCAACTCCAAGACCAACATTACTACCAACATCGGGGATAGTATTAGTACTAGCTTTGACACTAGCACTAGCTCTAGTATTGGGAAATAGTACATTATACCCCAGGGAAACCTTATATATAATAATGCTAGATATAATACTACTAAATAGGGGATCAACATTAGGACCCGACTCTACTATGTGCAATGATACCTCATGCATAATAACACCAACTTGTGAACAGGTGGCATAGAATTGAGTGTCTTGGGGTTAGGTAGAGAAATAGATGCATGAGCTCCTACAATTCTACTCAATACAATTAGGAATTTGAGACCTTTCTTATCCAAAACTATAATTTCCCTTAGGTTTCTAATGGAAGAACTGACCTCAAACTAGACATTTTCTTTGGTAAGAAATCCTTCAAAATCTCTCAAGTTCTCCTTAAGAGATTAAATCTAATCAAACTGGATCATACGAGAAAATTCATGATTTGTGAGAGGAGACATAGGAGGAGAGTTTGTTGGATAATTTATGTTTTTAGAACCAGATTTAGGTGATGTATTGATTTCCAATATTAGAATGAAAGAATGATATCCAAAGGGATTATTAGTATCAACATTTTTGGTAAGCGTTGGGTCTGGTCTAGTTGGACTATACCAATTAGGAGGAATGTTCAGTCTTAAGGATCTCCTTATGATGATTCTTGAAGTGGTCTAGATTGTGGATCTCATAAAAGATCCTCACACTATTTCAATAATCTCTAGAAGAGAACCAGAGATGAACTTTGCATTCATGTTGGGTTCAATATAATGTGGAGAAGGGAATATGTCACCCTCAAGATTGATAAAATCTTAAGGGAGGAATCAGACCAATTCCACCTCACTTTACTAGTGCTTTGGTGAGCTAGGGATGTCAATTAATTAAAGTATAATTTTAAGCTTAATTTGAATTCAAAATACTTGAAATAGAACTAACTATACGCTATGGAAAGATTAAAAAAATAGTCAATTGGAAACAAAAGAAGCAATTGATCAAAGATCGTTTGGTGGGATTTACTAACTTACTAGCCTATCTACACCTGCACAATTTTAGGACTACAACATAATTTTAGGATGCCAACATGATGCATGTGCATCCTGGTCAGACAAGGTGTAGAAACTAAGACCAAAAAGTACAAAACCAATAAATGCACTAATAGAACTAAAAAGCCAACAATCACAAATAATGGAAATTAATCTACAAAGTAATAAAAACTATTCTAAAATAGGAAGGAGAGAAAGAAATCTCACAATCCAAAGGTAGAATAATCTCAAGAAGCTATGCCATTCCTTCCTTTGATCCTGTATACATAGTGACAAGAAAAGTGATGGGATGTTTTTTTAATAGGCTTGCCAACGTCAGACCCTTGTTTTGGTGTTTCCACCTCCAAAGAGAGAGAAATCGATATATATGATTTATGATAAACTAATAAATTATAAATGATAATAAATAAAGAGCTAAATTGCTTAAGATACCATGATATGCTAATCAAATGAGAGAATATGGATGCAAGAGAACTCCCCTTTGAAGCCAATAAGTTGGAGCTTGATGAATTAAATGTGAGGATGAGCTTGTGTGTGATGGAAAGTTGTAATGAAATAACTTGCAAAATATAAGAGTATTATATCATGAACTATCCTACAAACCCTAAACTATATTAATATTTATATAGTATATAGCATGAATCATTTTAATATTTGAATTGTGTTACTTAATCCTTAAATAATGAACACTAATATTTTTTTTCCAAATGAAACAAAATAAAAAATTAATGATTGCATTTATAAAATAATATTAAGTTCATAATGATAGATAAATAAAAAATTATACTTCTATTAGCAAGTTACAAATACTTTAGAGAGAAATGGTGCCAAAACTATGATATAAGACACGAGATAATTATAATAACGGTATTCTCACAACTTCTTAGTCATGATCCCCAACTATAATTGTATTAGTTTTTAGAGAGCCTATGTCATAGATCATTTACAAGTTAAAATCATGAAATGCTACAAAATCTATCTATGACAACTATGAAAAACTAAAATGCAGGTGTTTACATCGACGATGATTGTAGGTGTTGAATAGACTCTATATTATCAATTTTTACCATCATTAAAGCTTGAATGCAACCTCTAAGTATGAGATCTATGGTATTTTCACTAATTGACCTCCTCAAATCTAGATGCATGATCATGAGTGTTGACAATAACTTCTAGTTAAGGTTTGTAATGGGTTGATCAAAGATGTCATTTCCATCTCATCTCTCCAATCACAAAACACCTAATAAGAGTATTAAATTATGGAAATTTTCCTCTATCATAAGCTTGGTATGTGGGAATGACTTCTCATATCCATTAATTATTGTATCTATTCATGTTGAGCTAGAAATGATGCCCCACTGTGTAGAAATGAGCTTGGAA
>MU227577.1:871629-890212 GCA_018584345.1 Thuja plicata | reverse complement strand
TATATATATATAGTTAAAAAATTTAATATATTTTAAAATGATTATTTCAAGGGCTATATATATAAAAAAAAATAACTTCAACTAATTTTGTTTGACAATTGTGTACAAAATGTGAAGATTATTTTGGCTGATAAAAATAGTTGCGGGTAAGGAGAAAATGTTTCCGTTAGGGATCTCCATAAGTATTGTTTATCTAGCCCACTCAATTAACCCCTCTTCAATTTACTCTCCTTTTGCACATTTCAAACACTACATCTCTACCCTGTATATAGTTTTCAAATGGGGTTTGTTTGACCACCTAATCATTTTAGGACGCGATATGATGCCACATGTATTCTAGCTACGTTTAATCCAATATGATTCAATATCACATACATTTGATCAAACTAGGGCAACTATTGGCATACATTTGAGTGTTATTCTATGTTTTTTCTAAATCTGAGACTCGCTTATGTGTTCATTCCACATAATTTTGGTATACAAAAGTGACCAAATAAATTAAAAGACTAAACCTACATAGTTCAAATCCAACATTATAGCTTGAGAGTGGCAATTTTCTATATTAGTGTTACTTATAGTATTCAAACCTCTAATAAAAATACATATCAATTTGAAGTCTAAGTCTACCAGAGATCTACTATTATAGATCTATTAACAGAAATATAAATTCAATAATAAAACCACATAACTAAATAAAATATTCATTGTTACATGCAAAAGTAACTCCTTTCCTTTATCATTTTCAATACACGTATTAACCTCAATATTATTAAAATAAATATTTATATTTTTTTCTACATAATTAAACTAAAATAATTATCTCCTTTTTAGGCCCCTCGCCATAAATGGTTATCCATACATGGAAAACATTATTGAGCACACACAAGAGTAAACATTGGATTTGGTTACCACAATAATGGATGGTGTGAATAGCTATGCATAATCTTTCTAGATTTATGGAAATGGAAATGGTTTGGTGGCATATACCAACTCCAATGAAGTTAGCTTCAACTTTTGAAACAGTCAAATGATGAAATTAACGACCTAGTGCACGTTGAGTAGGGAGCATTGACCACTAACTATCTTTACGATTCTCCAGTCAAAGAAATGAAACATTATCATCTCCAGCCAATTTCAAAGGGAGTTGGCAAATCAATTTACGTTCATTCGTGTCATTTTATGTTCGTTTATTGACAAATCCATTTACGTTCATACGAATGATTTTATGTTCGTTTATTGACAAATCCATTTACGTTCATACGAATGATTTTATGTTCCTTTTATTGGCAAATCGATTTAAGTTAAAGAAAGATGACCAAGATGGTCCAAGTTTTATGCAATATACAAATATCTTGGATTGATGACTAGATAATCAATGAGAATGCTTTGAAAATCCTTTCAAATGAAGCCCATGTTTATTTGATACTGCTAGATTTATGGTAACTAGTTGTCTTTATTTGTTGAAAATAAATATACATACCATATTTGTTATTTATGAAAAAAAAAAGTTTTTTTTAGATGAGTAAAGAGCTTAAACTTATTATTTGAGATATTTAGTATTTAAATATTTTTTAAATAAGTTATATTTTTATTGAGTTATTTAAAATAATACAAAATAATAGATTAAAATATATATTAAGATGATAGATTCAATTTTTTAGAAAAATTAAGTGAAGTGTTAGAAGTTTTGGTGGTTTCCAAAATTACGAGAATCATCAATCAATTCTTGATTTCAAGTGAACTTCCAACCACTAACTTAGATAAACAAAAAGGAGAAATAAGATCAAAGGTTTGTGTTGGGGCTTCCATGGTTCTCAAAATCATGGGAGCCTTTAATAACTTTCTCATTCCACCTCAATTATCGACAAAGAAGTGTTCACAATTTTTGAAGTCCTTTAAGGATCAACATTTTGACATTCCTTCTTCCTTTTTTTCCTTCTTCGCATAAGGTGGTATAACTCACAAGCTGATCCCACAATGATGAGGTACAATTTTTGGCTAAACTTGACATTGAAATCAACATTTTGTATCAAATCTTCACTCTCTAATACTTATAGTAGCTAAGATCCATTAAGATTTTGAAGATGAAAAAATCTATTGATGTATTAGATTCTTTGTGTAGATTCTAAATATATTTTTTAAAAAAATAGAAATAATTTGTAGATATTTTTAGTAAATTTTAATAAATTATTTTTTTTAATAGTAATTAGCATTTTTTTAGAACTGATGTTTATGTCATCATGAGTAACATTTTTATAGAAAGAATAAATATAAGATGAAGAAAACTATTGATTTGTGAGATTCTAAATATATTTTAAAAAATAAAATTGAAATAATTGTAGTTTCTAAATATATTTAAAAAAATAAAATTGAAATAATTTGTGGATAATTTTATGTAACTTTTAATAAATTATTTTTTTTATAGTAATTAGCATTTTTTTAGAACTAATGTTTATTTCATCGTGAGTAACATTTTTATTGAAAGAATAAATATCTATTTATTGTGAATTGTGCAACCTAGTGTACAAAAGGGGATTTGCCACCCTTGATATGATAAAGTCCCAAGGAGGCTGATAATCCAACACTACCTCAGTTAACCAATGTTTTGGCGACCTAGGAAGATTAAATAAATAAAGGAAGACTTAACTAAACAATATGAGATGATAAAAATGTTTTAACTACAAGAATTAGAAGGAAACATCACCAAGATTGGCTGGTAGGCTTTGTTATCTCTCTTTCCAAGATGCACACACAAGTTTAGAATGACAATTCAAATTTAGGATGCTAGTGTTGTGCACACATGTCTTGTACTGACAAAGTACAAAGGTCAAACTAGAAAAGTACAAGGTTAACCAAGCAGCTAAGTAGAATGTAAAATAGACTAAAAATGAATAACATAGAGTATAAATAAGCTAAAATATGACACGCTAAAGACAAAGGATGAAGAATTTCTTACAAACAACCACCAACAAAAGCCTCTAGCATGCTACTCCATTCTTTTCTCAAACCTACACACAAAGAAGACAAGGAAAATGTTGGGGCTATTTTTTAGAGGCCTACCAAAGTCACCCTTTTTTTGGTGTTTCCACCTCCACAAGCAGCCAAGATAGATAAATACTTGATACAGTGATAAGAGATAAAATGATAAAAGAAGTAAACTTGCTATGCTTTACAAAAAGGACTGTGAGTAGGGTGGAGAGGACTCCCCTTTAATGCCAAGAAGATAGAGTTCACTATAATGAAGGAAACTGTGAGTTCTTTCGAGTGATGAAGCCTCAACAATAGTGAGTTGATGGATGATATGCAAAGGAAAAATAATAGCAAGATGATTTGTGAATGGTCAAGAAGCAAGATAATGCCCAAAGATTATGAAAATAGGCAAGAGGTTGTAAGAATGACCAAGAAGACCCAAAATGGAGCAAATGAGAAGCTTAAAACTAGCACAAAATGATCCAGATGTTAGTGGGCTAAAAGAGGAGGTGTAATGCCTCGCCAGGGAACCCAGGAGAAGTTAAGTTAAAAAAATGTTACTAAGTTTACAAAATGAATTTTTTTTTAAAGAGTTACAATTGATAAAGAATTAACAATGCAAAAGCAATATAACATAGGACATACATACTCATAAATGTAACTCATTTATAAATTACAAATCCTGAGGGTTCCATGACGTAGAATTACGTAAGTTAACTAATCTACTAAATACAATTAAACAATATAACATCTTCATATAATGCAAATGAATAACAATAACATCATCTCATAAATGAAACCTAGATGCAACTGATATCATGATGAACCAACATCCACTGCACAAGTCGTAGGGTATGTGGTAAAACCAAGTATGAAGTACAATACAATAATCCAAGAATTTGTCACAACTCATACAAAGATACAAGTATAAAACATAAGAAAGATAAGATAAAGTTTCCAACAATGAAGAACAAGAAGGTACAACTGCAACAAGGATCATCAAAGAAAAAGTCACAAACGTCGGATCTCAAAGGTAATAAGAATCACTACCACCCGACCATGTGGAACCAAAGGTCCACTCTCACCGTGCTGAGAAGATAACAACATACCCCACGTAGATAACTGAACTAAAGAAATAAGTGACAACTAAGAAAGGGGATCTTGATAGCTCTCTAACTCTAGGGCAACTGACACATGTAGGAAACCTAAACGGTGTATAGGAAGGTGTCATCATATATGTCTAACCCTTAAATCTCTTCCTAGTAGTCTCTCTGAACCTTGACACTTAAGTGACCATATATGGTATCAATGAATCCTCAACTAGATGAAGCTATTAACTCTGCCATAACCATACCTCGCAGGACAGAAAGCATCATCTCATCCTCCATCTAGCCTATACAAGTGCTCAAGCATGGATGAGGTACCATATCTTATTAATTCATTTTAAACCCCCCAATTACGTATTATGGTATCACTTGATTATGAAAACTTATAAGAAGCGATCCTAGCTACCACTTGTGGGTCCTGACACTTATCGCAAGCCACCCTCTACTATGCCAGAACCATACCTCGTAGGGTGAAAAGCATCATCTCATCCTCCATCTTAGCCTATATAAGCGCTCAAGCATGGGTGAGGTACCATATCTTATTAATTCATTTAAAACCCCCCAATTATGTATTATGTTATCACTGATTATGAAAACTTATAATAAGCGATCCTAGCTGCCACTTGTGGGCCCCGACACTTATTGCAAGCCACCCCTACTACACAGCTAGGTAACCTACCCTAATGCTCCAATCAATAGAACCCAAAGAAAGCAAAAAACCAAAACCATGAGGACTTCTCATAAATCATAAACTAAGATAATCACCAAGGAAAATGCTAGAGCATAACAAATAACATATCATCCTATACAAGGATCCAAGCTATCCATCTTATAATGGACATCTCAAAAGAACAATGCAAATTCACGTATCAAATCACAAGATCAATGATCATCAAAACATCACAAGCACCTATCTCCATGCATGAAGTAACTTAATCCATAAGATAAGCATTCAGAACACAGAACCACCATAATAGTAGAAACAAGGTGACCAAGATAATTAGGACTCAACACAAAAGTGGTTATCACCTTTTCATAGTTAAATAACATAATGATCAGAGACTCAGAGAACACACAACATAAGCAACTGATGTAACATAACCATAGAAAAACCAATCGAGACATGAAAATGATTATAAATACTCCATAATATGAACCCAAAGTGCACAAGAATATATCCATAAAATAATTCAATTCCTAGAAGACAAAATCCCTCCTAGGGCATCACTCTACCCATAACGACAATTAACCACAAAAAAGGAAAAATAAAAATCTAATTAAAATAGCATATCCATATATAATCTATCTTCTAACCAAATAATATAATTAACATTAAGTCATATCCCAAGTTATTTATGAGTTAATTAAATTATCTATAACCCCCAATCCATTATTATTAACTTAGTATTTTATAAATATATTCCAAATCCCTTTCTCACAATCGAACTCTTAAATTTAATTTAAAAGTAATATATAATCCAAAATATAAATCCTTAACGATTTATGTTATAACCTAAAGATTATACTTAATTAAACAAAATATTAATCAAATATAATTTAAAAATAAAACATTTAACAAAATTAATACAAATTAATTTATAAATCAATTAAAATAAATTATTCTGCATTAACAATCAATAAATATTAACTATAAACATTTATAAATAAACTAATATAAAAATAAATTTTTAACTAAGTAATCTAATCAAATTTTGAATAAATAATAAATAAGATAGACAAAACTCATTTTCAACTTAACCTTTATTTAAAATAAATATTAAAAGTAAATCTTAGTAATGGGGGTTACGTGGCCCCACTCTGTTTTTTTTCTTTAAAATAAATAAAGATAATTATTAAATTTTTTTTTAAAATGGCTCGCTCTGCTGAATTTCGACAAAATTTTGCAACCTTTTAGAAGAATAGTCCTAGATCAAAGTCTGTGACTAAGCCAATTCCCTTGCACGATCTGAATCTACAACATCCTGACCCTACGCGCAAGCATGTTTCTCGGGTTGGGGCCTCTACGTGCTCCGCTTCCTCACTCTTCGGAGGGTTTTCTCCCCCTGGGAAAAAGATCTGCTACTTTTTTCGATGCGGAAGTTTAGAGTCAGGGAGGCCTATGTTCCTCCTCTTGGTGGGTCCCATTTAACTATTCAAGTTTGCGTCTGACTTCTTTCTCAGTGGAAAAAATTGATCGACAATTCTCCTTTTTTGCAAAAATTAAATATGCCTGCAACAGTCTTAGGGGGGTATTTTGGGTCAAAATATGCATGTGAATTGAAATCTGGATCAATCTTGGCTCCTATCAAGCATCGCTCAGATTTTAATGCTGAACATACGGCTGATAAACCTAAGCTTGGGTGAAGGTTAAATCAAAGAAGAGGCAAGGTTCATGCTATTTTGTGCGTCTATCATTAAACAAGCATTTTAGTATCCCCCTGCGTAATACCTTTGATTTACTTCATCGGGATATACCTGGCTCTCCTACCTTTCCCAATTCCCCAATTTTACCCTGTGGCAATCTAGGACTTTTGCGAAAGAATCATAATGCGAACATCCATAGTCAACATTCTCCCAATTTCCGATCATCTTCTATACTGAAAGAGGGAGGCCTGTCTCCCTCTAGAATCAATAAAAATTTAAGTGTGATTCCAGGTGTGACAAAAGTTATCCATATGAAATTGGGGAAGATTGAGAAGATTAAAGAGCTATGTAAAAAATTCACTATTTTCGCTCGGTGGAATGGATATGGCACACCTATCAATGAAATTTTTGAATGGGTTAAAAATAAATATAAAGGACAGGTAAGTACTACTCTTCTCTCAGAAGGTTTTTTCCTTTTAAAATGCAACATTATAGAATTAAAGGATAATTTTCTAAATTCAGAAAACCCTAGTTTAAAAATTGCAATTTCACCTTTATTGATTGGATTCCAAATTTTGATCCAAGAAGATTTATATATATATTTTTAATTGATAGGGGTATTCTTCTGCCGAATATTCCTGTTGAATTGATCTACTCAGATTTATTTGTAAATATAGGTAATCATATAGGGAAATATGTAGGTATTCTAGAAACTGATAGGCCCCAATCTAATAGTACAATTATTGTGAATATGGACATTGACACTTGCACTACTAATTTGATTACAATTGAGAGCGTGAAGGATATTTATGTTATTAAACCTGAATTACTACAAACAAAACTTATTATAGAAATGGAAGATAGGCTAAAGATGGACATGAGGAATGTCTCTCCTCACATTGAGGGAAATATCTCCCCTTCTATTGTGAGGGTTGTGTCTCTAGCAGAGGATATTGAAGAAGAGGAAATAGTGAAAGGAAATGTAAATTCAAAGGTCTCACATGGTGACATCTCAGTAAAATTTAATGTGAATGAATTAGGTTTTAATATTGTATCTGAGACATTTCCAGATGTGGTGGAGATTTGCAAACAAAATACTACAAATACATGTAATAACATCTTAGATGTTGCCTAATGCTAGGTTGTGGTTGATCCTATTAAAAACAATATAGATGGCCCTTCTGAGACGGAGGAAGAGGTATGATTATTGAATGAACATCTGTGTGAATTTATTGTTAATGATTTAATGGACCAATTTATGGATGAAATATGTGACAAGGAAGAACTCTTGAGATAAAGAGAATTGATGATCAAGGGTTGTCTTGAGGAAGAGGATGATCATGATTCAATAGATATCAGTAATCTCTTATTAGATCTTGAAGACAAAGAGCTTAAGGATTAGGAAACACTTAGGATAGTATCTACTCTACCTAGTTTGCAAGCCCCCAATTGTGCCAAATCTAATAAGAAAAGAGGTAGGAAATCAAAACAGAAATTAGTATTATTGGATAGTTGTATTGTTGGCCAAGCTAAACTGACGACTATTTTTAATGTAGGGAAGGGGAAGTTCCTTCCCAAGTCGCCATGAATATCCTAACTTGGAATGTTAGGGGATTAAATGCCCCTAACAAGCAGTGAATTTTAAAAATATTCATGTCTCAAACTAAAACTGAAATAATTATGCTATAGGAAACCAAATTGGACAACAAATAAATAACAATTTTTTTTAAAAAATTGGGTTTTAGAGAGTACTGGGGAGCTCCAGCCAGGGGGGCGTTAGGGGGTTTTGGATTCATTTGGGATCCTAGGACATTGTCTCTTACTAAATTGGAGGATCATGTTAACTGGGGCTGTGGACTTGTTAAGTGCATCCAGACATCACTGTGTTTAAGGATCTTTAATGTATATGGCCCTACACCTAATCTAGAGAAGGAAAGAGTATGGAAGGGAATTGAGAGGAAGTTGGAGGAATTTTCAGGTGAGATTTCAATCATAGGAAGGGATTTTAATACAATTACTAAAGTCTTAGAGAAATGGGGTGGCCTCTAGAGACTCCACCGTGTCGTAGAGGTCTTTATAATTGGATCAATAGGGATGGCCTCTTCAAGTTATTCACACCGAAGGATGGTTTCACTTGGAATAATAGGAGAAAGGGTTTAAGCTTTATTGCTCAGAAACTTGATAGATTTTTAATCAATGGTAACTTGGCAGACTTACCATTCACTATGTCTGCTGATGTTAAATCCATTTCAGGTTCGGATCACTACCAAGTAATACTAAATATCATCAAGGAGAGTAAACCAAATAACTACCCTTTCAAATTTGAACAAATGTGGCTTAAGAGAGGTTTTTTTGGAAATTATTGAAGAATGTTGGAAGGAAATCAAGGTATATGGATCCAAGTTATATCAGGTAGTAAACAAATTAAAAATAATCAAGAAAGTATTAAAAGTATGGAACGCTGATCATTTCAGGAACATTTTTGTAAACAAAAACACTTTGGAAGAAAAACTGACAAATTTAAATGAGGAAGTGATGACAAGAGGTATGGATGCAACCCTTTATGATGAGGAAAAATGCTTAATGAAGGAATATGAAGAGGTATTGGAAAGCGAAGAAATATTTTGGGGACGAAAATACTAAATT
Source organism: Thuja plicata (assembly GCA_018584345.1). Taxonomy (NCBI): domain Eukaryota; kingdom Viridiplantae; phylum Streptophyta; class Pinopsida; order Cupressales; family Cupressaceae; genus Thuja; species Thuja plicata. The sequence goes on along the minus strand of MU227577.1, from coordinate 881,126 downwards.
TTTCCACAACAACACTAAACAAAGAAGAATAGTAAACATGATCACCTCCATTAAAATTATGGATGGTGTAGTAGTTGAAGAACCTAAAGATATATCTAAGGAGGTGATAAGGTATTTTGAGAACATTTCAACACACGAGGCAAAAGGCATATAGAAGCTTAGGATAACATTATTAGAAACATCCCCGATATTATCTCCCCTGAACAGAAAAAATTTATCTTAGGGAAAATCACCAAGGAGGAAGTGAAGCAAGTATTATTTAAAATGAACCTGGACAAATCTCCAGGGCCTGATGGTTTCCCAACATATTTTTTCCAGAGGTGCTGGGACTTCATAGGTGATGATGTGTCTAAGGCACTGGAAGGGGTAAGAAATTTAGGAAAACTTTTAAAAGAAGCTAACAATACCTTTATTGCCCTCATCCCAAAAAAGGAAAAAGATACATCCTTTGATGATTTTAGACCTATTGCACTATGTAATACCCTATATAAACTATTCAGTGAAAAAATAGCTAGTAGGCTGTAAAAATTCCTCCCAAACTTAATTAGTGAGGAGCGAATAGGTTTTGTCCCAGGTAGATCAATATATGATGGGGTTATCATAGCAAAAGAATCCATACAGTCAGTCCAAAATAATCGTGACCCTAATATGTTAATAAAGCTAAATATTAAAAAATCCTACGATAGAGTTGACTGGAGTTTTTTGAAAAAGTGTCTGACTGCCTTCAGGTTTACGAAACAGTGGGTGAACATGATATTTGAATGTATCTCTACCCCAAATTTTCTATTCTAGTAAATGGCTCTCTCAAAGGATTTTTTGGGATTAATAGAGGACTGAGACAAGGTGATCTGATATCACCCTTTTTATTTATAATAATGGTAGAAGCTTTGGGGCAGGCCATCAATATGGCGAGGCTAGAGGATAAGATTAAAGGAATAAAAATTACAAGTGGGATTGAACCAATGACGCATCAACAGTTTGTGGATGATACTATGCTTTATGGAAAATATCTAAGGAGGAAGCAATAGCATATAAAGATATCCTTTGATTGTAGGCTCTTTCTTCTGGGAAAGAAATCAATCTTTAGAAGACTTTATTTTTTTTCTTTAATACTCCTTCTGCAACTGAAATAGAGCTCTGGAGAAACCTCAACTTCAAATCAAGAAATCTGCCTAGCAAATATTTAGGAATTACCTTAGAAAAAGGCATTAGAACAAAACAATTATGGGATAATGTCACATATAAAATCAATAACAAGATGGAAGAATGGAATGGAAAATGGCTTCTTCGACAGGCAGAGTGACAAAGGTTCAGTCTGTTCAGTCTGCTCAACCCATTTTTCAATTGGCCTGCATTGATCTACCAAGCAAAAATAGAGAGAATTAACAAAATTATTAGATCTTTCTTCTGGCAAAGAAGAAGGGACAAGAATAAGTTCTCACTCCTTTCCTTAGATAAGGTGTGTTGTCCAAAAGAAGAAGGGGTGGGGGGATAAAAGATATTAAACTATAGCGTAAAGACCTGGGTGCAAAACTTATTTGGAGAATGTATAAAAACCCACATCTAAAGTAGGTCAAGATACTCACAAAGAATTATCTTACCAATGTGGATACCATCAATATTTTTAGGGAACTGTCACCCCCTAAAGGCTCTAGGATATGGAATTTTATGTTGGATTGCAGATACATCATCCAAGATAAGCTCACATGGAATCTTGGGAAAGGGGAGGATGCCCTTTTCTGGAAATATTCATGGGGTGGCTATAGGCCCTTGGAGTGTAATATGAATCTAGCAAATGCTCGTAGGTTTTTGACGGCTAAATTAGGTGAGAAATTAATTGACTATGTTTCCTTTGTGAATGAGGGTTTGGGATGGGAATGGAAGAATTGGATGGATCTTGGTCTTTCCCCAGCATATGCTGCTACTTTGAATAGAAGTTTGGAAGAAAGGAAAACATCTTTGAACCTTAAAAAGGATATGCTAGTTTGGGATGGAAGTAAGAGTGGAGATTATTTAGTTAAGTAAGGTTGTCACTTGTTGAGATCAAGGCTTATCAGTTACTCTGACCCCCCCCCTCGCTTAACAACTTTATGTTGACATAAAGAATGTCTTCCTAAGGCCGGTTTCTTCTCCTGGCTTGTATGGCATAAGAAGATTCTGACAGTTGAAAATTTTGTGAAGAAGAAGGTTTTCTTTATGTGAAAAGGATGAGGAGACAATTGATCATCTACTCCTTAGGTATCCATACTCTACTCAATGCTGGACTTGGGTGGACATCTGTGCTTCCAAACAATATAACTGGTCTACTAAACTCTTGGCCTTTCCTCAGGTGAGGAAGCATTTATGGCTCACTATGGATTGTGGCCCCTTCAATCATTCTATGGGAAATATAGAAAGAATGCAAGAGGAGGATTTTTCAGTAAAAGAAATTGGATGTGGGAAAACTTATAAATAAAATTGAAGCCTCTATTATAGAACTGACAAATAATCATAACATGAATAGGGTTAAAAAGGAAATAGATATGTCACACTGGGATGAGAAGATGAGAGGCAAATGACATGGTATTTTTATCCCTCCTTGTATTGGAAATGGAGGTATATTATCAAAAAATAAGAGAGACAAATGTAAATAGATACCACCTAAAGAGGGGTGGCTAAAATTAAATTTTGATGGTGCTTCTAAGGGTAACCCAGGCTTGGTTGGCATTGGATGTACCATTTGAAGGCATTATATTTTGCCATTAGTATACTTAGAGAAAAACATGATCTGCACCATTGGTTTACTCTACACCAACAGACAGGGCACAACACTATCCGACGCCAAGGTTACCTGACAAACAATGTTAAGTGTTATCCGATGACAAAAAGGTAAAAGAAACCCGATGAGTAACAACAGTGCTACCCGACGGAACAACAAAGAGAGGAACCTGACAGATATAGGGAACCCGATGAGCAGTTTAGTCAAGGAACGTCAACAGACTTCAAGCTCAAACTGACGACCAAGAACTGACACTCAGTTACATCCCGCAAAAAGTGGATCTAAATTTCCACGTCAGATAAATCATTGAAGTTGTATTTATAGCTTCTTGATTTTCTTTTAAATCCATTATGTGTGGAGGAAGTAATGTATTTACTATTCTTTTAATTAGTTTTACTATTTTAAAACATGCAAACTAAAGATCAAGGTCAAGTTGTAAACCTTGGATCTGAGAGTTAACATTGTAATGCATGAATTCCAAGATAGGTCAAATACTTGTATAAATAGGTGCTCAATCCATTGAGAATAGAAGTTGATCAATGAAGATAGTAGCCACAGAGAGAAACTAGAGACTAGACAGAGAATTCATGCAGAAGGACACAAACATAATCAAATCAGTTTTCAAGAACAAAACAGAGGCTACCAACAAGAAAAGAAAAGGTATTCATAAATCACTTAAGGTGATATTATTATTGTAAGAGCTTTAATGGATCTATAAATTAGCGATAGTAGATTGCATATAGTCAAGTCAACATTTGTACTCATTCTAACAAGTGTAGTACACTAATGAAATCCTTTCAAGAAAGGTGGGCTTAACCGTCCTATTGTAAAGCTCATAACTAAGTGCACACTTAAATCAGTGTTGCTAAAGCTCTTAACAAAGTATATCTTAATAGGTCTCCTCCTTAATACTCCTAATAGGGTAGATCATCAGAAGTGATTAAATTGTAAGCCTTAACCGACTCCCTTCCATTCTGCAGATAGTGAAGTTTTGTGGGTGCCATCCCCACCACAGTTTTTACTTCCTAACAGGAGTTTTATGCAATACCATATCTTGTGTTATGTGTTTATCATTTTCATGAATGTTTCTATGACTGTTGAAAACTATTAAAGATTGTGAACAAATAATACATGCATAAGAAAGAATAACAGCAAGGTTGGTAATACAGAATTGAATGATTACTAATGATGAATTGTAAAAGGTGTTAAAAGTTTTAAAGGTACTAATTCACCCTTCCCCTCTCAGTACTACTTCCCATTAATTTCAACAATTGGTATCAGAGCTTAGTCTCTTCTTGGAAAGCTTAAAGGCTTAAGAGTAAAGATCATACAATGGAGATGTACAAACTTGATAAGAATATTGAGAACAAAAAGATTGAGATACAGATGTTATATGAACAATACAAAGAAGCTAGAATCAAGATGATAGAGCTTCTAGATGAGAGAAAAGGTATGGCTACCCGGAACAATGAAAAAAATTATCAAGAAGAAGAAATTCCAGATTTATTTGAATCTTTAGGATCAAATGCAAGTAATACATCAAATACATCAGAAGAGAACATCACAAATCTAAAGGAGATCAATCAACATATAATAGAGAAAATAAAGATGCTGCAAATCGGTCAAGAGAGCCAGATGGTAAGAATGATTGATGTTATGAGTTTTGCCAGACAAGCTGAAATAGAAAGGACACTTGCTATTGATGACAAAAGGAAGATTACAGAGAAACTACAAGAAAAGGAAATGGAAATTCAAAGACATGCTAAGCATCACCATGATCTCACAAATCAGATTATCCTTATGAATCAAGAAGCAAACATAATAAATGTGGAACTCATTGAAAGAATACAAATTATCGGTGAACTAAGAGAAGAAAATGAAAAACTAAAACATGAGGTTAGAATTCAGCAACAACATAATGAGATTATCAGAAAGGCTGAAGAAAGAAATAAAAGAATGGATGACTTTCTTGAAGGACAACAAAGAGTCAACAACAACAATGGTATAGGCTTTACCAAAAATGGAGAAACATCAAACCCAAAGAATGTCTATGAAAATCCAAGACCAAGAAAGATGACATGCAAGCACTGTGGAAAGCAAGGGCACACATCAAATGTATGTAGAGGTAAAATGAAAGGTACTCCTAAATATACACCTACATCTTTATTCATAGGATTCTATTATAAATGTAACAAGAAAGGACATAAGGCTCATGAATGAAAGAACAAGATAGAACAACCAAAGAAGGAAACCTACATGGACAAATACTGTCTTACATGCAAGATGAATGGGCACACATCTAAAGAACACTGGAAAAAGAAAAAGCAAGCATGGAAGCCAAAAGGTAAAGAAGTTCCTTATCAACTAAAGAGAATAAAAAATCAATATGTATAGGATTACAACACTTGGACAAATTGTATAACATATGGTAGATATGGTCACATTGTTCCAAACTGCATGAGAGCATGGAACAAAAGGTCTAGAGGCTGGTCAAACCCCAGAATGACATGCTTACACTATCATAAAGTTTGTCATCTCAAGAAAGATTGCAAGGACCGATTGACAGAAACAAGCACATATCCCAATAGAAACACCATTGAAGATATCTGGAGGGAAAGAGACAAAATGTGGAGAAAAGATTCAAGAAATTAGGAAGCTAGACCAAGCAATGCAAATGGTGACACCCTATCCAATGGATCCGGTGACACCACCAACCCCACTTGAGCTAAACAAGTAAGTATGGAACTGCACTATACCAAGTTATATTTTGCATTAGTTCCATTATACAAATTGATAGATAGTCAAAATCTACATGAACCAAAGATGCATATTACTTTACTTGTTACAAATCTAAGAATGCAACACCGTCGGTAAATACTTATCAAAAATCATTGGTGAACATAATACTAATTTTTTTACACTTACCATAAATTGTCGGTCAACTAGTAAAAATGCTAAATTACCAATGTAACCCGATGCCCATCGGTAAGAAAGATAAGTTTAGAAGTTGTCATGATAGAATACCGATATCTATCGGTAAAAGCAAAATGGTTAACAACTGCCCAAAGCATCATGACTTCACCGACGTTGATTTGAAATGTCCTCCTGATGAAACCCGTCTTCATGTCCCAACGAGTCATTGAGCATTTAATGCAAAGACTTAGGGAAAAAGGTCTATAAATAGTCGACAAGACAACTTCATTTTTTCACCCGCGATTTGAAGAGAAAGCAGAGCGAAAACCAAGCAATTAAAGTGCAGAAAGTAGAATCACCCCCAGATCGATTCAACAAACAACAAGCAAATCTGTCACCATTATTGCGAATTAAAGTAAGTACCAAAGGCACCGAAAGATCTCTGTCATTGTTTTATCAAGGAAGCCCTAATTTTGAGAATACCCTAAAAAACTTAAAATACAATGGAAACCACCTCAAGAACTGCTAAGATGAAGAATGATAAGAGGAATATGGTGAAATTGATCAAGAATTGCACATGTGTAGAACCGAAGCATAAAATCTACATAGAAATTACATTGAAACCCGATGAAGCTGGCGCGTTTTAAAAAATTCCATCTAGGGTTTTTCTCATAGAAGACGTTAGGTCTTATATTCACTACAAGATCATAGAGATAGGTGATCTTGAAATGGATGAAGCTTTCAAGAAGCTATGTGATGCTGAAGGAAAAATAAAGCAAGAGCATAAACACTTGGAGGTCAAAGGGTTAACTAATGCCCTACATTTCCTGAGGGAATTCAAAATAGAATGAATAAGGTTAGTCTTGAGCAGAATGCATGACAACAAACTATGGCTAGACCAACCCAAGCAAAAAACCAAGGATGTTCTTCATGCTGTCACTGGTTATCCGATAACTGACAAGCCTAGGGCGCACAAGCATCCATCCATGAAAGAAGTTGAAAAACTCACCAATGTAGAAGGAGACAATAGAGGTCTCAAAGTGAACACAATCACCGATGAAGAGCTAAAATTTGGTGCATGTGTTATTGGGTATAAAATCTTTCACGCTAGCAAAATGAACAACATTTTTGCAATAGCAGTAAGAACAACTTACAAGATAGTAACAAAAAGAATTCAGATGGATCTGTGTGAGATCCTATTAAAATAACTTGATGAGAACATGATCAAAATTAGGTCTGCAAAGACCAACACATGTAAGTTTGGATCACTTATCATAAGTATATTTTTCTATTTTCAAGAATACTTTCCTTCAGTAGGAAAATTTATATGGGACACTACCAAACCAGTAACCCAACAGATTAGTGAACTGATTAAGTCACTAGGAGACAATTTTGAGTCTGTTATGTCTATGTAGTTCCTTGAGTTCAAGGAAAAGATGATGGAAAGAACTAGGTTTCCTGAACAACCAGTTGAAAAACATAAATATGAGATATGTTTTATAGCAGACACAAATTACACACATATCAAACCGGTTGTACCAAGAACATCTTGGTTAGCACCATTAGACTATGAGATCAATATTGATCAAGCTACAAGTGCAATTGAGGCACTAATTAATGAGCCCATTGATAAGAAACAACCAAGGTTTGGAACATATGAAGAGGCCAAATCTAAGATAAAACAAGGCCTAGAAGTCAAGAAGACTATAAAAAAAAAGGATAAAATGGTTAAGAATCTCAAGAAGATTCTATCAGTTACAGAGGAAGATTTGATCAACAAGAGGAAACCAATGAACATGGCACCATCGGTGAAGAACAAGAAGAAAATAAATTAGATATAGAGGTGATTGAATCTGATACACCTCCATCTCCACCTCCTACAAAGAAGAAAAGGACAAGGAGTCAAACTGCTACAACCGATACCACACCGCTTAAGAAATGTCAAGTAAGGACCTATATGAGGAAGAAGCCAGCTAAAAGAACTAGACAACAAACTATCAAAACCACACCACCAAAGAAGAGGAAAAGGTTGGTTAGGACAAAGGCTAACTTGGATGACACTAAAGATGATGAGCCTAATGTAGTGAAGAAGAACTTCAGAAATCAAACTGTTGATGAAGCTTCCAAATCCATCGCTACACATGGTACAATGACTGATAAGAAGATCAGACAATGGGACACACTAAACCCATAGGATCAAAATTAAATACAAGAGGCAGTCATAAAGTCAATGATCAAGAACAAGTATGCACCTGCCAAATTTGTAAATCAAATACCTAACAAGCTAGGTAAAAAAGTATACCAACAATGGTCATATGCCCTTCAAACAGAGAGAGAAGCAAGAGAAAGGGTACTTGTGAGACTGATGCCTCCTAAATCCAAATTAGAAGAAATAAAAGAAGTACTACTTCCCATTAATTCCAATAATTGGTATCAGGGCCACTCAAGTAAATTTGTAGCCAAAATAAGGGCATACAAAGTACTAGAGAACAAGTTTATCGATCTGGATTCAATGACAGAAGATAAATGGAGACAACTCCTTGATCTACCGGTAGAGTCAACAAGTGGTGAGAAATAATTTCTTCTCACCAACATACCTCATAGAGAGGAGGAGTCAGACAATGCAAGTCCTCAACACATTGCTCTGGACAATACTGAAAGTGAAAATGAGCTTATAAACGCAGACACATTCATGGATGATATCATCCAAGACATCACTTGATGACATGTAATTGATTGAATGTTTGATAATGTTAAGTTGAAGATGATGCAAGACATTAAATCAGTTAATGGTTTGTATTTTCATTGATGTCAACTTGATATCATCTGTATGGTCATATGCATAATGCCAAAGACTTCAGAGAATAAATGGAATAGAGGTTATGCTTTCAGCAATGCATAAAAGTCAAGTATTCACCAAGTGACAGACTACACCGGCGGAATGCACACCATTGATAAAGACAGAGATAAAGTCATAGTGATACCCGACAAGCAGAAAATAGTATTTCCCGATGAGAAAGATCCAATGATACTCGACAGATGGAGATCTTGAAGCTAACTGAAGTTGCATCGACGGAACTGGTAGTTGTCACTGGCGATGAACTGCAGAATTGACCGATAGAACAAAGAGATTAGAAAATGAAAAAATATCTAGTTGGCAGAGCTTAAGGAAAGACTTAACTAGTTATTTTATTTGTTTTATTTGACCATAGTTAAGTAAGTGATTTAAAGATGATTTATACAGCTGGCAAGAAGATAACTACGAGATAAATCAGGAGTTAAAGCCATAAATCAATTTGGCTAGATTGTTTTTCATGCCAAGAAACAAGAATCAAGAGCCAAGAATTAAGGAATATCATGTCTATATAAGAGAAAAGTTTAATTCATTTCTGTATGTACTCAGATACACGGGGGAGTGAATTGAGAGAAGATGCTAAAGAGAAATTGATGAAGGTTAAAATTTATGCAGTCCTGATCAATCAAGCTAAGGGAGAGCTAAAGAATTTTGCAGACAACGACACACACTAAAGCACAACATCACAGAGTAGAAAGAATGAAGAACAAAGGAATGGAATTGATACATTGATCAGAAAGGTATTATACGTAGATAGATTTGAATATCTGCAATTCAAAGTTGCATTAGAAACAGGTCATTGTGTTTCAGTTTAACCATTGAAGCATTGAGTCTCCTAATAGAGTAGGACTTAACAGTCTTTTGTAATTGAGGTATATCCTAACAGATTACCAGAAGGTTGACTCATGATAGTAGCATCGGTCTTACCTAAATCCTATTGATAGTCTAAGAAGGAGGCTGATTCAAGGATGG